>VZDJ01000216.1:1254351-1547660 GCA_008694505.1 Cyanoderma ruficeps | reverse complement strand
GGATAGGATAGGATAGGATAGGATAGGTGAGGGTCCTGTACCATAGCCAGCTTGGGCAGCCTGGGTGAGGCCATGGCTGTGCCAGGATGGGAGGTGCTGGCTTGGGGCAGTGTGTCTCTGGGCAGTAGGGGCTGCTGGCTGCACCACGGGGACCCTCTTGGGGGTACAGATGTGGTCCTGGTCCCCAAATCTCCCTGCTGGCCACAGCTGGTGCCCCGTGTGTGGCAGGTTGTGGCATCTTGTGGGGCTGCACTCTCCTGGTTTCCCTCCACTTGCCGTCAGTCTCTGGTACCAGTGCCAGCACTGTAGTGAGTACTGAGGGGCATCTGAGGCTTTGCAGACTGTGGCGTGCCAGGGAAGGACAGGGAGGGTGTCTTTGGTGCCATCCTGTGCTCTTCCAATTCAGCCCTCGCTCGTCCATCGGTGCTGGACACGGGGCTGTGGTGGGCTTGGCCCTGCTCAGCTGTCCTGGGGGAGCATTAGGGCTGGGACAGGGAGCAGGTGAGATCACAGTGGCTCCAAGCTGATGCCCACCATGGTTGTGTGCCCACCTCTGCTTGCCCAGGAGTTTGCAGAGCCCAGCCAGCCTCAGCAGCTGTCCACTGGGGCAAAAGCACTCCCAGCTGGGATGGAGTGTGTGGAGTGTGTGCACATCCAGCAAAGCTCTTGTCCACTGCCACAGAAGAATTTGAGTGGATTTTTGGGGAAGTGTCCATTGTGTCTCCACAGGTTTTCACTGAACCAACCTGGCTGTCCTGGGACCTCCTCACTTCCCTGCTGCGTCACTTGCAGATCTCATGCAGGTGACATTCCTTCTGTAACCCCTTTGGGATCATACAGGGTATTCTCTAATTCTTTATGTTCCCAAGGGCTTTGCAGTTTCTTGCTGGCAGAGCCGTGGGCACAGCTGGTTCTGCTGGAGGATCTCCCTAGCCCCCCAGGCTGAGGATTCCCCTCAGTAGCTGCCCCCTCTTCTGGCTGCCCTCCACGCCTGCCCCCACAGGACTATATTTAGGTTAAATATCCCAGCCCATAGCCCCAACCCGACAGTTGGGAATGTCTGTCCCAATATCCTGTAAACATTCCTCCCGATTAAAAGATCCAGATTGCCGACAACCAAACTGTGACTCAGCCCCATGTGGTTTTCCAGGAATTCGCCCAGGATGGGTGGTGGGAGCCGCCAGCCCCAGCCTCGTGTGCTCAGTGGGGAGGCACCTGCTGATTCATCCTCACCTTCCCCTTCCCCAGGCAGATAACGCTACAGCACGGGCTCCTCAACACCACCCGCTGCTGTGTTGCAGTGAAAACTCTTGTCTGACAAGGGCCGTGCTTATTTTCCTGGAGCATAGAAGCTGCTGCTGGCACCCAGGCAGGAGCGTGACCCTGCTGCCTGTGGGTTCTGGCAGTTGAGAGGGTGTTTTTCGTGCTAAGCCTGAAGATAACCCCAGCACCACCCCGAACCTGAGCCTGGATTTCCCATCTCCGTGCTCCTGGAAATGTCCCCAAAACGATGCAGGAATTGGGTACCAGGTTTGAACCATCCCTATGGGGAAGTGCTGCAGCAGCACACTTTATTCTGCCCCAAAAGTGCATCCAGCGTGTCCCAGCAGCTCAGCTCTTTAAAAATTGCTCCTAGGGCCAGGAGGCAGGGTAAGAAATGGGCTCTGGTAGACTTCACTTAAAGGCTTTTAGGCAGTTCATAAATGGTTTTGGCGATTTTAATTTGAATTGGGAATGGAAGTTCATGCAGTGGCTTCAGGGAAACACCCCTGGGATAAGGTGTGACATGTTTAATAGAAATTGGAATGTTGTTAAAGTGCTTTTCCGTCAAACGCTAGGAGAGGAAATTAATGGTGTAGGGTTTTTTAGTTTTTTTCTAAAAGTTGATGTCGCTCATTTAATTAAATGTTTTAATCCATCACATCAGCGCTCAGCACTCTTGCCATGCAGCTTCCATTTTAGAGTGGTTTTCACATCAGCTGTAGCCACTGATGGCAGCATGGGGAGAACACGTGCAGGTATCTGAACATGTAAACCCAGATAGCGCCTAACGTGGGGAAGCCGCTCTGCTGCTGCTCTTAAAGAGCAGGAAAACCATTCCAATTCAGCTGTGGCTTCTTGTGGATGCACCTCTGGGTCTGTTGCCTCCTTGACGGCTGTGTGCAGGTGGTTTGAGAGGGTCAGCATGCTGGTGATCCTGCTCAACTGCGTGACACTGGGCATGTTCCACCCCTGCGAGGACATCGCCTGCGACTCGCCACGCTGCAGGATCCTCCAGGTACGGCCCCGGCACTGCTGGAAGCTCAACAGCAGCCTCAGGCTGGTGTGGAGAGGGAAAGACTGAACTGACTCCAGCCACGGTGGTGTTGTGCCCAGGATGGCAGGTCCTGCCTGCGCTGTCTGTCCCGTCAGCACTTGGACAATGCTGGCTTTGGTGCTTGGGTGAGAACACGCCGTTGCCATCAGGCAAAGCCCCTGCCAGGCTGTGCCAGCCCCAGCCTAGCCAAGCCTTTCTTGGAGTGCTTGGGGAAGGCCAACCATCTAGTGGTCAGTGAAAGCAAAGCCCAAAATATATTTGTCCCGTTATCCCGGCACTGTGGGTGCTGTTAGACCATCTGGGCTGGGCAAGACACAGGGCTGCTCTCAGCACGGCTTCTTCCCAGGGATTTAGCTTTTAGAGATGCAAGAGGAGACCTTGCTGGACTCAGGTTTTTAATTCCTTCCCTTGGTGCAAGTGTGCAGGAGCATCCCTCCTCCCTTCCTTTCTTTTGCAGAGCTTCGATGACTTCATCTTTGCCTTCTTTGCTGTGGAAATGATCGTCAAAATGATCGCGCTGGGGATTTTTGGGAAGAAATGCTACCTGGGAGACACATGGAACCGCCTGGACTTCTTCATCGTCATTGCAGGGTAGGTCTGGGGAGGCAGGTCCCCTTTTTCCCGAGTCTCTCTGTTGTTATTGATGGCTCTGCTGGGCAAGCACTGGGTTTGGGGGAGCAGCTGGTTTGCAGCAGTGGAGGCTGGGGCTGGCTGGTGTCGGTGCCCTCGGTGTTTCCATCCCAGATTCCCAGCAGGGATCACTCCCGAGCTGCTAATGTCCCTCTGGTGTTCTGAGTAGTTTGGGGGAGAGCTGGTGCTCACAGACAGAGCAGGGCAGGATGACAAAAGTTGCTTGTGCTGGATTTTGACGAGCCCGTGCCTTGGGGCTCCTTTGCTGGGCACTGGACTTGGCTCTCCTCCCTCCAGCTCACCAGAGGTTCCAGTTTCCATGGTTGGAGTGGGCAGTTGGGAGCATGGACGGCTGTGCCAGAAAGGATCTGAAATGTGCATGATTGCCCTTATTATTAAATCTTTTTTTTTCTTGAGTGATCAAGTTTGCCTTTCTGGGTGTTTTCCTTTCAGAGGCACCTGGTTTGAATTAAAGGCTCTTCAAGAATCTGAGAGTCTCCTGGTGGAGGCTGGAAATCCACATGAAAAGTCCTTGGCCACTGGCCAGCAAGCTGAGTTTCTTTGACACACGAATCTCTTGCTGGCCCTTGCCTCCCCTCCCTGCCCCAAAAGCCCCAAGACTTTGTAGAAAAACAGTGGGGTTTTGCCTCTTTTCATAGAGCTAGGGATCAAATTTACTAGATTTTCTTGGAAAGAAGCAGAGGCCCCTCCCAGCATGTTGGCCTGGCATGGATTTAGTGTTGCCCAAGAAGGGGCAACACCTTAATGAGTTTCACTTATGGTCCATTGGTGGCCTCACAGGGACATGGGCCATGCCTCTGCCAGTCAGCTGGGAGAAGTAAAATGGAGCTGCCAAGTCTCCCAGTGCATCCTTGGCTTGAAAAATTCATTGCTGCAGAGGTGAAAAGATGCAGTGGGCCTCAGACCCAGGAGCTCTCACTGTCCCCATGAAGCTGTCTTCCTGTGGCAGGAAGCCACACCCTCCTACTTTCCTGCCCCACCAGCCTCTGGCTCCCCAGTTTAGGAGAAGGCTCAGGGTTTCCTCCTGAAATGTTGGAGCAATGTTAGGGACAGCAGTGATGGGATGCTGGATAAGAGGGAACCACAGGTCCAGTCAGGTCTAGTAGGGTTGTAGACACCAGCAGCACATCCAAGGGCTGGAGCTTGCTAAGCTGCCTTTATTTCTTCATGTCTTATACTGAATTAATTGTGGTGAAGGGCCCAACCCAAGCAAGGCCAGACATCCCCTGTGGGGAAGCGTGGTCATGGATGCTGGGCTATTCCAAACTCCCCTTTGCCAAGGTGCTGCCACCTTGTCCTCCCAGCTTGGTCCTGCCTTTGTCTGTTGATCTTGCAAAGCCTTTGGAGCCAGATTTATCCCTGATGTCCTTCTGTGGGGACCCCACCATGATGGCACCTCCCTCTAAAGGGACAGCACCAGGGACCATCCTTATTCCCACGCCAAAATATCACACTTCTCTTTGCTTAGAGCAAAGAAATCTCTGCATACCTGCTGCACCTGCCCAGGTGTTTGGATATGTGAGAGCTTTCTCCTTCCTGGACTGAGCCACGTCATGGCACAGATCCCCCCTGCAGCAGCTGCTCCCCCATCCCCAACAGGCAGACACATTTTTTGCTGCAAAGGATTTTTTGCAGCATGGCAGCCTGACCCTCTCGTGCCTCCTGCCAGGTCAGCTTTGCCTCTCACTAAGTGATGGCTCTTTCCTTCATGTGCATGAGCTGTTCCCATCTGGGCCCCGTCAAAACCAATTCAGCCGGCAAAGGATCGAACTGGATTTAAATACAAAGCAGAGCCTCTCCCCCTCCAGCACTGCCTTTCTCTCCTCTCTTCTGTGCCCTCATGCTCTCCTCCAATCCTAGCCCATCCATCCTGGACTGCTGCATCCTACTCAGAGCATTGCTGCAATCCTGGAGGGGCTGCTGAGAGCCAGGGAAAGCCAAAGGGGCTGCAGGAATGGGGCCCCTGCTGTAGCAGAGAAAACAATAAAGGACTCAAGCCCTTAGTAGACCTAAGATTTGGGAAAAAAAGCACTGTAAGGGATGAGGGATACAAGTACTGCAGGGTGAAATCCCAACCAGACAGAGGGCAGTTCCTCAGGTAGCCCTTAGTGCAGCTCTTTGGTTCCCACATGGGGCAAACTACCCCAAAGACCAGCCCATGGTGCTCACAGCAGAGCACAGGAACACGGGATGAGCTGAGCTCTGCATGGAGGAGTCCTGCATCTGAGCAGGTGTCAGGAAAGAGGCCAGAGCCAAACTGAGGCCCTGGAATGTGTGTGCCAGGGCAACCCTCAAAACCCAGCTGGGTTTGCTTAGATACCAGATAAAGCCATGTTTATACAGAGGTGTCACATTATGGCCTCAAGCAGCTTCCCCAGTGAAATGCCAGGGGAGGGAACTGACGTTTCCAGGTGGTCCTGGTGACCACAGTGAAGCAATTCTGTTTCTGCCTTCATATTTCTTCTCTGCCCTTTATGTTCAGAACATGGAAGGAGGGAAGCAGCAACAGAGTATGAGCTCCCCACACAGGGAGAAGTCTGAGCTCCGTCTCTCCTGCTTTTCCTGGCCATTCCCTTCTCATGGGCTGCAGAAAGGGATGTCAGGGAGAGGAGAAGCAGAAAACTACATCTGTGGGGCATCAGGTGGAGAAAGCATGTCATACTGGGAGTGTACAGCATCCATAGGAATCCTTCCCAGCCGGTGCCAGTTTAGAACAGGCTTCAACCCCCACTTCCCCCCCAAAAGCTGCAACTTGTACCATTTCATCTTCCCCATCCTCTGAGAACTTTCTAGACCTGACAGAAGTTATCATTGTGGAGAAGCCTTTTTGTGTATTTTTGCCCCAAATCTGCCTTTTGGAGGTCTGGGAGAGCCTCTTGGATGCTGTTCTTGCTCCTGCTGCCCACTTCTGTGGGATGGCATTAAGTGTTTCTCGTCTCTGTTAAACTGTCCAGACCAATCTCATGAACTCGTGGAGAGTAAATGACTTCTTTGTGACAATGTAATGCAATTAGTGCTAATTGTAGAGTGTGTAATGTCTGCAACACATCTCTGTAATTACAGTAAAACTTGCCGGAGATGAGAATAATGCTGCATTATCAAAACTCTGCTTAGGGAAACACGGCTTTGGCTGTAGGTTACAGAGTTGCATGGGCAAAAAGGGGAGGGGAAAAAGGTGATGAATGGCATAATTATGTTGCATTATTTTTAGAGGAGGGGATTTGGGGAGTTTGCCTGCGAGAGAACACTTTGAAGGTTAACAGGCACTGCAAGCAGCTCTTGCCCTTTAAAGATGATTCAATATCATTTTGACATCTCCCAGCATAAGACACAGATGTACTGAGGATGAATGCTTGTTTGCATCCCAAAATATGCAGAAGTGGTTTCGGTTTAATGGTGACTGGGGCTTGGGCTGGTGAGCCAGACCTGTGGGATGGAGATGTGCCCTGACCTGGTGTCTCCCTCCCTGTAGGACCCAGCATCCACTGTCTTCCCAGCAGGGCACAGCAACACCTTCTCTGCTCAGTCTGTGGGAAGAGGGTGGCCACAGACTGAGAGAGATCTCCCTTCTGCTCAGGTGGAGCCAGCCCTGGCCCCACACTCTGCTGCAGCCCCAGCAGCTTGCAGGAACACAGCTTGTTCTGGCTTTGTTCAGATAAGGACTTCCATGAACCTCTGCATCCGTGTAGATTGAAATGGGCTTTAAGCCATCCTCATGAAAAAACCCCATGGTGTGATTTTGGAGTTATCCTGTGCAGGGCCGGGAGCCAGGCTTTGATCTTTGTGGTTCCCTTCCAGCTCAGGAGATTTTATGATTTTATGCTATGATTCTAACCCCAAACCAACAAAAATCCCTAATGGTTTATTGTTTTCCTGTGAGAGAGCTTTACACCAGGGGATAATTTGGAGCTGTAAGAGCTCGTGGGGTTCCTCTCTGCCTTCCTGTGCCCACGTTCTGCTCCCCACCAAGCAGGGCTGTGCATCATCCCCTGTTTGAGCTGTGTGGGTCTGTGGTTACTCCAGGCTCAGTCAGTTGTTTGGCCAAGACTGAGGAGCCCTGTTTGTGCTTTGCTCACTGTAATGGTAACGAGACTCTTCAAAGACTTTGTAGGAAAGTTAAACACTTCTGGAATATTTTGCTTATGATTGAAAAGGAGCTGGGGCTGGAGGTGGTTGGCAGGCTACTTAACTCAGGAACAGACACCACTTCTTTCTGTCTTTGCTTCCTGAATATTTCTAATGTTTGTTATGATTTTTTTCTTCTCTCTGTTGAAGGCTGTATTAAACAGTGAGCTCCACTGAAGCCTTCATAAATAACCTTAAGGATGTCTTTCTCCCTCCTGCTTTTGAGTGGTGAATTTCAGGGATGAAATAGGCTGCAGGAAACCCTGTTGTGTTCATAGGTGACAGGAGAGAAAGGGGTGCCACAGCCTCCACTCCAACCCGGCTCCATCTGAATCTGGATGGGGTCTGCAAAGCTCTTTAGCTCAGAAATTGGAAGGAGGGCTGTGGTGCCAGCCAGGTCTGCAGGGAGCTGTGATCCCATGGCTGCAGCAGCCAGAGCAAGATTCCTGCTGGGTGCTCTGGGGGAAGCTGCCAGCATGTGGCCTTCACCCCACAGCGCCAGATTGCTCCACAGGCAGGCAGGGCTCCTCTGAAGGGCATTTTAGCTGTACAAGGCTGATCAAGGGGCTGTTTCAGCTCTCTGCTTCAGACACAGGGAAGAAAGAGCTGGTGTGGGACTGCCTACAGGAGCCCCTGCTGCAGAATCCCACTGCAAAGGCTGATCTCCCCCCATATATTAGTCTCTTCATCCCTTAAAAACAAAACTAACAGGGAGGCAGGATTGCTTTTTCATCCCCCCCTGCCTCTGTTGAGCTGCCTGACCCAAGGAGCAGCACGTGAGGACATGGCAGCAGTGCCCTCTGTGCTGCCTGGGCAGCCCAGGCAAGCACCGGGGTGTAATTGCCCGTGTAAGAGGCTGATTTGCACATGCAATTACCCAATGTGCAGCCACTGCCACAGCCACGGCCCCTCTGGGCCGCAGGGAAAGCTGCACCAAACCTGCTCCCAGGAGCCTGGCCCTCTCCTGGCCTTTCCAGGATGGATATGAGTGTCCTGGAAACTGAGAGCCTCCTCCGTGACCCCACTGTGTCCTGACTAATCCCAAATCAGGTGCTTTGTGCTCTGTGCAGAAGTGCCAGAACGACATCAAGCCAATACTCGTCATCCCGAACCTCCAGGAATTCAATATCTGGAGCTGAGCTGTGCAATTTAATGTTTTAAGTTCATTGTGGGTGGATAAAGGGTCGCCGAATCCTAGGCACAGATGAAGTCCGTGGCTGTGGATGCTCTGTGCTCCATGCTGCCTTCCCACAGCCTTTGGAGCAGAGCATCCCGAACAAGCTGCATCCCTGACTCACAGAAACCTGCTGGCTAAAAGAAAGCCCTCAGCAGTCTCCCTCGCAGCTGAGCTGACTCAAATCCACCTGTGAAAAGCTCGGAGGGTTTTTTTTTTAAGTTTTAGGACTTTTAAAAAAGGTAATTCTTTAGTTTCTTTCAGTTCTGCAGCTGAACTTGCTGCTGCTTCAAAAGCCTCATTAGTCAAGTGTCCTGGCTGGGACACATGATGCAGCCCGATCCAGCAGGCTGCAGGGTTCGTGCTCTCTGTGTGCTATTCTTTTTCTTCTGTTCAGCTTGATTGAAATGAGTATTTTTAAAATTAAGCAACACCCACGAGCGCGGTGAGACTCGCAAGGCTCCGAACACAACCGCTGAGTGAAAGCAGAGCACAGCCAGGCTGGTGAGAGCCGGGGGGAATTTCATTCCAGCTTTCTGAAGACACAACTGCCACCTAAATAATTTCCCCTTGTCTTTTCCGGCACGATGGCTTAATATCACCCGCTGATGGCTGTGCTTTGTAGATAAAGGGTGTCTATATACCCAGTTTTGGAAGCTTTTTAACGCTGAATAAATCTCAGCCTATCTTTCCCTAGCAGTGCAGGGCTCTGAGCGTGCAGGGGGTGGGCAGATCTCGGGGGTGGCCCTGCCTGCAGCCACTGCTGCTTTGCTGCCGGTTCCTCATGTGACCTTGGTCACATCCCCAGGTTGTGCAGCATCCCCAGCACACAGCTGTGAGAGGGGAGAGTTCAAGCTTTCCTTGGAAAGTGCCCTCAGCAGAAACTCTCTGTGTGACTCTCCTGGGTTTTCACATCTTCTGCTGCCTGAGCAGGAGCGATCCTGGCGGTGGGAGCAGAGTCAGGGCTGAGAGCAGGGTGCTTCAGAGAAGCAATGCTGGCTGTGCGTGGAAAGGACTTCACTGGAATTTCTGTGCTCTGTTAGAGGCTCTTTGGGTAAGAAGACCCCCTTGAACCCTTCCTGTGATGCCCTGAGCATCACTTTTGAAACCCCCTTTGCCTCAGGGTTGCCGCCCGGTATTGCACTCAGGCAATCCTTCCCGGAGCGTTGGGTTTTAAACAGAAACCCCAGCATGCTCCAACTCACTGTCTCCAGGTGGACTAGGAATGAGTCTCACCTGCCTGGTCCATCCTGAGGCATCCCTGTTGCCTGTCAGCTGAGCTCTGGGAGTTTTCCTGCTTGGAGAAGCATTTGCCAAAGGTTTGCATCAGCTCCCTCTCTGCCTCCCACCAGCAGCCCGTTGTACGTCTGGCTTGGCAGATGCTCCACTTTTATTCTTAGAAAGTCCTAAATATTTCCGCTTTCCTTCTGAATAACTCCAGTGATCGGGGGTTGCTGATCACCCTGACGAGCTGTGAATCCGTCCTATTTAATGCTGAGTTTCTCTCTGAGCCTTTAACTTGGCTGGGCACCAGGTTGGTGGCAGCGGCGCTGACAGGCATCGTGCCTTCCCCTCGGAGCAGAGATGACATTTGAATTGAAGCTTCATCAGGAGCCTTTTACACTGCAGATTTCCAATGCATAAATGCTATATATGCTGGTAAATGTACCTGTCACCTCACCAGCTGGTGACATCCTGACATTTGCTCTCTCCGAGTATCTTCCCTTGCCAAGGATGTGGATTGATTCTTCCTGTGCTTCCCCTTGCCTTGGGAAGTGACCTTAGAGCTGGGGACTGGTGGTGTTCTCACTGGACTTGCTCTTTAGTGACTGAGCTTTACTGATGTTTTTTTCTCTGAGTTCTCTCAAGGCACTTGAGCTGTTGGTTACCAGCAAGGACCCTGCAGTCTGTCTGAGGCTGGGCTTGGCAGTGCTGTAACATCAATTCTGGTAGCAGTGTCCAGCAACACAGGCAGGAGATCACCTTCTTGCTCTTGCTCTTGGCCTTGGTCTTGGTGTTTTAATGTTTGCTCAAGCCTCTGGGTTGCTGTTCAGCTTGCTCATTTAAATTTGGTGTTATAATTGTTCTTTAATAAGCTAAATCAAAATGCATTTTACAGCACGTCCTTTGCAGCTTACGAGCACTCACATCTCTGGAAATGCATCTGGAGCTGTCATTAATCAGAAAATGGTTTGTCTTGGTGCATGTAACCACATGCTGCTCTGAATTTTGCTGGCAGCCTCTGTTTTAATAATGGATGAAAGAAAAGCTGTGTGTTTGATATGGGCTTTTTTACCTGAATATTTCCAACCATACAGAAATCTTTTTGAACAGTGAGTGAAACTTGACCCAGTGAAAGCCAGGGAAACTGCCCCTCTCCTCACCTTAGCCAAAGCTTGCCCAGTGCAGGGAGTCCTGTGCACTGAGGAAGGGGCTGGTTTTCTACCCCCAGGTCAGGTGGGATTTTGTGAACACGCTGCCTTCCTTTCTGGTCAGCGGCTGAGAACAAATTCATGGTATCCATATGTGCCTGTCCAACCTCCATCTCCTGGGACTGTCCCTTTGCTGGGAGGGTCAGCTAAGCAGAGAGGAATATGTTGAGGTTGTTTTGATCTTAGATATGGTTTGATCATCATCATCATCATTCTCATTAGAGCCTGTGAGGTGAAGCCTCACTGCACTGAACGTGGAGTTGTTTATTTGGGGGCTGGAAGGGGAACCTTCTCCACCCTGAGGCAGCCCTCACCTGCTGGAGGCCAGGAGGAAGGAGGGTGGGTTTGGCTGATCACAGCAAGAAGAGAAGCCTCCAGTGTGCTGCAGCCATGGCAAACCCAACACAGCACTGATGGATCCTGCGGGATTTCCAGCAGGGAGGAAAGGAACAGCTCTGATGCCTTAGTGCAAGGAGTGACCAAAACCTCTTCCACAATCCTAATCAAGTGAGATTAATTCAGACTGGGGCAAGCGTGGAAGAATGCTGTGACTGAGGAGCAGAGAGCCTGTCTGTGAGATGGGGCTGGAAGAACTTGGTTTGTTTGGCTTTGCAAAATCAAGGCTGCGAGGAGATGTGCTTTGTCCTCTGTAAAGACATGGGTGGGTAAACATCAGGGACAAATAACAGCTAGAGAAGCTACTTTAAAGACAGTGCTGCTGTAAGAACAAATGGATATGAGCTTGTCCTGGATAAATTCAGGCTGGAAGTTAGGCTTCTAGCCATCAGAGTTGGAGGGAGGGAGCCACCCAGCTTGTTTGGAGATGGAATTTGGTAATTTTTGGAAGAGATTAATATGCTGGGGTTGCTTGTGGCAGTGGGAGCCTGACTGTTCAGGGACCCTCAGGGTTGTCTTCCTTACCTTTGCCTGGCTCTGCCTCTTCAAGAATAATCTGCTCAGAGCTCTTGGATCTTCCCACAGCCAGAGGGCAAAGTCCTGGAGGTGTTGTGACTGACGACTCTGTTGTGCTTGAGCAAAGGTCCATGAGAAGAGTGAGAGGTGCTGGGGCACCCCAGTGAAGGGACTTGCAGCCATCCTAAGACTAAGTCCTATGAATGTTGCTCCTCTCTGTCCTGAGCTGGGAAATAACCCTGTCAGACAGTGGGAACACTGGGAGGTTCCTAGGTCCATGTTGGCCCCATTTTTTATCTGCAAGTGCCATCAGTTTTGGTCCTACCTGCCAAGGGTCTCTGCTGGGCAGAGGCAGCAGAGCTCAGTGTCCTGTGCTGCTCATCTCCTGTGGCCCACAGAGGGGTCTGCACCAGGAGATGTTCTTCCTCTCAGGACTGTGGTGGTGCTGAGCACAACAAACTCAGATTCATTACAGTATCCGTAACGTTGATAAAAACAGGGCTGTGCCTGGAATTTTCCTCTCTGGAGTGTGGAGGGACTTTCAGAAGCTTCTGCCTGGCCCTGTGCAAAAACAGTAACCAAAGCAGAAGACACAGAGAGAGAGAGATCTGTGGCTGTGTGAGCTGGTGTATCACATTCCCCCTCATTGACTTTATCCTGACACGCAAACAAGCCTTAATTAATTCTTCTGGCAAACTTTCCTGATGGGAGAGATGCAGTAACAAATCCCTCTGTGAGTGGTTGGCATTTGATGTTTGCTTTATAATGTTTGATAATCTAACATTTCTCCACTGGATCCACGACAGTCCTCTGTGGTTTTGTGTCTTTCTCAGGATGCTGGAGTATTCCCTGGACCTGCAGAATGTCAGCTTCTCAGCCGTCCGCACCGTGCGGGTCCTGCGGCCGCTCAGGGCCATCAACAGGGTCCCCAGTAAGTCAGAGCCTTGTTCCTCCCTCCTGGGGCCAGCTGTCTGCATCCGTGCCCCAAAGATGGAAGGGCAAACCCAGATGCTTCGATCTTACATCACAGCTCAGACATTTGCCCAAGCCTGGCAGTGCTGGGTCCTACAACCCCTATCTGGGTTCCTTTTGACACCTGGCATCAGAGATGAGTCACTAAGTTACCCAGGACTGTCTTCAGACACTTTCCTTTCTCATCTGAAGAGGGTGTGAGGAGGCTGCTGAGGGGCTGCCGGTGATAGGGATTGACTGAGCCAACAGCCTTTGCCAGGCAGCCCAGGCTACAGGCAGTGGGCTCTGAGCCATGCTGCTCCCACCCTTCCTGGGATACTCCCTCCTTCCCTGGAGAAACTGGGGTGAGGAAATCTTGCTGTGCCTGGAGATAGCCCCCTGGAAGGTGCTGAGGACCCCAGGACTGGTCCACACAGCCCAAACCCCAGCATGTCCAAAGCAGACCTGGGTGGGACGGGCAGTGGCCCTTCAGTCCTGGTGTATCATCATGGACAAGGTCTCAGCACTGTTTTGAGAAGCAGTGGATGGCATTGCCTGCTGCTGCATGGCAGCCCAGCCCCAGATGGCACTGGCATCACAAACCCTCCCGCTGCCCCTTGCTGGGCAGGTCCCAGTGATCCATGAGAGGCACTGAGCACCGTCCCTCTCAGATGCTGTATGGATCAGGTATGTAAAATATAACTACAACTGCACCAGCAGCATCCTTTTCCTGGTCCTACAATCCTGACCATCAAATCCAGTACTGTTTTAGCCAAATTAAATCCAAGTCTGCACTCCCCTCCCTGAACTGGCCCAATGCCTTGATGAGAACTAATCAGCTTCAGTTCTCCCTGCTGATGCTGGAAGTGCCTGGGATTTATTTATTTTCCTGCTCCTGACTCTTGAACTTAATCTGGCTTTGCTGCTGATGTTTCAATCATTACAAAAGCTTCAGAATCCTGTTTGCAATGTTGGTGTTTTTTTTTTTTTATCCCCCCTGCTGAACTGGTGGACAGCTGAATTTATCCACCACTGTCTAACTGGAGATGTAATTCACTTAATGTGTATTGAAATCCTGGGTAATTTATCTTCTCTGCAACGTAGTTACAGTGGGATAGAAATGCAAGGTGGGAAAAATAAAAAATGAGCTTTGTATGATGATCAATGCAATAACCACAGGAAGTAATTTTAGTTAATTAGGAGTTGACACAAGGTGATTGTTCCCCAGTAAAGGAGTAGAAGAAAAACCCTGAGAGAGGAGGTGACAGCATCAGAATAAGAGAAAAAAGTCTTCCTGAAGTATCAAAGTAAAGGGTGCAAGAGTAAAGCTTTCTTTAGATAAAAGTCAATATAAGCAAGTGAGAGAATGCAGAACATGGGGAAAGAAGGAGAGTGAGAGATGAGCAGGATATTACACAGATGTCAGATGAAATCAATTTTTTTGTGTGTAAATGTCAAGTTGAAGTCACCATCAATTTGTCTTTGTTACAGAACTGGCTGTTCCCGAACTTGTGAGAAATAACTGCCTGAGAGAGTCCTGTATTTTAAGGAAGAGAGGGCATTTAGGGTAGATGAGGGAAAATAGGGAGGGAAGGGAATTTTGAAATATACTGAATGGAGAAAGAAATACGATTGAGCAAAGGAGAACATCAGAACTTAATCTGAGGGAAGAAAGGAAACATAATTGCTAGAAAACTTGGGAGAAGAGGGCTTGTGGAGCAGGAAAGGCAGGTCGGGTGTTCAGGAGCAAGGCACAAATGAAGGGAGGTGTTCCAGGGGCTTTGGGGCGAGGCCAAAGGGGATGGGAAGCTGTGACTGTTCACAAGCCACTTGTAGGTGATGAGGAGAGAAGGAAAAGAATAGGAGAAAATATAGGTGGAAAAGTATCAGTGGAAAGGAAAAGGTCAGGAGGACGTGGCTGGAACAAGAAAATTCAAGGTGAACTTTTCCCCTTTGCCTCAGGTATGCGCATCCTGGTGACGCTGCTTTTGGACACGCTGCCCATGCTGGGGAACGTCCTCCTCCTCTGCTTCTTTGTCTTCTTCATCTTTGGCATTGTGGGAGTCCAGCTGTGGGCAGGTTTGCTCAGGAACCGCTGCTTCCTCCCTGAGAACTTCAGCATGTGAGTCCGTGTGAGCAGCACCAGGGTGTCCCCAGCCTGAGGGAGGCTGTCCCTCCAGGATCTCCATAAAAAAGCCCTTCTCTTCTGTAAATGCTCCCTGCTCCTAAATGCTGCCATCAGTCCTGCTTGGGTACACACCTTGGGAATAGACCAAGCTGTAACAATTTGTCATTTGCATTTGCAGGCTGTCCTTAACTCTCAGCTGGCACTTGGGAACCTCTCTGATTGCTAAAAGCCTCCCAAAAAACCCCCTCTGAGAATGGGAGTTCAGGCTTTTTAAATTCAGGATATCATTAATGTGTCACTTTTTCTGTGTGGAGACTCCCAGGTGTGAATCCCCTCCAGCACCTGGTGGTGTTTATTGCCACAAGTTTTGTAGTCCCACCTAAACCCCAGGAAAAGCTGATGGAAACTACTGTGCATTTTTGATGCTAGATAATTTTCAGCCTCAAAGCAAGAGATAGTCCCTATCCCAAAGTGTTAATTTTCACAGATCCCTGAATTTTAAGGCCAAAACAACTGTTGTGATCAGTTTTCTGGCCTGATGTAGCACTGTTTGGGCAGTTGTTTTAATACCTGGCAGCTGGCAGCCTCTTTCCATGCCTGTTCTACCTACCTGCTTTTTTCCTCCATCCCGTCAAATGCTTGAAGAAAGGCAGGTGACTGCAAGCCCTTGATGGCTCTGCCAAATTCTGCCACACCTGTCACCTCTCGGTGGGTTTCTGATTCACCAGGGTGGATCTGGCTGGATTCACACCTGGATGGAGGAATCCTACAAACCCAAAGCCTCTTTCCTGTACACAGCAGGACCATGTTGCTGCTGCTGCTGTGGCCAGGGTGGCACGAGGCACCTTCCAACCTCTCCCACCCACCTCCTAACCAACTCCCAGCCCTGTTTTGCAGGTCATGCCCTCGAAGGGTGGCTGCAAGTGTCATTACCAGGACACGTCCCTGTTAAGCAAATGTCAGCAGAGCAGGGGGATAGCTTCACCACTGAGTAAATCCAATAGAGCCACAGGTTTGGGTGCTGTTTAATTGAGCCAGAATTCCAGGGGTTTAGATGGGCTTTGAAGGGTATTACAGGCAATTCTGCAGGAATTAACCAGGCTGAACTAGGCTTAAAAATATCTTCGCAAGCTTTAGTGGGAGTCCTGGCAGCATTAAGGAGATAGTGTGTGCAGAGCAAGGAGCCAGTTTCTGACTGGCCATGGGCTGTTTCATCTCCCTGAAGAGTATTTTTGCCTGGTTTGCTGTGGTAAGGCCACCCTCAGAGGGAATTTAGAGCTTATCTGTGGGCTGAATTGACACGGTGAAATGCAGATGAAGGCCCTGTCTCGGATTTTTAGGAATCTTGGGAGGTCCTTGTACATAGAGTCTCCCTAAACAATTCTCAGCATCTCCAGGGCAGGACATACAGGAGCTTAAACTGATTTCAACCTTACTGCAGCAAAGACATTTTAGAGAAGCACTGTCATGCTGAATCCTTCTCTTAGTCTTCTAACGTCAAAGCCAGAGTGCTTCCAGAGGGAGTAACTTTTCATAATGCCATCAGAGGGATTGCCCAGTGCACTGCCTCAGTTTCTCAAAACCCAGTTAAGGACATCAGCTCACCCTGTGGGGCTGCAGTAAGTCCAAGGCGATTCCTTCTTTTAAAAAATAGCTTTAAGGTGCAGAAAAGCAGCTGTCAGACTGTGCTATTACAGATGTCTCCTTGCCAGACTGCCTGCAATGAGTGTGCAAACCCCAGCCCTGTCTGGACTCTTTCAGCCCCTACACGGTGGATTTGGAGCGGTACTACCAGACAGAGAACGAGGATGAAAATCCCTTCATCTGCTCCCAGCCCCGGGAGAACGGGATGCGCTACTGTCGGAGTATCCCAACGCGGAGGGAAGAGGGGCTGGAGTGCACCCTGGATTATTATTCCTACAACGACACCACCAACACGTCTTGTGTGAACTGGAACCAGTACTACACCAACTGCTCTGCTGGGGAGCACAACCCCTTCAAGGGAGCCATCAACTTTGATAACATCGGCTATGCCTGGATCGCAATATTTCAGGTGAGCCCTGTCTGCCAAGTGTCACAAGGTGACAGCAGGTCCTGCCCCCAGCATGTTCCCAGGGGCTGTGTAATTGCACTCCTGGCGGCTGTTTTGCACTTGTGAGCACTCATATAGTAGTGCACAGGTGCTCAAAGTGTTAGGGATACAATATGATGCCTGTTTTGAGAACGTCTCCACCTCACATGCATGGAAAAAGCCCTGTGGGTGTGCAGTCTGATGATGCTTCTGTGGGGGAGAGCCTAGAGATTGCTCTTCTCTCTGCAAAATGCACTAGTGGCCCTTAAGTCCAGCTGGAAAGGGGCTGGATTCAGCCTGGGCAGCTGGCAATGTGGCTGTTGGCATTGGGAGGAGGAGGAGTTGGCTCCTCAGCATCTTGTACTGCACCAAGACCTACTATGGGGTGTCAGACATGACCCAGCCAGAAGAAACATTGCCTGTGCACTTCGTTGTAACTGAGCCTTGAGGAGTTTGTTTTCCCTTCCTGTCTCCACCAGGTCATCACGCTGGAAGGCTGGGTGGACATCATGTACTTTGTCATGGATGCCCACTCCTTCTACAACTTCATCTACTTCATCCTCCTGATCATTGTAAGTCGCCTTAGGGGAGCAGGGGGGGTCCTCCTGGCATTTGGAGAGAGCAGAGTGGAGTCACCTAGAGGGACAGAGCAGAGGATGCAGTGAATATAAAAGCTGAAGTAGCAACCAGCCAGCTGAGAGAAGCACAGCTTCTCTATGGAATTGTGATGCAGCTGCATTTTGCTGCAAACACGAGGAAGGAAAGAAAGATGTGCTCAAGCGGTGGTAGATACACTTCTGTTGTTGCTGTTGCTTCTACTACTTCTCTCCTTATGCTCCAAGCTTCTCTCTATTGCTTGCCACCTTGAATTTAAGTTTTAAAGCAGGCAAATTTCACCCGGTCAGTTTCTGAGTGCCAGAAAGGGCCCAAAAAATTCCTCCACATTGAAGAACCCATCTGGCTGGGTCCTTAGTGCAGTGGGGATGTTTAGGGAAAACAGTCCCAAACTTCAGAGATCACGTTTAGAAAGGAGGGAAGAGATTACTGCCCACGGCCCACCCACACTTCACAACATCATCTGAGACCACCCACAAAGGAGCCAACAAAGGGTTTCTGTGGGGTGGGCTCCATGATGGGCTTCATCTATGCAAGCAGAATTGTCTACAGTGACTGGCTGAGCTCGTTGTCTAGACTCCCTTTATCGTCAAGGGAGAAAAATAGGTGCTTTAAGGGGGTGATTCATCTCCTCTGAAGGTAGACATCCAAAATAAATTAGATGCATTGCAGACTTGATGCGCCTATTTCTCTCTTGACTCTAAAGGATCATTAGGTGCCTCACTCAGATGTAGCTAAGTGAGATGAGTCCTTGTCTTGCTACGCAACTGGTCTAAGTCCAGAAAAATAGCTGCACATAGTCAGTTAGGTCATTGTGCCTAACTGTGTCATTAGGGGATTTCTGCTCCTCATCAAACCAGGACTGAAACCCTGACGAGAAAGTAGATGGTTGTTTAGTCCATTATGTTGTTTTTTTCTATTCGCTTCCCCAAGAGAGAAACAAACCCTTGCTCTCAGCCTCCCCAAGATGATGAAGAGGAAGAGCAAGCAGTACTTTTCCAGATGCCGTGCTAGTAACGTTAGCAGTGTGTGATAGCCCGTTAGCACGTCAGTAATTCCCTGTGATCCAGGCTGGGCTCTGCAGAAGGCAGAACCTCATGAAACCCTGGTTGGAAAGAAAATCTCCAAGCTGTGGGTACAGGCTGCTGATGCCCTTGCGTAACAGTCACCCGCAAATCCCGTTAGCAGGGGAAAGGGATCTGCTCACAAGCTGCCCACACACTGGCAGAAAAAAACCTCTCCTATCAGGAAGGCTCAGTGCATTCATCGTAATGCCACTAATTGTGATAATTACAACCGCTGTCTGTGGAGAGAGAAAAACACCATCTCAAAAGAGCGAGAAATTTTTGTCATAATAATCTTCTCTCGTCTTTGATCTCTGACGTCCTCCACGGAGGGCTGGCGTGGGAGTCTCTGGGGCGGGAGCTCCGGAGGTGAGTCAGCCTGGCCAGTGGTCCCGTTGGGTGACACAGGTGGGTGGTGGGGTTGGCTGGGGTTTGCCCCCATTCCTTGTGCCCTGCAGATCTGTGGGATGCCACAGCCACACTGAGGTGGCTGATGTCCTGTCCCCTTAGGTGGGCTCCTTCTTCATGATCAACCTGTGCCTGGTGGTTATAGCAACGCAGTTCTCTGAGACAAAGCAGCGTGAGAGCCAGCTGATGAAGGAGCAGCGCGTGCGCTACCTGTCCAACGCCAGCACCCTTGCCAGTTTCTCAGAGCCAGGCAGCTGCTACGATGAGCTCCTCAAGTACCTGGTTTACATTGCCCGGAAAGGCAGCAAGCAGCTGGTGAAGGCCTACAGGGCAGCAGGCGTGAGGATGGGCTTCCTCAGCAGCCCCACGAGCAAGGCAGGGGCTGAGCGGCGCGCCAGGAAGCGCCGGAGCAGGAAGAGATCCTCTGTGCACCACCTGATCCACCACCATCACCACCACCACCACCACTACCACCTGGGCAACGGGAACCTGCGAGCGCCCCGCGCCAGCCCGGAGATCAGCGATGTGGAGACCAGCTCACTCCACAACGGGACCAACCGGCTGATGCTCCCTCCCTCGGCCCCCAACTCCCTGGGGACCCCCAGTGCCTCTCCCAGCAACACCGAGTCCGTGCACAGCATCTACCACGCTGACTGTCACTTTGAGCCAGTGCGCTACCGCTCGTCCCTCACACAGCCAAGCCTCGGCTTGCCGAGCCCAGAAGGGATCCCCAAGAATGTGGTGGGCAGCAAGGTGTACCCCACAGTGCACTCCAGCACCTCCCATGAGGTGCTGAAAGAGAAGAATCTGGGGGAGGCAGCAGTGGGTGCTGGGAGCAGCACCTTGACAAGCCTCAACATCCCTCCGGGGCCGTACAGCACCATGCACAAGCTGCTGGAGACACAGAGCACAGGTGAGCTGGGGTTGGATCTACATCTGGGGCTGCTTTCCAGAAATACAATTTTGTCCTAATTTTTTTTCTCTCTCTCCATTTTTGCAGGGTTCTTTTCAGTCCATGTTACAGAGAAAGGCGATGGCTTTCCAGGTGAGATGAACAGGAATCTTCTGACCTACCTAATGCCTCTTATAGCCAAATTTAGGACAGAGTTTTCAACCTCCCAGACTTCATACCTGCAATAATCCAAGGGATATGAGGGTTTTCAGTGAATCCATTTTCTTTACAATCCCCATCTTGTAGATTAGACAAGTACAAGAGAGCTGGAGAGGGACTTTGACAAGGACATATAGTGACAGGAAAGAGGGAATGGCTTTAAAATTTGCAGAGGGTGGGTTTAAATTAAATATTAGGACAAAATTCCATGATTTCGCTCCACTCCCAAACCCTTTACAGGGAACACTTCCCAAATCCTGTATTCCCAAAATCAGCTAGAGCTTGCAGATGGACACCTTCCAGACCTGAGTCCTATCACACCCCTGAGCACTGTGTAGTTCCTGTGGGACTCAAGGCTCAGGGAGATTGAGTGCCTGCTCTGTGTGAGTGCTCAAGGGGAATCACAGATGCTGAGTATTAAAAATCTGTGATTTGCTTAGGAAGCCTGTAAGAGTCAGACACTGAATGCATCTTTCTCGGATCAGGGATTTCTTATCTTCACTGCAAGATGCTCTTTTCCCCTCCACATCTTGAAATTTGGAAGTTCAGGTCCAAACACTCTCAGCCTCCAAGAGGTTTTTGGCCAAGCTTTCCCAGGCAGTCAGTGCCTTTTCCACCCCACTGCAGTGACATTGACCTTTCCAGCCACGAGTTGTGCAGGGAAGAGACCAAATCCTGCCTCCAGCCCAGCACTGCCGAAACTGAACACACAGGACTGGGTTCTGAGTTGGTTTAGCACAGGGTTTGCATTCTCACTGCTGAGTGCTGCTGTGCAGGAGTCAGGCACACACATTGCCTCTCTCCTCGCAGTCAGCTAGTGGGAAATTCGGGGAATATCCCACTGGTATTTCACCCAAGAGACACCTGGCAGCTGCCACGGAGGCCAAAGTGCAGAGAGGATAGCTAGTGGAGCATCAGCAGAGGGAATGGGAAAGAAGGCTGCTAACAGTCCTCCTGCTAATTACAGCCGGGAGCATGCCAGGGCTTGGGGAACCGATTGCTTCCTCCTTCCTGTAATGGCTAGAGATGTAATGAGGTGTGCTCAGGGTCCACGGCTGGGGTGGTATCTGTCTCGGGGCAGCAAAGAGAGTTTCATAAACAGAGAGAAGGCACTTGAGGAGCTCAGGTTTTAACCCAGCAGAAGCCCTTTACCCACTAGGAAATGCCTGTCATCTCAGGGCCAAGGGCTCGGTGCTAACAGGGAGTGGGGGGTTGCTTCCTGCAGCCCCCTGTCTCAGCTGATGAGCTGCTCTTTCCCTGCTCTGCTGGCATTTCAGGTCCCTGCCAAAGCTCTTGCAAGATCTCCAGCCCCTGCACCAAGCTGGATGGTGGCTCCTGCAGCCCTGAGAGCTGCCCTTACTGCCTCACGGCACTGGCGGGCGAGGCCGAGCTGTCGGACAATGAGACGGCCGACTCGGACAGTGAGGGGGTCTATGAGTTCACACAGGACGCCCACTACAGCGACCAGCGGGACCCACAGAGGGGCAGAGCCCGGGCCAGGAGAGCCCACCTGGTGCTGGCCTTCTGGCACGTGGTGTGTGAGACTTTCCGCAAGATTGTGGACAGCAAATATTTCGGCCGTGGGATTATGGTGGCCATTCTCATCAACACGCTCAGCATGGGGATCGAGTACCACGAGCAGGTGAGTGCTGTCCTGGCAGCTCCTGGTGCAGAGGGGTGGTGGGTGGGGTTATGAGTCCGAATCCAGCTGCTGGCAGGATGGTTTGGGGTGAGAGACACTGGAATGCTCTGGGAAGGGTCACAGAATGGAATAAGGCAGGATTTTTCCTCAGAGCCCATTTCCAGGCTGCAGCGATCACCTTGACTGGTACCTGGCTATGTGAGCTCCTGCATCCGAGCCCTGCCAGGGATGATCAGCACCATGCTGAGACCACTGTCCCCTGGGCAGCACCAGGTGGTGCTGGGCTCTGTGGTGAGGGGACCAAGGAGAGGAAGCAGCCCTTTGCCACCAGGTCAGTGTGGCCTGGCAGGGCTTGGGGTACTGCCGGCAGCTGTGGGCTCTGGGGTCAGTGCAGCTGCAGGCAGGGAACCCTATTGAATTTGAACTCCTTGGAGAGGAGGTACCAAATGGCTTTGCCTCCTCACTGAACGCTCCAGCAGCAGCATGATGAGTTCAAAATAGACTCTTCACTGGCTATTCCTTCATTCAATTATCTAAGTCCTTGCAGGCAAGAGACTGCCTCTGCTCCAGGTTCTCACCACTTGTCACCTAGCAGAGCTTTCCCTATATATAGTCATTAAGAAAAGGACTTGCCATGTTTCTCTTGAAACATCTCCATGAGGATGACAAGAACTCTGCTTTCGGAGGCTTTGCAGGCTGTGGCCTCACATGGTTTTTGTGGCTGCTGCTGGGGCCTGCCTGACATGGTGCCCTTGATCCTGCCTCAAGGACAACATGTCTTGGGGCTGCAGGTACACGCTTCCTTTGGGGTGATGAGTTTATGGGTGGGGATGCAGAGATGCTGCAAAACCTTGTTACAGACCCCTCCCAGTCTTGAGAGCTCTCAGCATGTTGCTTCTCCTGGGATGTCAGAGCTCTGTCCTCCCAGATAAACACAGCCACCCCTGTGCCAGCAGCAGTCTTGGCTGGGAGCTCATTGCATCTCAAGTCGAGATTCCACTTTTCTCCCTTCCTGGCATATTTCGTGTTTGCTCAGTTGCTCGTGATTGCACACAGAGGTGATTCTCCCCTGGCTCCCAGTGGAAGTGGTGGTGGCTGCAGATCAACTCCCAATTCCCCTGTCATCCTGTGGCATTAATGCCTCAGTGACCGAGTGCCAGGGAGACGTGGCTGTGCTCAATGTGTCCCTTCCAGCCAGCACCTTCCCCCTGATGCCCTGATGCAGTCTGGCTGGCTAAGTGTTGTTTTCAGTACACATTAAACAGTGGCACACTCCAAAATCCTGCTGGATTCACCTTCATTTGCTGCCCTTGGTAGGAGCTCTGCGGGGAAGCTTGAGTGATTCCACCTTTATTTAATGATCTCGGGAAGATCATCTCTGAAGAAGCTGGGAGGCGGTGGTTCACAGAAACCAATAAACACTTATTTCTCCCTTGGCTGAAGGATGAAAGCAGATCCACGGTGTTTTTGCTGTGACTGCCCAAGGAGCAGATTGTCAAAGCTTGTTGCCCTTTACCAGGAGCGTCTTTGGGAGATGCTGGTGTGGGCTCCCACCCGGGGAACCATCTGGGGATGGGTGGCTGAGTAAGCTCCCATCATCAAGCACCCTAAGTGCAACACAGTTCCTTGATTTTCTGCCTTGGGAAAAGTGGGGCAAGAGGTTTCTGGTTTTTGCCCTGGCCAGTGGTGAGTCCCAGCAAACATCTGGATGACAAGAGGCAGATTTTTATGTGGTTTTTGGGTAACAAGGGTGAAGGGAGCTGATAAGCGTGGGGGGACTCCAGACACTGTAGGTGGTTGCTTTCTTTAATGGTATTTTGAAGCTACTACTGTTCCAGATTCCTTTCTCCCAGGCATTTGGAGGGAATAGCAGAGCTTGTTTTTATTAGTTCATCTGCTCCAAGTGGCGGCACAGAACAGAGAGGTGTTTCTTTGTAACCTCGGAAGGCTTAGAGTTGGCAATTTCATAATCTGACAGTTATGAGAGCAGGAATTAGAGGGGAAAAATGCTGCACCAGTCCTTCCTACAGAGATTATAAACACTGAAACGTGATTTTTTTTTTCTTTTAGAAGAGCTTTTCCTAAAAGCGTGAGTGATCAACCATGTCAAATTTATCTTTACTGACTGATGTTTGCAAAGACGTGAGGGTGCTTGAAGAGCACTTGACTCCATGACTTTCTATATTAAGCTCTCTGCTTATTTAGACAGTATTTACCTCTTGGGCTTTCCATATCCAGCCCAGGGCACAGTGGGCTATATTAGGGTAAATATTTTAAGGGCCTATTTTAGGGTCATGTCAAAACCTTGTGTTGTTTAGCGGCCCCTTGGCTGAGGGGCTGCTCCTCTCTGAGAGGAAGGACAGACTGGAGGTTACTCAAGAAGGAAGAGGCTTCTGCCCACCCATCTGCCCCCAGCAATGCTGGGTGGGATTCAGCAGCTCTGGGACCAACAGAGCATCCTGGACTTCAAGACAGGAGCTGGTGAGCTGAGATCCTCCTGATAGCCAGGGAGAAAAGTTTGCTCCTCTGGAGGTTTGACATCTCACCTTGGGACAGGTAGCCTGGAGGGACCTGAAACAACCTTTCAGTCCCTTGTTTAACAGATGTGGCAACTGGAGTAGGCCAGGTTGGGATGTTTAAGATGACAGTGGTTCTCTGAAGGCACATACAAATGAGTGGCAATTGGGAGGGTGCTGAAAACACTGGCCCCCACATTCTGCTGTTTATTTGCATTCACCCATCAGTCAACTTGGCCAGACTGAGCACCCATGGCCAGGGCTGCTGGATGAAGCTCCTCTTCCACCAAAAGCTCTTTTCCATAGGCCACCTTCCACAGTAAATTGTCAACACGCATTTTACCATCACATGGCTGGGGCTTCAAGAGCTGGGTTTCCTCCTCTAAGCTCCATCTGACATGAGCTGACTGACTTTCTCACTCAGCACCGGGTCGTTTCCACGTGGCTCCTGCACATGCCTGAGCCGTAGGTACACCTGACTGGGTGTAATTCTGTGTTTCCTCCCCACCCCACCCATCCAGACCCCGCTCCTGCTGTTCTCCTGACTCCAAGTGCAGTGGGAGGGAGGCGGCGCAGCGTGAGGTGCTCACAGCACTCGCCACGTCGCGGCTGCTGGGCAGCAGTGTGAAATTTTCCATCATGGAAATGACAACCAGATTGCCACGTATTATTAATATGGCTGCTAAATAGCTTGTTTTTCTATAGAGATGAAGCAAAATGCAGGTAGAAACTATTAGCTTTGGGTAGAGGAATATAAATGTGATTTAAAGGTAGACTCGGGGGGATTTTAAATACACTGTTGAACCAATTGACTGATTCGCCCTGGGGAAGCTGAGCCTCTGCAGCACTGCGGGTTCAAACAGCTGGGGCTTTGCAAAAGATTGTTCTGCCATAGAGCAGGAGTAAAATGTGCTGCTAAACCAGAGGGTTTCTGTGCTGCTTTCCCCTCAGCCTTGGCTGTAAGCCAGGCTCTGTTCCATAATGTGCTGCTTTTATTTTCCTTTTTTTCCTCCAAGTCCTTTCTTGGAGTGAAAAGCAAAGGCTTTAGTATGAGGCGTGATGTTGGACTCCTCAGCAGGGGAAAGAATTCGGCAAGGGCTTCCTTGAGGAAGGGCTTTGGGGTTTTGTTTTTGTTTTTAAAATCTGGTTCATATTGAGCTTCCTGGCTGTTCCGAGTTTCCTTGTCTGAACTCGCATTGTATGAACTATATCTTACATATTCATTTGTTTAAATAGCACTTGAATTTCAGCCGCCGTCTCTGCGGTGTTTTGCCATTGTTAACATAACAAGAAAGAGACTGGAGAGTCCTTCACTGGCCTCCCCAAAGCTGCAGTGGGTTCAAATCCCTGCCTGGGTCTTGTGTGGACTTGGATCTAGATTGATCCAAATCCCTGGTGTCTCTGAAAGGAGGAAGAAAGAATTGGTTCAGACCTGTGGGGAGCCTTTTGTTAATTTTTAAGAGCAAATTGGAGAGGTGACAAGGGTGAATGACTCTCTGGGACAGCACCCAAGGAGAAAAGCTCATTATCCATGGGAGGCAGTTTTTCAAGGTCGTGGGATAAGGTGATGCCTGACATCCCCCCAGCACGACTGCAGCCAGTGGAGGGCCCCCAGCTACAGCAGCAGGTTGTAGGGATCCACAAAGCCACAGTGCCCCCAAGCCAAGGTGGGCAAACTCCTTCTGCAGGAGACAGGAGCAGCCTAAGCCCATGGCAGTATCTCAGGCTGAATTCCTGGTACATCCTGCTGCAGAGGAGAGAGCAGGGTACAGATGATGTAGAGTTGTCACTGGTAACATTACGATCTAATAGCTGCTGCAGCATGGAAATATCAACCATCTGCCAAGGAGTCAAAGGAAGTCTTGCTGGCAAAATGCATTAAAGTGTCTATTTATGTAAACATTCAAGGCTTGAGAACAGAAGAGTTGTCTTAATCAGCACCACAGAACATGAAATTTTTAGGTATCCAGGATGATGGAGAGGGGAGGTGAAGGGTTAGAAAACCTGCCAGCATCGAGCAACCATTAGGCTGCAGGTTCAAGCATTAATAATAGTCACCCAAATGGTATTTATGTACTTCTGTCTGAATTCAATGTGCAGGGAAGAAGGTAACTGGAAATTATTAGCTGTCATGACACCCACTGATTGATTTCTCCATGTGGGAGGAAAATTGGATTGTTCCTTGTAGAAATGGTGTAAGGGAACTGGGCAGTGGGGATGTAACAGGTTGGTGGCCAGATCTCAGGGTGCTCGGGGTGCTTGGTGTCCAAAATTCTGGGCAGACTGGAGAGTAGCAGGTCTGGATCCCCATATAAGCACTGCCTCGAAAGGTAAAGGCATCTTTGGGATGAGAAGTACTTTGCTCCCAGGACTTGGTGGTCAAGAGCATCCCAGTCTCCACCAGTTTCAAGCCCAGCTGAATGTTTTGCTGCTAGTGGATGGCAGCTGCAGATTTGTCAGGTGTCTGGAGGCTGCTCCTTTGACCATCCCTATGTCCTAAAATGAGATCTTGCCCAGTTCTTGTCCTCCTGAGGAGGCTGTGGGAGATCCAGGGATTGGTTGCAGCTCACCCTTTTCTGGCTGCATAGGGCAGCCATGCACAACACCCTGTGTCCCTTCCAGCCTCTGTGGCTCCATGCCACACGGGTCAATCCAGGACACACATATTTTGGCTTCTTTGATGTGCATGGATTTGTGTCATGTCTCCAGGTCAGGAAGGAAGGGAATCCTTTTGTTTTCTGTAAAATATTTTTGGTATCTCTTGCATCTCTTCTGAGTTGTTTCCTGCGAATGCAGGGACTCAAAGATCTGTCTCGTGTCCAGGCAGCCACTGGTGCTGCACCAGGGGCTCTCTGCATCACACACTGGTGCAAACTGGTGCTGTACTCCTTTAACCCCGTAGCCCAGCTGTTTCATTCCAACTGAATGGCACAGACCAGCTTTGTGGTGAAATTTCTCATTTGATGCTTCCCTGTATGAGTCTGATTCATTATGCTTTGTTTTAGAAGGGCACTTTCACAGGTGTGTGCATCCCTGAGGCAACGAAACAGCCTTTCCTTGGAAAACCTTCATCTGCCCTGGGCTCTTCCCAGGAGCTCACAAGGCCTCGCATTCAGGCACTGTCTTCTCTTCCTAGAGGTATCTCCACTTCCACTCGGGTGCACATCCCACATCTCTATTTAACTTCATTACACATCTCTCCAGCCCTGTGCCAGCTGCTCTTAGCCAAGCAATCAAAGCTTTGGCAGCTCAGTGAGGCTTTTCCCTCCCTCAGCGCCTGCTGGCTTTGCCCGATGTAGGGCTTGGAGCTACTGTCAGCTTAATTCCTCGACACTCCAGGTGCAAGGGGCACTCCCACGGCAGGAAAATGAGATGCCCTATGGGCTTGCAGGCGCTGTATTCAATTAGCTCCTGCTTACGCAGAAATTACTCTTATTAATGGCTTGTTGTTGGAGATTGGAGGAGTCAACGCTAATGGAAGTCATCGGAGCTGTTAATTGCTAGGATCACCAACTTCAAAACCAGCTCTCTATTTGTTGCTGGGGGTAATTCTTTTTATGGACCTTGGGGGTTCTTCTGCTTCTTAGGGATTTGAAGGGTTTATGAGGTCTTGTAGGAACTGTCATGTTTTAATTGACTCACTTCTGAAGCTCTTCCAGGGGTAAAAAATGCCATGGTCCTCTTAGTTATTAAAAAATCGGCTGTGCCTACAAAGCAGACTTTATCCTGGTTCTGGAGACTGAATTATTTGAAAATTAAATGAGATTTCATGCAACTGGAAAGGTTATTTTTTTATCAGATAAATCAGTTCTCCGCATGCTTTAGGGATGAGCCTATATAGATTCCTTGACACCTGCTAAAGTTTTCTTCAGCTCCCTGGCTGGGGAACCATAAGTGTCAATCCTTTCCTGTTAATTTAGTTCAGAGGCTGGAAATACTCGGGCTGCCTTAGATCCTATCATTACAGCTGTTGTTTCAGCTGCCATCCATACCCTTGTGTTATCTCTGCTCAGGCAGCGTTGAGAAAAGACTCCAGCTTGGTGAAATGGGAAAATGATGTGCGCTTTCAAAACTTGCTTCATCCCTGTGTGAAGGGAAAATCGCTGCTCTTGCAGATAGCCAGACATTTCTTTCTGTTCCTTCTTTGATTATTGTGGTTATTCCCCTTGGGTGGGAGCCAGGAAATTCAGCTAGAGCATCTGGAGCACCCTTAGCTTGCACCACAAATGCTTTCATCTGTAAGCACTTCTGGTTGTTGGTGTTTTCCCAGGGATCAGTCCATGTTTTTCTCCGGTTCTCCTGGCAGAGGTTCGTCCCAATGCGGTTGGCACCCATCACTCTGCCCTGCTGCCACTCATGTCCTCACAGAGCCCAATTTCTACCCTGCTCAGCCCCCAGCAGGAGCAGGAGCCAAGTGCTTTTCCCCTCATCTCTGCTGGATTTCAGCTCTTTGTTATAATTGCTTTTTTGCTGATGTTATGAAATGAGCGGCTTTTCCCCCATGGATGTCTGTCAGCATTAGAGATAGTGTTACCAGCATCAGAAACCCAGGTTCAGCAGAACTGTGCAGGAGCTCTACGGTGACAGTGCTTTCTTTCCCTCTTTTTATTTCCTCCCTCCCCCTGGTCCCTTCTCAAGTACTAATGGGGAGATAAGTTTCAAACTTGGTTTAGATTAACCAGAAATAGAGGGCTTTAAATCTCAAGTACTTACAAGGTGTGACCAAGTGGAAATGCAGCTTTTGTTCAGCTTAAGCTCCTTCGAAACCTGGGCAGAGGGATGAGCTGGTTCATGTTTTTCTTGCATTTTCTGGGATAATATTCATCCAGAAATCTCAAGCAAAGAGAGATAAGGAGTTCAGGCATGAATATCTGCTGTGCCTCCTGAGAGTGATAAAGAGAGCCCAGCTGCAGGACTTGGTGGAGAAGGTGGTCTGCACTTGGTGGTCTGCAGGCCTTGCTTATAGGTCTGGGCAGCCATGGTTCGTGGCAGGTCCCTTCAGGGTGGGTTGATGAAATTCTCCATCAAATTTGCACCTCACCCCCTCATTAGCACCCCACTCTCAAGGTAGACAGAAGGTGGCTGGGACTCAGCCCCGTATGGGCGGTTGGGGCCAGGGAATTCCGGGTTTTGCCATGGCTCCTCAACAAAGATGTGCTGGAGAGGAATGTTGCACCAGGAGGTTCCATGTCCACAGGACTCAGTTCCTTCTCTCTCTGCAGATGTGGGGTGGGAAGGGACACTTGTTGGTTGGAATGGGGAAGGCGGGGTGGAAGACAAGGAGATTAGCAGAGGTGGTGGAAGGGGAATCCCTCCTGTGCAGACAGCTCTGATTTCTCCTAAATGAAAGCTGCTTTCCTCCCTTTCTTACAGAATTACTTGCTGTGGCATGAAATAGTCAGCCTCCATTCAGCCTGTAAGAAAATCCTTCTTTCCCATGCAGTGAAGGGATGTAACTGGACTTCTTTACTTGTGTGTCAAAGTCATTTCCTTATAATAAATGCCTATAAATCCTGAACATCCCAGCAGTCTTCCTCCAGCCCACTGAGCAGCGAGCACACTGCTCTTTTCCATGTCTCCAACCCCAGGAGGAGCAAAGCAAAACCTGCTGCAATCCTGCTACTTTCTGCGTTGTTTTCTTTAACCAGTTTGGGAAAGGACAAGTAGAGGAAGCCTATCAGATCCTGATTAAGCATGGCTCAGGGTAGCTCTGCTAGACACAGGACAATAGTTAAAGCCTGGTACCTTTTAAGGAGCCCCAAAGACAATGAATGTCACTTCTGAAAATTGTGTGGATTGAGTTTCTATTTATAAAGTCACAAGCAGTTCTGGAGTCAAGAGGAGCTGTATTTACTGAAGGGAACCAAACCGGTATTTTGGATGGTCGTGGCTCGGTGGGTGCACGGATACAGGGGGATTAACGTGGATGTAGTGGGGACAGTGCATGGAGAAGGCTTGTGGGTTGAGTGAGGACACAGCTATGAGCTATCAGTTGTGGGGAACTGAGCGTGGGAGAGGGCAAAGAAAGGGCACCTCATTTTGTTAATTAAGAGCTGCTTATGTTCATCAGAATTTCTTGCATTTTGGCCCAGGACTCGTGGTCTGGCTCCTGTTTTGGGGTAGGCCTGGTGTGTTTCTGCATCTATGTGGAGGGTGGAGAGGGTCTTAACAGAGCAGTGTCAAGTTGAAAATCCTATCTTTGTGTGACCCATTTGATTTTCTTTCTTGTGTATATATATTAGAAATCTGCAAGTGATGAGTCAGTAAAATGTTGTTGGTGTTTCCTGTGAAATAGCTGAAGTCGCTATTTTCTTTCTGTGTTATTTCTCCTAGTTGCCATGGTAATGATTTCAGAAAGGTCTTATTATTGCAGCAGTTTGAATGAGTTAGAAGTTTTCATGGTCTTCTGGATCCGCTCACAGAAGCAGAGCAATATCCCAAAGATACCCCTTGGGATCAGGAGGGATCTGCCTCCTGGCTGGTCGTCCCATCCCTCGCTCTGTGCTGTGGCAAGACAGAGGGGTTTTTCTGTTTTATTGTTAGCCAGATAGAGAGGAAAGACCCTGGGGTGCTTCTGTTCTTTTGTGTTGGCATCCCAGGAGCAGGGGCTGGACAAGACTAGGCTTGGCTGCAGCCTGGAGCTTGTTGTCTGGGCAAGGAGGGGGTGAGATGGATGGATCTGTGCCAGCCATACCCACAGCACTGGGTGCAGGTCTGATGATGATGAAGAAGGCCCCGTGCACTAAATGGGTCACAGCTGGAGGAAGGCAGGATTTGGAAGCCTTGTAAGCTCTGGGCACTGTCTGCTGGGGCACTTGGTTGCACTTCATCCAGCAGCAGGGCTTGTTTTTCAGAAACTGAGGAACACAGACCCCGGGGCTTGCATGGCCCCAGCTCCTGTCCCTGTCCTCACCTTCTTCCCTTCTCAGTGCCCACAGCCTCTCTTGCTCAGCAGACACCTTGGAGCCCCATGTGCAGGGAGATATGGCATGTCCCCACACAGAAATGGAGTGTGTTCCTTCTGCCATCAGAAAGCTCACTCATGAGCTTCTACTCAGCTTTAAAAACAGGGGGGAGAAAAGAAAGAAATGCATTACAGCCTATTTCTGAGTGCTGAAAAAGGACAAGGTGCTGGTCCAGCTTTGAGATACCTCATGGAGCACTCTGGGGACATCTTCCTTTGCTTCCTCCCATCCTGCCCTGCTTGGTGCCAGACAGCCCTGCCTGAATCCTCCCTTCTGGCTGCAACACTTGCCCCTTGCCAGGCAGGGTCAGGTCTGGGTGGGTGCCTGGGGCTTGCACCCTCCTGCTGCCCCAATGCCACTCTGTTTTCTGAGCAGCACTGCCCTGTCTGCTCTGATTTCATGTGCTGCCACAGCTTGTTAATGTGCTGTTTGGTGTATCAACAAATCGACACTACACAACCAGAAGGTTAACAGGGAATGATTTATCCAGGACAACACATCTGTGTGTCCAGCAAGGCAAGATGTCCTGGAAACAAAATTCAGTATTTACCGAGGGCTCATCGGCAGAGCTGGTGTTTTGTACTGCAGTTGAATTACAGTTGGATCTCGCTCTTTCTGGGTGTTGCTCGTTTAATCATAGGATGCTTTCCTTTTAATTAGGCAGTGCTGCTACTGATGAGAGAATTAGCAGATTCTTCTTTTAATGGAGAAGCTGAGGCTGTGGCAGCTGTGCTGTAGTGGGGGTGGTGGGCAGAGGCTTTGTGCTGCATAGAAACCCCAGGCTTTGCACCTCAGTTTCTGCTTCCTGAAAAATGTCCTTTTTAGGGTGGTCCTGGAGGTTTGGGTTTTTTTTCCGCACAATATATCATTTAGTCAAAGGATGTTACTTCCCCCAGCTGCTGTGCTGTGACCCTCAGAGAGAAAATCTGAGTGATTTTGCCAGCTCTTTTCCTCCCAGCCCAGTGAGGATCCATGGAGCTGGTTGTGTGCCAGGAGTCAGTGGCTCTCTCAGGTACATCATGTCTAGAACTGGTCGATAGTGTTTTGATTAGACAGTTATTGTCAGAAAATGGCAGTTTATCACATCTGAAGCTGTTTGGGGGAGAGGAGCAGTTTCAGTGAACTCTCCTCAAAATGCCCCCCAATTTTATGTTGTTTGAGGTGTTTGAAATGTCCATTTGGACAGTTAGGGAACAAAAAGTTCCATTTTCTTTTTCAAGCTGACTTTTTTTATGGTTTTAATTTTGGTTGATTTACTGTCCAGAGCAAAGGGATGAAGGAATGGAGACTGAAATAGAGGGAAGAACCTCCAAGATTTTGTGCACTGCGTTAGAGTTTTCCAAGTCTGAAATTCTGAATTCTTGTTTGGGATGGGATGATAATTTCAATTCCCGTTGCAGAGAAAATCACATTTCTGCTGCACTGTAATGATGTCTCAGGAAAGAGGTCTCAGACATATTTGTGATTTCTCTAGAGTAGAAGCATCTTATAAAAAAATCTTATTATCTATATACATCTGTGGCTGAATGAAAATCCCATAGCTGGCATTCTTAGAAGAGTGTGAATCCCCACTGCCTGGATGAGATTCCCCAGGGCAGGATCATGATCACAGCCCCCCTCTCTTGGTACAAATAAATCCCAGTGGTGCCCATGGCAGGGGTGCCCCATGGAGCAGCTTGCAGCCCTGTGTCCCTTGAAAGGGATGGTTCAGGGGACTCATGAGCTGCCCTGGGGACCCTTGAGTGGGACTGAGGGTCTTGGGGGGATGTCCTGCTTCACACATGGCTGTGAATTCCCCCAAGTAATTTGCATCGCCCCATGTCAGCTGTTTAGGGATGTGTAGTTTCCCAAAGCAAAACAACCCAGCCCATTTCAGCCAGGTCAGAGTGGGGTGTGCTCCCAGTAGATGCTCAGCTTGCCCACCCCAGCAGAGCTCCAGGCTGCTCTGGATCTTCTCTTCTCCTGGATAGATGAAATGAAAGTTTTCCCTTTCTCTTTCAATCTTGGATTTTTGGATATTAATTCTCACCTCAGTTCAGGAGTTCCCACTCTTCATTTTTATTATGTCTGCCCAGTGTCTCAGATATTAAAAACTGCTTCCTGCAAGAGAAGTGGAAAAGAGTGTGTGCAGGAGGAGTGGGATGGGGGGGGGCACACAGCTTTTTTTGGGTGAAGCAATGGAAGGCAGGTGGATTTGTCGCTGCAGTGTCAGCACAGGCTGACCCACAGCCCTCACAAGCCAGTGCCAGGGCTATTTTGGGTGTTGGATATCTCCTGAATTGGGTGGTCTGGGAGGGAAATATCGTGGGCCAGAGGGGTCACAGCCCTTCCAGTGTGTGCTGAGGGTCCTGGGAGGGTTGCAATGTAAATGTTGCTCCCCCTCTGCCTCCCCACATCACCCAGCTATGCCCTGCCAGCACGTCCCATCTGGATTTGCACGTTCCAACAACATCTCTGACCAGAAAGTGCCCATGAAGTCCAAAGTTTCATTAATCCATGCTATTAACATGCCACCCCTTCCAGGGCTGCTGGATTTTCCCCGTCAGCCCCCACGGGGAGGGGATGTTGTGACTGCGGGAGATGTTGGTGAGGGGTTTAACTGGGTTGTGCCTGCAGGGCCAGTTTGATTTGACAGTATCACTGCAGAGGGGGAACAGAGCGGGGAAATCAGCCTTCAGGGTCCAGGTTAGTGGTGCTGATGGATGAGAAGGAAAGCTTCCAGGAACATATCTCCTTTCCAGCCGTATCACTGGTACTGATAACAGCACAGTCTGCCTCGGCACCGGGGCACTCATGAATGAGTTGGCATTTTTGTGTGAGTAATGTAGAATTGTAGCTGTTTCAAATTGTCCTGAGATGCAGCTTGACATATAAGTTCTTGGCCTATTTATTACCCTGTGTCTGAGTGTTCCCATAGGTATTATGGCATTAAACCATGTCTGAATTTAATATTGGGAGCTGCAGCATTTGTATTTTAGCTGTAAATCAGTGAGCAGGTGATTTGGGGTGTGTGCATGGTGTGCTTGGCAAGCTCTAGCCAGGGGATCTGTTATTCAGCAAGAATGTTTGAGGTATAAGTTGTTCAACACCCTCTTTCTTTTATTATTACATTTTCTTTTAAATGCTGCTGTTTAGTCCTTTGCTATCCTGTGTCATCACAAGCTCCTGCCAATATTTGTGCAAGTCCTCAGGGATTCACTACCATGCTGAGATAACATCACACCAATTTGGGTCCCCATCTACCCTCTAGCTGGGTTGGAGGAACTTGAGCTGCAAAGGCTGGGCCTCGGTTGTTTAACCCTTGGAAACAAAGATTTGAATGCCTGCATGGATTTATCTGAGTTTTTGCCTGCATGTATCTATGAACCCCTTGGTCACTGAAGTTTTTGAGGCGCTGAAGTATGACTGACCCTGCCCCTGAGGTCTCCACTCTCGTGGTTGCCATGGTGTTGGGGTTGGCTCACCTCAAGTCAGACCCTACAGCCCGTGATGTGGTGTGTCAGAGGAAGTTTTTTGGCCAGTCGTGAATGTGTTTCATGTAAGTGGAAGGCGCAGCCAACTGCGTGTGTTGCACATTGTCTTCTGCTCGTAGCGCAGCTGCTGTGAGCGTGCCCACCTTGCCGTAACCCACCACAGTTATGGTCCAGGCATCTAAGGCCACATGAGGGGTTGCAAGTGGGGATTTGGATCGGCCAGTGCCAAACTACCCCAGGGGAACGTGGCAGCTACTGTGTGTGAGGTGTTGGGTGAGCTGTGCCAGCCCACTGCCCCGCGCCGCCCCAGCGCTGCTGCTGTGACCCCAGTGCCATCTGCCAGCGGGATGTCAGCTCCTGTTTTAATGAAGCCTTTCAGCAGAAGCACACGGCCACGGCCGTGTGCTGGGGTTACACGGGGAGAAGGGATCTGATGTGTGGATTCTGTCACTGACTGATCCCACACAGTTGGTCCACACGCAGTGGATCCACCTCCGGGTTTTGTCTTCTGCCATATGTTTTCCGATAATGCCCGCCCACCTGTGGGGAAAGCGGAGCTCTGGGTCTCTGCCGGCATTGTTGGGAACCCTCTGTGAAACGTGCTAAAAAAACATAAAAGGTATTAATATAGGTCTAAAACTACCAGGAGTCTGTTCGTTAAGTTTTCGGGGCTTTTTCATACCTCTATTTTCAGGTTGCCTGTCTGGAGTGCCAGGATCGGGCCCTTCCTCAGGTGCAGATTTAAGGCTGCCTGATAATGAGATTTTTTTTTTTTCTGAGTAATGAGATTTTTTTTTGAGCCATTCTGGTTATATCACCTCAGATCCCTGCTTTTGAAAAATCTTAGCTTAAATCTTTTGATGAGGTACTAAATGAAAAGACAGGCCCTAAAGGGATATTTATGTGAGAAAATGGCCCGACTTTCCCTTCTGCATAAGGAGAATCAGTGTAGAGGATGTGAAAGCATCAAGCCTCAGCACATGCCACTTCTCCCTAAACCTCCTGAGATGGTACTAAAGCTCTGATTAATGTGAAGTCCGTGTCCAGATTTACCTACGGAATTTATAATGGACTTCTAAACCTTAAGCACTCTGAAAGTATTTTCCCTCCATCTCCTGGGCTTCGAGTGAGCTATTGCCATTTTCTCACCCCATCAGTAGCATCGGTATTCTCACACTTGCAGTACTGGGGCTTGTGTTTCCACGTGTGATTTTTGGATATGGAACTGACTGGTTGTTTTCTCAATTTCCTCCTCTTCTTTCCCCAGCCGGAGGAACTTACCAATGCCCTGGAGATCAGCAACATCGTCTTCACAAGCCTCTTTGCCTTGGAGATGCTGTTGAAAGTCCTTGTTTACGGTCCTTTTGGCTACATTAAGAATCCATACAACATCTTTGATGGGATCATTGTGGTGATTAGGTACAAACCTTGAGCGTTCTTTATGTGTGTTTCTCCTCATTTGGCTGTTTAATTAAACAGAAAGTAATGGAGAGTTGGCATAAATACCTTCCTGTGACACTTTACACTTCTCTCTGTAATTAATGCATTTAGGCATGATTGCTAATACATATCTTGGGATTATTTTACAGTCATTTTGGAGAGAGGCCCGAGCAGAAAGCTATCAGTCCCGATGTCCTGGGACAGTCTGGGATCCAAATGGCACAACCGGTGCCCGATTAAGTATCTCTGGTTTTTTGGCACATGCAAAGGCTGTAATTGCCCCTGCAACTGCAGTCACTGATTTCCAGGTGTATTTTTGACAGTCAAGTGGGGCTCTGCTCTTTGCAAGCCTGGACAGAGTCCAGATCACCACGGGCACTGGCAGCGCATCTCTGCCCACTTTCCCTCTCTCTTCTCTCTGAATTTCACCTTCCCTCCTCTGCGTGGCCTTTGCGATTAGGCTTTGTCCTGTCACCCTGCACTGACATTTTTTGTCCTCCTCAGCGTGTGGGAGATCGTGGGCCAGCAGGGCGGGGGCCTCTCGGTCCTGCGCACCTTCCGTCTCATGCGGGTGCTGAAGCTGGTCCGCTTCATGCCGGCCCTGCAACGCCAGCTTGTCGTCCTCATGAAGACCATGGACAACGTGGCCACCTTCTGCATGTTGCTGATGCTCTTCATCTTCATCTTTAGGTGAGAGTTTCCAATTCCCTGTCTTGAGCTTGTTCTGGGTTTTTAGACAGGATCCCGTGGTGGGATGAGGAGGGTGACAGAGTCCATAGCAGATCACAGCTGAGCTGAACGATCTCAGGAACACCATTTCTGGCTGGGGTTTCCTGCCCTAAATTCTCTCAGTTAGCCAAATGAGATGTTTGTCTTTGCAAAATGGTTTACAAGGAAAATCTTTCAGGCTGGATGATTCCTTGACATCACCCCAAGACAGCAATCCCATTACTTACCAGCTATCAGAAAGCCTGGTGCTAAAAATATTGCCAAGAAGAGGATGATGTGCCTAAAGAAATGTCAGACATGGTGGTGCTTGTCCTTTTTCATGGCCTCATCTTCAGACAGTAGAAATCTTAGAAACAGGGTTGGCGTAGGCCTGTATTTTTAGATTTTGGTCTAGATTTTGAGAAGAGCCTTTCTCCTTTTACAGCCGACTGCGGTGTTTGAGTAATGCAGGCACTGGGATGGCTGAAGAGAGAGTGTCTTCCAGGGAATAATGTCCCTTCTTCCAGTGAGACTCCAAAACTGCCGTTTGCAGCTGTGGTGCTCAGTAGAGCTGTAAATAATTTGATTATTCAGGTTACTAGCAGAGAGCAGGGAAAAGCAGATTATTCTTTTAGCATCTCTCCATAATGAAAGGTATTCTGTTCTTCTGTCAAAATTGAAAAAGCTGTTTTGAGTCCCCTGATATGTCTTATTCAGGCATTTCACAGAAACCCTTTTTGTCTTCTTAATTCTGTTGAAGCATATTTTGCCGAAAATGTGTCATTGCAAAACAGAAAGTCAAAACATTTTGTTTAGAAAATGTTGAAAGACAATGTTTTGACTTAAAAAAAATGAAGCAGAAGAAAAATAAGGAGCAGACATACTTTTTGGTTGAAACTCCTTGACAGATTTGACCTAAATTCACAACTGATCTGCGTGATCTCAAGGCATGTTTTTCAGTGAACAAAGGATCCATCTTTTTAAAGAGAACATAAAAAGGAATTGCCCAGGTGAAATCAGGAGACAGTCACCCTGCTGTACGATTGCTGGTTTGTGTGGTGGTCCCAGTTGTTGAGCCCCTGCTCCCTGTCATTTGCAGCATCCTGGGCATGCACCTCTTTGGCTGTAAGTTCGCTTCAGAGCGGGATGGTGACACTCTGCCTGACAGGAAGAACTTTGACTCCTTGCTCTGGGCCATCGTCACTGTTTTCCAGGTACAAAATGAAAAATGGCACAATTGATGGGAGTTTTGAGATTGCAAAGACTGGGGTTGGTTTCCAATGCATCCAGCAGGGCTTAGTGAAGCTCCATGCCATGGAAAGAAGATGACCCAAAACCACAAATACAGGTTTATGGGGCTTTCAGACTGTTTCCCAGACTAAATCAGAACCCTGATGAGGAGGGGCTGCCAAGGCAGGAGGCTCTTGTGTTTGCAAAGTATGGACTGGGTAGGTGAAAGTAAATGTAGAGGGAAGGGATGGAAAGGAGGAGATCAAGACCACTTGCAGTGGTATTTCAACAAATAATGGAATCTGGTTTATAGCTGATATGGGCAGTTTTTTGTTCTAGCAGCTCTGGGCCCTGTAACCCTGGGATCTGTGAAGGACTTTAAGTCATTCTGGCTGACCAAAGGAAAGTTCTGAGCAGTGTGATGTTACCCTCCCTTATGGCTGTCCCTGGATGTGGGGACAGGGCAGTTTGCACAGGGTCTTTGCTGGTGGTTGGGAATCACAGTCACTCTAGGCCTCTCTGTTCTCTGGTTCAGAAGGGATTTATCCTCTTGTGGTTACAGCTACAGGGATACCCTAAAAGCAGGATGCTTGTCTGGCCTATCCGGAGTGTGGATAGGCATGCTATTCTCCAGTGTCTCCATAGTCCTGATACCCTTCCTCTGCAGATTTTGACCCAGGAAGACTGGAACAAGGTCCTTTACAATGGCATGGCCTCCACCTCATCCTGGGCCGCTCTCTACTTCATTGCTCTCATGACGTTTGGGAATTACGTTCTCTTTAATCTGCTGGTGGCCATCCTGGTGGAGGGTTTCCAGACAGAGGTAATGTCCTTATGCTTGTGCCTTTGCTTTCTTCTCAAGTTTTAGGGCCTCCAGATCCTGGAATCTGATTTCTGAGGTGGACAGCAACACCTTGACAGAATTGGTATGGGAAAAAAGCGGGGTAAAATATTAGGTCTTCTTTTTACTTTTTTTTTCCTTCTCTTTTTTTTTGTTTCTGTAGCCATGGTGCAATTTAATACTGCAAACCCTCTAAATGAAGGGCTTAAATGAAAAGCATTGTTAGCATTAATGCAGGAGTGGGAATTGAGGGGTGAGTCAGGCACTGCGGATGGGATCGCTGCTATGACAGTCTCTTTGAAGCAGTTTTCACCGTGTTTGTCATCCAGATTAAAGGCCCCTCCTGAAAATTTACACAGGCTGGTAAGAGATTAGTGACACGATTATCTTTTTCATGGTATGCATTCATGGAGCTCTTCCAGTTTCCAGCCCTGCAATGCTCTGCAGATTTTAAAGTACATGAATTCTGGTCTCTGCCATCTGTTTCCTCGTAATGGGACTTCCATGAGACATTCTGCATGGCGGGAGGCTTTGAGGGGGCACACAGGCTGGAGCTCAACCTTTTTTTTCATCCTACTGCCAGTCCAACTGTCCAGCTTGGAGTGGGTGTGCATGTTACCTAGTCCCCCCCAGAGTGGGGGACCTGTGACACCCACCCGCTCCTTGCAAAAGTTTTCCAGCTGTTCAAGAACACCCATAAGGGGAGGGGACCCTTACACCCTGCCCAGGGGTTTGGTTGGAGAGGTAAATACAACCTAAAACTCCTCACTGGGGTCTGCTTGTATGGGCTGTGCTTCTACACACTATCTCTGATTTTTAAAGCATTCTGGGGTGAATAAATATTATTTTAGATTTGTTGCATGTGTATTATGATATCCTGCCACCCTATGAACAGAACTGTTTTTATTATCATTACTATTTTTGAAGTTTGGAGTTAAATTAAAGGAGTCATCCCAGGACATAGCAAGAAAAAGTATTTTTTTTGTATCGTCTCTCTCTCCATGTTGGTGCTTTTCTTTTTTAATCGTTATTGTTGTAGCTGTTTCTGTCTGTAAATGCCCCCCACCATTCAGCCAAATGGACAGTCACTGCTGGGTTGTCTTGAAGAGCAAAATGTTCCTTTGCCCAGTTCTCTCAAACAGCAAAAATGTTCTCTTTGCCTGAGTGAGAGGAGGTACAAAGCTCCTTGTCCGTTCCTGGTGACAGCTTCGAAACCCAACCTTGTTCAATCTGGCAAATTGATCTTTGAAGGTCACCAGCACAGGAGCTCACCTGGGGCACCCGCTATGCAGAGAAAAGGATACACCCTTTAAATGCAGCAGCCCATTTGCCAGCCCTGAAGGGAGGCTGAGTCCTCTGCTCCTTGGCTCAGCCTGGTTTACCATGCCAGAGCTCCACCACTGCACTGTGTCACTTTCCTGGGCAGCAAATTATCCCTTGCCTTGTGGCCAGCTGTGCCATGGTGCAACTTCCTGTAAAGTCATGTCCTGGCTTAATGTGTTGTGGCTTTATCCCAGTAATGATGGCCTTGAGGGTATGGCTCCCCTGGAGTCAGGGAAGTGCCGGCAGCACTCCTCACATTTGCTCTTGGCTGTTTTCTGCAGCAGGACTGCCCCATCAACTGCCCCCACGTCTCCTCTGCCAGGTCAGCTCTGGGCTGGTCCAAGCCAGCTCCATGATATCTGTGTGAGCTGAAATGTGCTTTAAGTGCTGTGTAAATCAGGGAGGAATCTTGGATTTGGGACAGCACTGGGGCAGCCTGAAGCCAGTGATGCTCATGCCAGTATTGTGGTGACCACAGGGACCAGGAATCAGTGCAGCCCCAAAAGACCAAACCCAGGTTACCAGTCCTGCACACCCATGACAATTTTAACAAACTCACACCATATTTCTATAATTTGTGGTTCTGATTACACTGCTATTTTATATCTCAGGCTTTGATGATAGCTTTTTCATAATAATCTTCCTTCCACATCCTCATTATTCTGAGTTCTCTACTTTCTTCCAGTAAGGTGCAATGGCACCAAGAGATCCCTTGGCTCAACCCAGGTTTCCTTCAGCAGACTGGGAGCAAAGGTCTCTGGAGGTCAGGCCCCAGGTCTGGCCTTGCTGGTTTATGTTTATTCAGCTTTGCTGGTGTGTACAGATCACGTTCTGGTTTCTGCAAGCCAGCACAGAGAGGATCCTCTCCTAAGCAGAATTAATAGAGAGATCAACTCTCGCTGTAAACAAATCCTGGCATCTACTGCCTGTGTCTGCATTTGACTCTTCTGAGTTGAGTTTGTTGGGCTTTTTTTTTTTTTTTCATTCTCCTTCAGATTTCTGGGCTGAAACACAATCCTGGGGGTGCTGCCTTTATCTCCCTGGTCCTTGAGTGCCTTTCCTCAATCCACAAACATCTCGTTAATTTTAGTGCATGCATGGCTTTGCAATCCCAATTGCCAGGTAGCAGATGACTGTAAGCAGCTGAAAAACTAAAAGGGCCTCTTCCAAACTTTAAATATGGAGCAATGTATTTTGCAGGATTGAGCTGGGTTTTTCCCCTCCATTTTTTCCTTTAATTTGGTAACCAGCATCTCTCCTGCAAAAGGCACAGGCAGACTTATTATCATGTGGTTATTTTTGACTGCACATTCCCTGATTGAATTGGACCCTGGTGTTGGTTTGGGGAAGGTGAGCAGGGGACTCTGTTTGATTGAGATGCTAACTGGAAATTGCTGCCTGACCACTCAGGTGCCTGCCTTGGAGACTTCTCTCTGAAGCAAGGAATGACTCCTCTTAGTCAGACATAAAGCTCCTCTCCAGAGGGAATTCCTAATAGTGTTGTTTCTAAGGTGTATTCTTCCATTGGTAATCCTCCCAGTTTGTGTCCTGTTGTCCCCCTCTGTCCTCACTCCGGGGTTTGATCCTTTCTCTCCTTTGTGCCCTGCTCCTTCCCTGGCGCCCCTGGTCCTCCAGCCTCTCCATCCTTTTCTCTGCAGGACACGACCTGCTCTCTAAAGGTGGCATCCTTGGGGAAATATGGATGTTCAACTTCTGGGCTTTCACCAGAGGGAACAGTTCCTCCTGCAGGGGAGATTTTGGATGGTGTTTTTCTTGCATCCCTTGCCTATTGCATTCCTATCAGCTTCAGTGGGATTTTCCTTGTGAAAGGAAAACTTTCCACCCTTTCCATTTCAATAGCTTTTCCATATCTCTCTCTGTTACAAGTTAAGGCTCTAAGTTAAGTGTCCATCACATTGCTGGCAAGTCCTTAAACTCTTCATCCCAGCTTAGGCTGGGATGTGTTTTGTAACCATTTAGCAACCAGAGGAAAGATCCATTGCCCTGTAGGCAAGCAATTCAGCTGGTGGGATAATCAGTGCCCTACTGCTGCAGCATGGAACCTCCTGCTGCAGCATGGGGCAGGACCAGGCACTGCCACACTGCTGAAAAATGCTGAGAGATATTGGGAGAGCCACCCCTGAGCAAGGGGAAAAACAACAAGGTGAAAAATTATGTCTGTTTCCCAACTGGGCAGAGACAGGCTGGCTTCTGGTGCTGTAAAATGTTGGGGTCACGGGTGTGGCAAAATTTCCCAGGATGGGACTGTGCCCCCCTGGCTGCAGACCTCTGATTTAAACTGCTGATTTAAATGTGTGTGTCCACTAACAGGCCTGAGCAGGGATCTAAACTCACAGCAGACTGTGTCTCTCCTTAAATTAGGTATTTCACCTGCCAGAGCACTGATATTGTGTTAATCAAACATTCATTAAAAGACTCCATTGCTGCTTAATGAAGATGTAATAAATAAAGATGCTATTATACAGCTGCAAAAAAAAAAAGAAGAAGAAATCATGTTTTCAATAATTAGCTGGTGTTTCATTAGCACAATTATCACTCAGAAGCTGAAGCAAGCTCTGTTTGAAACACTTAAAGGGTGTAAGGCTGTTCTCTTCAAAGGGCTACTTTGTGCCTGAGCTCTCCCACCCTCTCCCTGTGCTGAGTGGAATGGATCCAGTGCCTGGCTCTCCACTGTGGCCACACACTGCCCTCCTTCCCCTTCCCCTCTGCTCCCCTGCCTCTTCCCCTGTGTTTTTGGATTCCCCACTCAGTCCTGCTGTTGAAACTGAAAACTGAACCCCGCCTTCCCCTTCCTCCCTCTTCCCTCCCCCCGTTTCTCCTTCAGGAGATCTCCAAGCGGGAAGAAGCGAGTGGGCAGTTAAGCTGTATTCAGCTGCCTGTCAACTCGTCGGGGGTACGTACAGCACATCCCACCCACCGTGCTTGTCTCTCTCATGGTGCCTGCTCACACACTGTGGTGCTGTTCTCATTGTAACAGTTGTCATTCTTATGGGGTCTACTTGGGTGATTTGGAAGTGTTTTTGGGTTTTTCTTTCCTTTTTGTCACCCTCATTGTTGAGTTAGCCCTGATTTTAAGTCCCTTCCTTCTTTGAGGGACCCAGGTAAATTAAGGTGGGTGCTTTGAAGTGGCTGATGTGGATCCAGCCAAGAGCTGTCGCTGACCCCTTTCTGGATGCCTGCCTGGGGAATAGGCTCCCCAAGGTGCTGTGACAGCCTCTCCATGGCACAGTCACATCCCAGGGACCTCCCTGGGCATGTGGATGGTGATGCTGATTGCAGGCCACGCCTGCCAAGGCTCCCTCCGGCAGGCGGGGGAGGATGCCCAGGAGCGAAGGGACCTGGAATCAAACCTGTTTTGACAGGTGTGTGTGTGTTGATGTGTGTGGGAGTCCTGTGCTCTGCAGGACAGGGTAGGACAGCAGCAGTTGCAGGTGGTGTGTCCTCGCAAGGCTGGTGGAAATGCTGAGATTGCCGGAGCAATGCCACATTACAGGATGTGGAATGGTCCCGTCCAGGTCCGAGGAAGCCGTGGATCTCTGAAGCACAGCACACCACAAACCTCACCCTTCTGCCAAACTCACCTTTCTCTTTACCACTCACTTCCCTTTCTGTCCTTTCCAAGAAGCCTGGCTTTTCCTTCAGCCCAATAGCCCTTTCCCCTCGTATCCCAGTGTGTCAGTCCCTTTCGATACAGGTTGCTTAAGTCGTTGTACTGCCTGGTCCAGCTTGGCATACCCTTGTTTCCCAAAAGGATTTTAACTCCCTGTTCTCTCATAACCCCTTTTCTATCCAGAAAGGCAAACTGGGAGTGCAAGAACAGGTAACGGGCAGCAGCACTGGCTGCGAGATGTTTGCCTGCACCGTCCTGAGTCTGGCACGTGGTGTTTGGGAGGGGATGCTCACTGCCCTCCAGGCATGGGGTTTGGTGCTGGGGAAGGGGGTGGGAAGTCCCCACATAGCTCTGCTTTCCCCTCTCGGCACACGTCTCATTGTGCCCCTTTAAACTTTCCTTAGGGCTGTGAAGAGCACTCCAGGAATACAAATCACGTAAAATTCGTCCCAGTATTTATTTCTTTTTAATAACCCATTAGGGAGAATGAGTAATTCCTGGCAGGCCTGCTGACAGGCTGAGCTGGGAGCCTCTGTGGGGAGCATACCTGGAGCCAGCTGGAGCCCCTGTACACAGAGACTGGATCTGACTCCAGCAATGCTCAGACCAGCCTAACTTCACTGCTCCCCCTTCAAAGGTGCATTCCTGACCTTCTCAGACTGCATCCTGCAGCAGGAGCTTCCCTGGAAAGCACAGGAGTCCTGGATCCTCAGGAGGGGAAATTTTGAGTCAACACTTCACATCACACTCTCTTTTGCCTTAAAAATATCTCTGAGTGTCCAGCCTGCCTGGAAAAAATACCTTTAATAGTTTAGTGACCCCACACTAAATAGTGGGGGAGTAATGAGGCTCATCCCTCTGGGGTTTTGCTTAATAAATCAAGTGTGGGGCACTGACCTGTGTTGGATTCATCTCTTCCTGCTGTCCCATGGTGGGGTCCTTCCGAGATTTTACAATCGATGGGTACCCTAGCACCAAACCTCAGCAGTGCTGGCCAGGGCTCCTGTGGACGCAGCTTAGCCTTGGTGGGGTTTTTTGGGGCTCCTGGGCTCTCACTGCTAAAGTGAGGACCTGCTTGGCTTTTCCCTTCCCAGCATCTCCCCCCNCTTCCCACCTCTTCTCCATTGTGACAGGGCTTGGTGCCCTTTGCCAGAGCAATGGTTTCAGCCATGAATCCTCCTCTTTTTGGATGGGTATCGATCATTCTGGCGAGCACCTCTGCCCCTCTTAGGTGTATCCTGACTATACCACACCCTAAGCACCTTTCTGCAGTGCCAATAGACAGAGTCAGGGTCTGTGCCACAAGACCAAGCAAGAACCCAGGCACCACACAGAGAACAATGGTCAACATCATCTTCCTCTCCCTGAGGACGGGCACCTGTCAGAGCAGCTAGGCCTTGCTCAACCACCGACGTTCGAAATGATACAGCCTAATTTAAACCCCCCAAATGATCCAGCGTAATTCCCCAAAACTCCTGTTCCTCTTGTGTGTGGCAGCTGGGAGGGAAAGGGTCCCTCGTGGCAGTTGGTGTTGGGTTCTGCCACCTGGATCCTCTCTGTGCTGATGGGGCATCCATGGACACGTCATGTTTGTCACATTGGAAATTCGGGGTCTCTTGTGCCCTTTCTGAACCCTGGACTGCTCCATCAAAGCATCACTAGAAAGAGCCACACCCAGGGAATTTTAGGTGTATAAATCCAGAGAGATTGGTAGGATCATCTTTTGTCCTCAAATTGCTCATCACTCAGTCCTTCCCTAACATCTGCCACATATGCAATTCCAGCAGCAAAAATTAAGCAATAGTTTGGTTTTTCTCCTGATCCCTTTCTGGGACCGTGTTTGGAGCCAGAGGCAATCCGTCTTCCTGGTAGGAGGTTAATTAGTCTGTGGTATAAACCTGTGCATGCGTCATTTTGTGGAAGGTGATGTTGCATCGTGGTACCAAGTTCAGTGGATCTGTAAGGTGTGGTGTTGGACAGGGGAATCCATATTTGCAGAGGGCTGTCCGTGCACTCTGGCCCCTCAGCCTCCTTGCTGAAGCCTTCTGTTTTGCTTCAGGGTGATGCTTCCAAGTCTGATTCCGAGGGGGATCTCTTCCCCCACAGCCTGGAAGAGGAAGGAGAACTTAAGAAAAACTTGTCAAATCCAGCCTGTGAGTAATAACCCTGGGAGGACAGGCCCTTCCACAGAAACCTTGCTTTGCTGTGAGAACAGTGTGTCCAAAAGGAAACAAACCCTCCTAGAGGGAATGCTGTAGTCCCAGTTGTGTCATGCTTGACTTTGCAGCAGGCTTGGGGTGGGACTGTGGGATGCAGGCAGGGAGAGACATGATTGCATTTGAACTGTTAATTTCCCCATCAAGCCCGAGGTGTGGGCTCCCAGGGTGTCTCTGCTGGAGGAGTTTGGCGAAGGAGGATGGAGGGAGTGGGCAGGAAGTTCCCAGGGTTGGAGCTGGTGGGTGTTGATTGGAGGTTGAAGGGCAGCAGGTGACATTTTGGGTGTACTCTCCTCTACCATTGATACCTCGATCCCATTGACACCTGATCCCATTTTGTTTGACACCTGCCTGCTGGGCTGAACAACCCGATTCTCCAGAGGGGCTTTTCGGCCCCCATCTCCCTGACCCTCAGAGCAGAGCCCTCCCTGCGCAGCATCTTCGCCTGCCCACTCGCAGGCTGTAGGTGTTCCCCCTTGAGGCGTGACGCCTAAAACCCGCTTGTGTCTTCCAGTGATGGCCCTGAGCGACCACCCGGAGCTGAAGAAGAGCCTGACCCCGCCGCTGATCATCCACACGGCCGCCACGCCCATGCCCATGCCCAAGAGCGCCGTGTTCGGGGAGGCGGCTCAGGGCTACGAGTCCCGCCGGGCCAGCGGCGTCTCCGTGGACCCCGCGGCCGCCCACGAGCTCAAGTCCCCGGTACTCGCATCATCCCCCCCTGCGGATGTTCAGTGCGTCCGTGGGGCTCTCTGTCCGTCCAGCCGGCCTGGGGCGGGGGGCACGGATCTGATGCGCTCCCTGTCCGTGTCCTTCCCACAGCCCAGCGCCCGCAGCTCCCCGCACAGTCCCTGGCGTGCCGGCAGCTCCTGGAACAGCCGCCGCTCCAGCTGGAACAGCATCGGCCGCGCCCCCAGCCTCAAGCGCCGGGGGCAGAGCAGCGAGCGCAGGTCCCTCCTGTCCGGGGAGGGGAAGGAGAGCTCTGAGGAAGGGGACAGCTCGGATGAGGAGCACTCCAGCCGGGCCGGCAGCTTCAATGGCTCTTTGCCTCAGCGCATGGAGTCGCTGGAAACAAAAGGGTCCTTTGACCTCCAGGATACTCTGCAGGTGCCTTCCCTGTACCGGACCAGCAGTATGCACAGCGCCAGAACGTCTGTCTCCGAGCACCAGGACTGCAATGGGAGGACCTCTCCGGGTCTGCTGCTGCACCAGCTCCACGTGGATGAGCCCCACCAGGATGGTGATGATGGCGATGATGAAGGCAACATGGTAAGGGAGTGCCACGTGTTCGTTTGGGGCTTTATGACTTGTCAAAACAAAGCATGTCACCATCTCAGGAGTGCACATGTGGGTGCAAAAGGGATTAGGTCCCACCATCACCACCAGACCAGACCAGAGTCACCCAGAAGGTCTCTAGGCAGTGGATGCTCTCAGAGATGGGACTGGCATCCAAGTAAGTATTACAGTGGAGATGTCAGGGCAAAACTGCCCAGGTTCCACCAAATCATGCAGAGTGAAGGTTGTTGGAAATATATGCTTTTCTGTTTGTTTGGTTTTTGTTTCTTTTTTTAAGCAAAACAAGTCAGTCTCACTGTTTTCCATCTATTTGTCAGTTTTCTGCCCCCCACACCAGCAGCAGAAAACTTCTACAGGCAAAGAAAGAGCATGGCTTGGTCCCCCATTCCCATGGCAGCATTAGTCCCATGGAGATGGTGGTAATTTCAGAGGCTCTGCATTAATTTCCATCTGAAGAGGCATTTCACTGATAAGTGCCTCTTTCACAGGCCCGAAAAGTGTCATTTAGGAAATATAAGCTGAAAAGACTGCAAGTGCAGGGAAGGGATGAGGGTTCCTGGTCCTTGTTTCACATAGATGTTTGTATCTTAAAGGGGAAAAAAAGGGACTCTGACTGATTTCCCAAAGTTGTCTGCATGAATGGCAGAGTGGGGCTCGAGTTGGGCACGAGGGTGTCACAGTTCCGTCTGTCACGTGTGCCTTGGGGCCAGCTTTGGAGTGTTTCCTGCTCTTCCCAGGTTATCTCTTTCTTTGCTTATACCTTGTTCCCAGATTTAAAAGTGTCTGATGTCATCCCAGGGGTGACTGTTTCTCTTGGCGGAGCAGATGGGGTTTGGGCAGAGATGTGATGGTAGCAGGGGCTGTTCTGAGAACGGGAAAGCTGCAGATTATGGACGTGATTTTTACTCTTTTTCACTGAGTTTATTGAATGAGAGTGGAACTCGGTCATGTGAAGGGATGCAAAAGGCACTGTTGACTCCAGAGTCCTCCGTTCCTTACAGGAGAAGGAGAGAGTGCTGGCAGAATGCACTCAGCTGTGAACTGCCTTTGCAAAAACCCATTATCCCATTACATCTCCAGCATGGATCCTCAGCCTGGGATTTTTACTCATTGTCTTAACCTGCTTTTTTACTTCCATAAAATAAATTGAATTTTTAAGAAAAGGAGCAGTAATTATTTTTGGAAGAAATCCTCACTATTAAAAGTGTTGAAGAGACCGTTCTCTTTATTGCTGGCTAGGGATTTTTTTCTCATGCTCCAACATCTGCTGCTTTTCCAGCTCACCTGGTCCAACCATCCCACCAGTCCCTTCTGTTTCCCCCCCAGGATCAAAAGCCAGCAGTCCCCCTTGTACTGGGCATGGTGTGATGAGATGTGTCCCTCCTCTCCCAGCCCATGCTGACACTGAACTGTTTAATACGATATTTAATTTTTATCATCTGCTTTTACCAAAGCATAAACCAAACATCATCCTCTGTGTACTGAGGTCTGGCCATGGAGGGTGTAATCACCTCAGTATTCCCCAAGGAATGGTCAGAAGCAAATGCCAAGGGGAAGAATTGACAGAATAGGGGAAATTGTGTCCCAGCCCATGGGATAGCCACAAGTGGGATATCTGCAGCTGGCTGGTGCCTTTCCCCGTGCTCTGAAATATGTCTTTACTGCAAATCACTAAACCAGACGGATAAGAAAATATTGCTTAGATTACCAAAATGAGCCCTCAGGTTGCCGGGCTTCACTCCTGACATCTGGGGAGAAACTCTGCTCCTAAATCAGCCTTGACAAAGTTGGGCGGGGGGGCGGGGGGGAGAATTGCATTTAAAATGGAAAAAATGAAATACAAAACTCCCCATCAACAAAAGAAGAGAAGAACTTGACTATTACTCAGATCAAAGTAATCCTAAATATGCCCTTCTGCATCAAAGCTTTGCATTCCTCCTTGCTGCCTGAATTTGATTGTCTCTATGCAGAAATTAAAGGGAGAGCAAAGGCTTCATCTGGATTTCCCAGGCTATCCCTATATTAGTGCAGCTCTGCTGCTTTTGATGAGTTTATTCTGAATTTCCATCCCTCTGAGGGGCGAGAATCAGGCCCCTGACAGCTTCTCTCCCCAGACCTAGGAAACCAGGGGCCTGAAATCTGTTCTTTATTGCATCACTGCAGACAAGGAGTCTCTCACAGAGAGAGTGATCCACAGCTTTCTTGTATTTCTTGGGTTCATGTGGCCGTGACTGGGATCAGGGATCTGCTGCCAGGTCTTTGTTGTTTCCAGCTTCTAGATTTTAGACACTTTTGAGCACTTTCTACCCAAATTGCTCAGTGCTCACAGCAGAAAGTAAGGGAAATATTGATTATGCAAACAATGTGTTCCCTCCTCCTCAAAACTTCACTGCATTTTACTATTGCACCTACTTTCTCTTTGTATATTCCACTTTTTCTCTGTGGTGTATGGTCCAGCCATTCACAAACCCTCTCAGCCTGTCCCTGTTGCAGGTTAAAATTAAATAATCAGGTCCCGAGCACCTCTGTGCAGCTTCCACCTTGCCTGGAGATTCTCTGCCACTCACAGAGCATTTTTCAGCAGTTCCCCGTCCTTATAATAACCCTTTCATAAATCTAAGCCTCTCCCTTCCTCTGAGTAGTGCATCAGTCATCTTTTATTGCCAACTGCCTTCATCCTCAGAAGTGCATTAATGTCTGAAATTCCTAAAAATAATAATAATTTAAAAAGCAGCTGTTTATCAGCAGCTCTCATTGCCGTGGGATTGAGGGGCTCCATTCCCACTTCTGCCTGTTAGCACTCAGCATCCTTCCACATCCTGGCTCCTGCTGCCCCTGGTGAGGGCTTTGGATGGGTTTACCCAGGGAGATTTTGTCCAAGCCACTGGCAACTGAATTAAAGATTAGTTTTCTTCTCTCCCCACGTCTTTATTCATCCTGTCCAGGTGTGGTTTATGAACAAATAGATGTGATTTAAGCCACGTAATTGATATCTCACTCTGAACATAATGCAGGCTCGAACAGCAATCAGCCCCATTGTCAGCACTGGGAGCCTGCCTGGACCTCACTGAGAAAGCCTTGGATGGGGCTGAGGCTGGAAACACTCGGGGTTTATTTCACAAATGCCTTACCCTTGGCTCAAATTAACTGAACTGTGCTATTCCACTGGTGGAAATACGGAGTAATTCCTCTAGTTTAGGTTTCTGGGGATGTGCTTCACCCTGCTTAGGGCAGCTGGGCTGCAACCCCAGCTGGGCCCTGATGCTCACCTGTACTGTAACCCACTGAATAGAGAGACGTGATGGAAGATCACCTTTTGCCTCTGTTATCTGATTTAGCCCGTGAACTGCAAGCTGCAACAATTAGCCAAACTCCAAAATATCTTTGGCATTAAAATTGGACAAAAGGAATATAAAGAAGCATTCTGTGCTGCTGACGCATTACCATTCACTACAAATCCCCTTGACAAATACCAGAACTGCTTTGAATTATAGATACTTCTGGAAACCTTCCAGCTCACAAAATGAACTGGACTGAGTCGTAGCTATTACTCCATGTCCAGAGGCAAGGGTAGCAATCGTTGCTCTCACCACAGCTTTGAGCAGACACCCAATTTTTATCCATTTGTTTACCTTTGTTAAATCTATGGATAATTAGATTAACCAGGCTGCTTGAAGGGATAACACAACCCCAAGGATCCATGCTCTATTAAATACAGTTTAGAGAGAAGGGAGCAGTTCTGACTCCTTGCCTGAAGCTGGAAAAGGGATGTGAGAACATCCAAGACAACCAAAACCCCAGTGGTGTGTAGTGCATGGTCTGTGTGCGTAGAAGTTGAGGGAAGGATGGATAGCTGAAGGAGCAGGGTACAAAGCTCTAACTTTCCATTTTGTTATTCAAACTTTTCTTCTTACTTGCCCAAGGTGATTTTCATTTTTTGAAAGGTTCAGGTTGTCACCAAGGGCTTTCATTAAAACAGGCACTATACCAATTACTTTCCATCACTAATGAGATCCCAGGCTGGGTGTCTGTAGGAAGAGAAAGCACTTCCTCCACTCCACTCAATTATCCTAACAGATCCCATTTTTACAGTCCAGACTACTTCATGTGCTAACAGTTTGCCTCAGAATGAATCCTCCCTCCCTGTTTCCAAGATGAAATAAATAGAAGTGCCTTAGTCCTGGAGCACGGGTGCTCCTGGGGTGTGAGGTTGGTTTCTGCACTGTCCTTCACGTCCCTCTGTGTCCTCAAGGCCCTGAAATCTCTAGAAGAAGCTTCAAAGAGCTCACCAAGTCATAATATCCAGGTCTGACCATCAAAGCCCAGGTGGTAGCAGAGAAATAAGGCTTATGAAAGAGCAAGAATTAGTTTTTATTTATCTGCAAAGCACTCTGGTGACAGTTCACACACCAGTCTGGGCATTTATCTTCCAGTGCTTTGATGTGCAAGGGCTGGGGGAAGCCCTGGTGTGGTGAACGAGATATTGGCCTGGCTTTTAATGGTTGTCCATGCACAGGGTGCACTGCTTTGCCAGTAAGATTAAAGATCTTGATTTTCCTTTGGAGGTCTGTGGATGAGAAGGTGATAAACTTAAGTCAGAAGTTGTAGCAGCCAGGATGAGGCTTCCCCTCAGCATCCAATTTTTGATGTCTTTGGTTGACTAGTTGGCTGAAGCTTTTGCAGTCTGCCCTCCTGACCTGGAATGACCTTGCAGACAGTCTATAACATAAGGATGCATGGCTGAGGGTGTGCTGTGGTTTCAAGTAGGAATTAATTTGCAGGAATTGGATGGCCCATGTTCATGCAGGTCAGGCTGCATGGTGTTCCCTTCTGGCTTTATAATCTCCCATCTAATCTGTTCATGCTGAATGAGAACCAGACAATCACCATTGTGTTCCTGGACCAAAACTTGGGCCTCAAATGATTTCCTCAGCTTTCCAGTGGTGCATGGACACAGGGCTTGGCCCAGCAAGCAGCAGGAATCCCTCCCTCTGCTCCCTTTATAACGTCTGACATAAGCATTCTATATTGTTTTAAAAAAACCAAACAAAAATACCCCACAAAAATTCCCAAAAAAAAACCTTAGAAGATTCAGGCAAGCACCTGATGAGTATTTGGAGGGACTGAGTGGGTTATCATTCCTTTGGGCAAGGGTTTTATTTATCATGTTTGTCCTCTTTGATTAACTATGTCCCAGATGCAGTTACCGTGCAGAGAAAGGAGCAAGACCAAGCACTGTGAGCTCACAGGGCTGGCACAGCCCTCATCTGGCTGTCAGAGCTCCTTCCCCTGCCCAGCAGAGTCTTGTTTAGGGACATCATTTTATTTCAGCTTCACTGAGCACTTGAAGATAAGTTTTTAGTGAAAAGCTGCACCAAGTCCTTCTTCGTGTGGAAGTTTTGGGGGGTTGTTGTTTTAACGGTTCTGTGTTTTCCTCCTGCTCTGTACATTTTCCCTGCAGAGCAAAAGGGACCGCATGAAGGCCTGGCTACGGGCACGGCTCCCCACCTGCTGCAAAGAGAGGGACTCCTGGTCCATCTACATCTTTGCCCCTCACTCCAGGTAAGGCAGGATGGATGGTAATGATGCGTGCCCTCATTACAATGGCTCATCAGCCTGTTTATCCCAGATGGGTCTCTGTGTGTCAGTCCACAAAACTCCCAGCCCTTCCCCTGCCCAGCATGACATCAGGGTTGAATAGCAAACAGTTGCTGGCTGCAGAGAGCACAGGAGTGTCCGGTCAAGACCCATAGCTCAGGGCATGGCTGCAGCTTCATCAGGTTCCTCATTTTCTTTGGCAGTGATGCCAGTGCTCTGCAAGTTTTTCACTCGGTGGAGTGTGATGAGCTTGGAGAAAGGGGGAGAAGTGCAGCATCAAAGTAGGAAAATCTGAATTTGCCCCACCGCACACTTGCAGCACAGCAAAGGTCTCCCTGACCTCCTCAGCCTGCCTCTCAACTGAACTTCTCTGTCCTCCCCCTTCCCTTTCTCTCAGAGATCACCCTCTCCTTTCTCAAAGGGTTCTGCCCTTCCCAAAGCCTGCCCATGTGGGGCCAGCTGAGCTCCGTGCTGTTCAACGTGTTCCTCTGGACATGCACCCGAGGGTTTCCCGTGCTGGAGCTGAGGGCCCTGGACAGCGTTCAGGTTCATTCATACCAAGATTAGAGAGATTTTCAGAAACAGACTTTGGGAAATGTAATACGGTATTATAAATCCTGAGTCAGTGTACAGCCATCTGTCACAATAAATAGCTTCTGTCCCTTTGTTTGGTGTGTGCTCAACCCTCACGGGCTCCCTGGGAGTATTTCTTCCTTTATTTAAGCTAAACCTGAGCACCAGGAACCAGGTAGGGGGGCAGATCCAAACCTGGCCTTGTGTCCGAGTCATGGAAGCAGCTGCCCCGTTCCAAGTGACCAAAGCCCCCTATGAACATTCCCAGGGCTTGAAATTTGTGGCTCAGGTCTGTAGCTCAGATTCCTTTCTGTTCATAACCCAATCTGCCCTCAGCGTGCGGCTCTGCCAGGGAGGGGATTGGGAGATTGGAGCTCATCTGCTTTGCAAGCAGTGTTCAATTCCCCTACTGTGCGTTGAGCTGCTGCGTGTCTCCCCAGCCAGATGAGCATTAATAGCTAGTCTGTGTCTACTCTCTTTTCTTTTTTTTCCTCTCTCGGCAGATTCCGTCTGATGTGCAATAAAATCATCACTCACAAGATGTTTGATCACGTCGTCTTGGTGATCATTTTCCTGAACTGCATTACCATTGCCATGGAACGACCCAAAATTGAGCCTCACAGCGCTGTGAGTTTCCGAGGTTTTCCTTTGCTCCTCGTGGAGCAAGCACCTGTACCTTGGACCCCACTGCTGTGCACTCAGTCTTTTTCCTTTCTCTTTTTCAAATGGGAAGGTGCCAACACCCCGAGTATCCTTTGAATTAGGTGCAGCAACTCTCCTGGCCCCTACCCAGTCTCCTTTCAAAGCACCAGAGCACAGATCGTGGCCTGCAGTATATCCAAGATCTCATTTTTGGAAGCACGATCAAGGTTTTAGCACATGACATAGCATGACATCTGTCTCAGTTTCCTTCCCTGAGAAACCTTCAAACACTTTTCCTCTCTCAACACAATGTTCACTTCTTCCATCTGTTCCCCACAGACAAGTATGTGTGGTGCGAATGGAATGGGGAAACTGTTCATTTCATACTCTTCTCTCCCCTTTGTGTATCAGCTTTGTTGTGACACCAGAAAAACTGAATTGATGCAGGCACTGCAATGCCAGTTTTTGGAACTTCTTTGTTCTAATACTCTGTGTAAAGATTCCTCAAACTAGACCCTCACAGCATCAGCATCCAGCAGTCAGAGGGGTAGAATCATTCTGTTGCTCTTTATTTTAGCAGAGATTGGGGCTGAGATGCGTTGGGCTCTTGCTGATTTATCGCCCAAGACTGCTCATATCACAATCATATAGAATCCTGTTTTGTTGATGTAGGCGTGTCAGGCTGTTCATTTTTGTGGATTTTCAATGTAAGACCTTAAAACTGGAGTCTAGACTGCTCTCTGCCTATTTTAAGCATTTCCTAGTAGTCCTTCTTACTGTAACAGTTTGCCCAGCAGTCCTTTCCCTAAATCCTATTTTTTTTTCAGCTCCCATGCAGTCATGCACCAGCTTGCAGCTACAAGAAGTGAGCAGGGCTCCCTGCCAGCTGATGTAGCAGGAGATCACCCTGTTTATCCCCAAATGGGGCACTCTGAGAACCTCCCTTAAAATCCTAAATGCTTCCTTTGAGCCCCTTGCTATGTCCTCTGAGAGTTACCACTCCCCCAGACTGGCTCCAGAAGGAGCTGCAGGTACACAGAGAAGGGAAATGGGTGACACGTGTAAGCTGGAGGAGCCCACAGCAAAGAGCTGCAGCACCCAAACCCAGTATTTCATACAGGAGAGGAGGAGCTGTGGCGTCCCCTGGCCTTGGTAGAGTGCTAAGAGGAAAAGAGACAGGGGCTGGTGTGAGGTTCATCACCATTAGGTTATAACAAGGGAGCTGGACCATGGCCTGGGAGCTGCAGAGAAAGGGAACGCTGAGCAGCGGGGCACAGGGTCCAGGAGGAGTGCACGAGCCCTGCCTGTGCAGATGGAGCTCTCATCTGGAAACCAAGACAGTTAGCTTAGGTTGAGTTGTTTAAAATAATTGTTCTTTGCTTCCCTGAGCTGTGGATTTTCTATCTGCTTCAAGTGAGTTCTCTGTCCCTGTCCCAGTTTCAGCTGGCTTATCAGAGCAGGGCCCACTGTTGTGAGCCAGCAGGTGCTCCCCACTGCAGAGTGCATGACATGGACCAGGGAGATTATCCTTCAAAACAGCCACATGCTTGCCAGGCAGGAATGCAATATCCTCAGTCTCACCTCCATGCTATTGGTGTTTTATCTCCAGCTGCACAAGCAGGTCCCTGTCCTCTCCCTCCTGCCCAGTGCCTGCCCCTCTACAGCAGCCTTTTGTGTGGCAGTCAGCTGACAATGGAGATGTTTCCTATCACAGCTCATGCAATCACAGTACAGGTCTAGGACCTAATTAATTATGGATCCTGTATGGAAACAAGCTACTTTGTGGTTCCTGAGTCACTTCCAGTAAATCATGATCTGGCAAGCGAGAGAGTTGCCAAGGTGTTTTGTCTTGTTTAAATTGCATCTCATTTTGAGTGAGAGATCTGCATCTCTTATGGGACTGCTCTGTAGGGAGAGGCAGAAATAAATCCAAAATTGTTAAAAGCAGGACTGGGGCCAATTATATGTGCTCATATATGTGTTCCTCCAGCCTCTGCCTTCTGTTGTCCATTTCTCAGCGCAGGGAATCAGAAGCTGTCTAGGGATTAGGGGAAAGTGTAATTTATTTAATAATCATCATTAAAAAGAAAGGTTTCTGCTAACTGTAGATAGGGAACCAGTCCATGGGCTCATCTGTAATCACTAGCTGCTCTTGCTGAGCAGTGGCACTGAGGAGGACACGGTCTGGTGGAAAGTGCAGGGGACTGGGAAATGAGGCTGTTGGGCTTCACGCCAGGTGTAGCCCGTGGCTTTGGGGAACAGAATCGACCTTTTGGGGGCAGCTCTCATCTGGCATAAAGCCCCAGAGCTTTGCTGGCTTTGCTGGAGCTGTGACAACTCACACCAGCTGCACTTCAGCATCCCACGGGTCCTGCTGCCTCACAGCTCTGCCACTCTAATATTGACTTAATTTCTAGGAGAATTGGGAGCTCAGTGATATTTACACGATGCAGTGATGTCTGCAGGTGAGAGGCAGGTAGAGATTTGTCAAGCACATTTCAAGGAGGGCACATGTCCCTGTTTCCGCTGTGGGGGGAGGGTGATTTGGGGGAAATTAGGGAGGATTTGGAGGCCGATGGGAGGGTTTGGAGGGAAGGCGCTGGCGGCTGTCCCTGTCCATGGTGCTGACACAGAGCGGGTACTGGCAGGGCTGAACCGCAGAGTGTTATTATCTAAATATTTGGATTTCCTCCTCTTTGCAAGCAAACAGTCCAAGGCTTGTTTGAGCACAGAATCGGGAAAACAGTTTTCAACCACCCAAATATGCACAGGGGGAGGCACAGCTGCACAGAGCAGGCTATAAAACATTGTCTCTCATTTTCTTTCTCGTAGGAACGGATTTTCCTAACACTCTCCAACTACATCTTTACAGTCATCTTCCTGACTGAGATGACAGTTAAGGTAAATGCAGGTGGAAGATAAGTGTGCCTGTGTTATATTAGTTGTTTTTTGTTATGGTGGACTCACAAAGCCCTTAGGTCTACCAGCTGTGAGTGCAGTGTATATTTTCCTCTTCTGAATCATCCTGAGATGCCCACCACATGCCTTATTCTGAGCATGTTTTACATCAGAACAATTTCACTGAAGATGCTCTTGATTTACACCATTATAGGAGCAATGGAATCCTTGAATTCAGCAATCCTGCCCTATTCAGCAAAGCTCTTGAGCACATGCTTAACTTCGACCATGCATGTAAGTCCCATTGTCTTCAACAACCAGTTGTCCTCAACAACCTAAGCTGCTGTGTGCTTTCCTGAGGACGGAGAGACTTAATCACATTGAAACACTTTGCTGGATTTGAGGCAGGAGGCTCAGAAACCCATGGCTGTAAATCTCTCTTGTGTAATTCATAATCATCTCACTGAATAGTTACTCTTTGGAAAGTTTTTCTAGTTTATTTATTTGCAAAGCTTGTACATGATTGCTTGGGTCAGCCACTCTTCATCTTCTCTCCTGCACTCTAGAGGAATAAAAATATAATCAATTTTTTTTTTTTTGTGCTAGAGCTAAAAATGTTAGGAACAGTTTTGTGAGGTAGGTTTATCTGCATTAAAAGTACATCAGCTGTAAGGGACAACCTGGGATGTTTCTGCTGCAGTATTTTCATAACTCTTTCAATAGAACACTTTGCTGTTATGTCTAATTAGGGTTCTGTACTGGGAAGCAAGCAGACTCCCAGACTGGTGTCTGTAAATAACACGCTCTCAGCAGGTTGCTAACTGCAACAAACACGTTGGATGCTACAGTCATAATTTGTTGTAACTTGGTGTCTGGGCAGGTGGTGGCACTAGGCTTGTGTTTTGGGGAGAAAGCCTACTTGAAGAGCAGCTGGAATGTGCTGGATGGGGTTCTGGTGCTCATCTCTGTCATCGACATCCTGGTCTCGATGGTGTCCGACAGCGGCACGAAAATCCTGGGGATGCTGCGTGTTCTGAGGCTGCTGAGGACACTGCGGCCCTTGAGGTGAGCAGGGGCAGGGGAGGATCTAAGGGATGTAGGATGTGTGTGTGTGTCCAAGGTGGGGCTGAGCGTTCATGCAAGGGGAGGGGCAGATGAGACAAGGGCACCGGTGTCATCCCAGCCTCCTGCAGCTCCACAGGCAGTGACAGTCTGCGGGTCCTGCTGAACTGCAAGAGCTCTGGGCCCTTGCTGCGTTTTGGGACCAGCCCCAAGTGCAATAGGAAACTGATCAATGCCTCTTTTGCTCATTAAAACACACATCCCCTGCTATTTGTGTTCTCATTTGCTCTGTGTAAAGTGCAGCTTAACAGCTTCTTCTGCCCCTTTCCTTCAGGCAGTCAATGGCTTTCATAACGAAGAAGGAAATTAGTAGCAGGTGGTAGATCATTTTTAAGGAAGCAGAGACTCAACTGTTGCTTAACATAGAACGTAAAGATTTTTTCCCCAGCTCTCCATTAATTTTAGAGAAACATTTACTTTGAAAATGACCCAGACAAGATGAAAGCAATTGTTCCACTAATTTGGCCCCCCAACTCTGCCAGCAGGCAGTGTCCCATGCTCTAGGGAGAGGCTCCACTCTGATAAGAACCTGCCCAAGGACCAACCTCTTCTAAACAGGCATCTGTTTGTGACCTGTACCCCAAGGCATGAAGGTTTCTCTTCATGCTAAATGCAGTTTCTCTTTAATCCCATTGTTGCTGCTCCTGTTATGCAGCAGCTAATAAACCTTCCTCCTCAAAGCATCTTTGTGTGCCCGTCGTATCTCACTGCTGCTTCCTCCATAAAAAGGTTCGCTTTGAGTCAGGATTTTTTTCTTTCATAACAGAAAAGCAGGACCCTACTTCTGATAGCAGATGTTGTTTTACTAGCCCTGTGTGAATAATGAGTCTAAATAACAATGGCCATGCCTATACATATCTTTCAAATATTCTCAACAGCTATTAGGGACATTCGGTTCAATTGCTCCATATATGTGTGTTGTGCCTGGTGAGTTTTAGGACGTGAACTGCTTTTAATCATTTTTATCTGGACAGTTGGTACCATTGGGGTAGTTCAGCTCCCTCACCATGTAAGTAGACTGTATTCCTCTGTGACTACAATTCAGGCTCATCTCTCTTTGTGTGTCCCCTGGTATCTCCTGGAGTTTCTTGGGTAGTTTCTGCCCAGTTGTTGGTTGGGTAGATTTGTTCTGCTCCTCCGTTTCTGCTGATTTTTGACCTATGTTAAGAAAACCTATAAAATAATCTATATGGCTCAGGGTAAAAGAAGGATTGATTTCTCTTCTCTGAACTGTGGAATGCAAGTTTCTCTTTTGATGTTCCGTGGTTAAATCACATTTAAAGAGAGACATTTGGGTTGTGCTGATCTCTTCTGGAGTCACCTGTCTGACCTGGTCAAAGCCCTGTGTTCTTCTTTGTAGGTCTATAGGGCTGTCTGGCCAGGACTTGGGTCTTTTTTTTAACTGGAGCCTTCCTCTGTAGTCACCTATGTGCATGAATAATCTGCAGTTATGGGCAATAATCCACTCAGTAACTGCAGGCTGAAGGAAGACCTGCCATCTGAAGCATGTGTGGGATTAGGCTCTTCCACTGCTATTGCATTTCTGTTGGCATTTGATTTGTTTTCTCAAGAGAGTGAGTACATGTTTTCAGCCAACATGCTGCTTTCTACTACAAAGGAAACGTAAAAAAAGACAGCAACAAGCCCATCCCCTAAATATGTTCAGAATCAGTTCTGTTCTCCCATTATTAGATTTGTAGGAAATGAAAAAGCAGCCATCAGACTGGAGGCTTTTCAGTAAGTCATAAATCTCTGCCTGTGGAAGCCCATCTGCCTCGGTGCCTCACATCTGGGCTGCCCTGGGCAGCCTCTGCCCACAGCTGCCCACGGGCTCAGCATGTGGCTCAGGAGTCACATCCTCACTGCACAGCCTGGCATGTGCAGCTGCATCAACAGGGGGTGACAGCTGGGACAGGTCACCTGAGGTCTCTGCACACCCCCGTGGCTTCAGTCTCCATGTCTGGGTGAAGTCTTCCGTGGAGGCTGAGCCAGTTTTTCTCCTTCAGGAAGGTGTAAGGCGGAGACCAAAGCAGATGCTCCACTCACACCACAGAGGAGCAAACCTGGCTCCTTCTGTCCTCCCTGTCTGGGGACACTCAAGGACAAGGCTGTAGGAGGACACCCTCAGTGAGAGGCCAAGCCACAGCTGTGTGTGTTACACTCAGTTTGAGGGCAGAGACAACCCTCTCATCTCTGTGTTGGTTTTCCCACTGGATGGCCTGGAAGGGGGATTCTTGCAAAAGATTTCCCTCATTCTGTCTCTGATTTTCTCACCCCATTGCTTTATGCAGCACACAAAACCCCACACACTTCTACCTTCTGCCTAGGCATTAAAAAAACCTGTGTGCAAATCACAGGGTTTTGATTGCATTTTTCATTATCAGCCTCCAAACTGAATCCATGAAGATTCGAGCACAGCTTTATGACCAGAATTCCAAAAATAAATTCACAGTGGAATGACATTTAAAGATGTTTCCATGACCCTCTGATGTTTCAGCCAGTAAAGGCATTGCTTATACAATAACATTCCTTCCTAATCATTCAACCTGCTGTTGTTGGGATCAAGTGTTAGAGCTTAAGATACAAGAGAAATCAAAATTGAGAATGTGTTCAGATTTAATATGGGTGGACTTCTGGGCTGTTTTACACTCTACAGAGCCCGGGGTTTGACTTCTAAAGCACACAGATAAATTACTCACTTTTATACTATCGTGGTCTATTAGTAATTTCATAACTCTCTTCTATCAATCATATTATCACCTTTGGTAATTTTCTTTTAATCTGTGGAGGAAGGTCTTCATTAATGTTGATCTCTTGCTTCATCTAAGTGCTTCTACTTCTTCTGAGAGTTCTCATCAGGAAGGCTTAATGTTGATAATGGATCCAGCTGGGATGATGTTAGCAGTGGGTTTGGAGCATCTCACACCAGGGGTTCAACAGCCTTGGGAATCCTCAGATCAGAAGAACCAGGGGGAATTAGAGAGATTAACATTTCTTTGCATCAAAGTAAAGAAGAAAGAATGTCTCATTTCCATTTCCCTGTTTGTCTTATGCGTGATGCAGACTGGAGTTGTGCTGAATGGAACCTCCTCAGGTCTCCTTTTCTAGCACAGCTGCAGGGCTCCAAACTGGCAGCATCCTTCAGCTGTAAATTGCAGGGGGGTGGGTCAGGTGATAAGATTTTACAAGCCTGATAGCAGCAGGGCCTTGGCAATACTGATGAGGTGTGGGGGTGCCATATGTTGACATACTGGAGGTGGTACTAATAATCTGGAAACGCTGAGAATTTCATTGACACCTCTTGAAGAATTGTCAGACTCTTAGGAGAATATCAGGAATCTTCGCACGGACTTGCCTGAGCGTTGGATCATGCCCTTAGTCTGAGGCAGCTCCAAGGTCTAAAGGTTTCCATTAGTAAGAACTATTATTTTCCAAAATCTTTTCGAAGTCTTTTCTCCCTGTAATGCTGAAAACAGCACTGGCATGGAGCTAAACTGGTGGCAGCTTTTACCCTAATGCATTCTAATTTGAGGAATTCCCTGGTTGATCAAAATGCTTAAAGCAGCCAAATGCTGATTTTTTCAGCACTTTTTCCCTCAACATGCACATTATTTTGCGAAGTCAGACAAGTAACCTCCTATTTTCCCTCTCAGCTGGATATGAAATAGTACCTCACAGGGGAAATCACTTCATTATTTCTAGAATAGTATTTCATAATAACTGTTGGAGAAAATTATCAACTTTAAACTCTGGAGACCAAATTCCTTCCTTGTTCCCCAAAACTTAAGGATGCTCCAGACCATAGACCTTCAGTTTAGAAGACTTGACTGTCTTCCATGACAGTGGATAGAAGTCCATGATCCCTAAAGTCAGGGTCTCTGAAGGCACCAAAGGACCTCATTTACATCAAAATAATTGGAATCGAGTTGCCTCCCTACCTCTGAGAACATGGCTTGGCCTCCTCCAGTGCCTCAGTTTCCCACCTGTAGTTTGGCAGGTGTGTTTCACCCAGGACAGTGTGAGGAATGGGAGGGGTATGGAGGTCTTTAGTGCATCTGAGGAGCTGGAAGAGATGTTCAGCCTCAGTCTGTCTGGCCCAAGGCTCGCTTTGTGCGCTCAGACATGGCCTGTTAGGCTGCATTACCTGCCTCGTTACCCATTTTCTGGGCTGGGCTCAGCTCTGAGCCCCATGGCAGCCACAGCAAAGTCTCCAGGCTGGGCTAATCCCTGTGGGCAGCTTTGGCAGCCCACATTGACCAGTCCCCACAGTGCTCATGGGGTGTGCAGCCTTCTGCTCCTTCAGCCATCTCACCCCCCAGCTCCTTCCCTAAAATATCCAGATCTGAGTGTCAGGAAAACTGAGGTGTCTGGAACAGGGAACCACAGCACCCACCTGGCAGAGATGCCCAGTGTGAGGAGTAGCAGCATCTGCTCTTTGTGTTTCTCTGGTAAGAGAGCAGATAAAAATACCACCATCTGTTTCTTTCTGAAAGTGATAACGGATGAGTTACCCTTGACATTTTGAGTAAATATTTAACTGAAAGAAAAAGGAAATAAGCTTTAGCTTTTTAGGATATGGTTTAAACCCAACAGTTTTGGTAAGAGCTGGTGGCCATGCATTGAGCACTACGGGTCACTCACCTTGCAGGCCCTGGGGCAGGAGAGGGATGGAGTGGGTTGGCTGTGATCCCAGATGAGGCCCTGCATGACCAGTGTGAATGTGTCCATGGGGATCTCTGCTGTGAACACCATGCCAAGGAGGAGGAGTAGAGGAGAACTTGGACCCTGTCCAGGCAGCAAAACTCCAACAGTGCTTCAGGTGCTGGAGCCAGACTTGGGGAGAAATGGGAGAGGTGGTGAGAGGACTCCCGTGGCAAAAGGCTCAGGCAGAAACTAGAACATGGGGAGGTTTGGGGTACATTTGAGAGCCAAGTGTTCAGAGGAGTCACCAGCAGCACCCAGAAACATGCAGGCACTTCCTTCCTCTGACTTTCACAGCATTTAACTGCTCCTGACTCGTGAAAGCAGTTTCTATGGCATCAGTACAAACTGATTTACAAAGCTGGTGAAATGCTTAATTCCAGCTGGCATCAAGAGGAGGGAGGCATGTAACCTCTTCAAATGCCTTTCTTGGTGCCCACCTTCAGGTCGGTGAGGCTGAATATCTCATTCATCTTTCCCAGCATGGTGAGATGGTTTCTCTAAATCACACAAGACTTGTCCTTTCTTTGCAACATTAACCTTGAGAGTATAGTACAGTTTTTCTTTTCTTTTCTTTTTTGTTTCTTCAGTCATGAAGTCCACATTATTCTTCTTCAACTTTCTGATATGATATAATCTTCTGTTATGAAATTCTGTGCGATACCAGACAGAGAGGAGCTACAGAAATTAGGTTAGATGCTTCTGGTCCTGCCAGTGAAGTTTCACCTGGAGCACAGCACTGTTTTAGGGCTGAGGCTGTACAGTGGGTATATAGCAGAAATTGTGATGGTCTGATGGGTAGCTCAGGTCTCTGTCCACAGCAGCACTATAAGGACACAACAGATTATTTTTTTAAGATGAGAGTGGTGAAAACACTGGTACAGGTTGCCCAGAGAGGTGACAGATGCCCCATTCTTGGAAATATCAAGGGCTACTGAGCAACCTGATCGAGTAGGAGGTGTCTGTGCTCATTGCAGGGGGTTGGAATAGATGACCTTTAAAGGTCCCTTCCAACCCAAACCATTCTGTGATTCTGTAATTGCTACAGATGTGCAGGGAGATGTGTAAGAGTGGGAGCTCCATTTCATGGACTGAGACAGGGAAATCAGGTGTCTTGCCTAAATCTGTATAGGAAAGGACAGTGGGAGGCCCTCTCTTTGTAGTCCTAGACAGGCTACAGGCATGTGCCTGTGGATGGCCCAAGAAAAACAGCTGAATTTTCTGGCTTGGCTCCTCATATGTTTTGTCCTTCTGCTCTTTATTTATGCAAAGCTGCAGGTATTAGGCAGAGACCCTTCCCTCCAAAGATCTCCATAACTTTACAGGTCAGAAGTGCTTTTTCCATCATGATTTTTGAGTAACTTGTCATTCTAAAAATTTTTCTAACGCTATGTTCTTCATGTCTTCTATTTTGATAGGAGGCAAGACTGGGCAGGAACAGGACTAACAGCTTTTGTAATTACTTGCCCCTACAGAGTCATTAGTCGAGCCCAAGGACTGAAGCTGGTGGTGGAGACTCTCATGTCATCCTTGAAACCCATTGGGAACATTGTGGTCATCTGCTGTGCCTTTTTCATAATCTTTGGGATCTTGGGAGTTCAGGTAAGTCCTCTGTAAGCCTCAGCACTTTACTTGAAAGTGTAACAAGCTCCACATTGCCCCAGGTCAGTGCATCTGTATGCAGGGCACAGTGTCAGCCTTTCTGAACTTGAACTGATGTCAGGATGGATGGGGTGTCCCTGCTCACTGCAGGGAATTGGACTAGGTGACCTATAAAGGTCCCTTTCAATCCAACCTATTCTGTGATTCTATGATCTTCTCTCCACCTTTTTTCTAGTTACAAACTGATGGGGAAATAGAAACTCGAAGCTGAAATCATTGGCTTGTAAACTCCAGAGAGACCTTGAACTGGAGATTCATTCACATTCTGACAGCTTGTGTGGCTGAAAGCTTTGCAGGAACAAAGATTTCTGAGCCTGTTTCCTGCCGGCTCTGCTGGCAATATCCTCAGTCCCCAGAGTGCAGGAACCCGAGGGAAAAGGCAGTTTCCAATGCAATTGGTTTCTCATTACCTGGGAAGAAGATATTGCTTCATATAAATATTCTGACATAACACTTACTTCTTTCTGAAGTTTATCTGATCTGTCACAGCCATCTTGTGGAAAGCAGATCTATTTGGCTTTGTTTTAGAAAGGTGTCCTATATAATATTTTGCACTAACATACTGCCTAAATAATAAATACAGCCTTGAAAATAAACAGGGAAGAAAATCATGCCATCCATAACCACCTCAGCAGCTAGATTGGTTTAGCATTACAGCATAACAACACCCATCCATTATATTAAACAGATTCATAAAACTAAGTATATCCCATAAAACAATCAGACATGAGAAAATTTATGCCAGACAACAAAACTTGCAGTATGCTCTTTGAATTTCATCCCTGCTAATTGCAATGCTTTCCCTGGTGACTTGCAGCTTTGCTTTAAATTGTCATGACTATTGATGTGATGCAGTGGTAGATACAAGCAAGACTGATCCTGTATTCAGGATGCAAAACTCTCAGTTAATATTTATGTCTAATTAGGTGTAAGATGAGGCCAGAGCTAGTTTCTATAAAAAGATGATCTCTCAAAGTTACAGTTAGCTTTTCCATTTAAATATAAGCTGGGGATCAAACTAGAGATTTTTTAATGCTATTAAAATCTAGACATTGAAGTTTCTAACAGCATGTCCTCTTTGCAAAACTGTTTTGGTTGTAGAGCTGCCCATGTGTGAATTGTCATTAATAAGATACAAGAAACACGTGGATAAAGCAAGTCCAGTAGGAAACACTGGGGCTTTTCATTTCAGAAGTGCCAAACTGTGAAGTACTGGCAGGGATCAGTGTTTTTGCAAACTGGGCTTTGTATTTCCAAACCCTGTCAGGAGCACTGTTACTGCTCCCACCTGAGTGACATTACAGTCCAGCTTCTGGACAAGTTATATTTACAGACAATATACTAAAACCAGTTATTTACCTTCCTGCTTAACTGAAACTTTTCTCTGTGAAGACTCTATCTCCCCAGTCTGCCTTACCACAGATAGTGTTTCTCCATGGAAAGATCAGGGAATACTCCTTGCATCCCAAAATTCTATGATTGCGTTGTGCAGTGATTAATTTTGCATGCCTAGAGACCATCTTCCTGCTGCTGATTTCTGAAGGAAAGCCATGGAGTAATGTGTGGGTTTATCTTGTTCACTGTTATTTCTACTGTTATTTGTCTAGAACAACAGATCAAACCCCATCAGTGTCTCTTCTTGGTATGCCCAGGTAGTGTTTCAAGGAGCCTAGAGAGCAGGTTGCCATTTTCCCCCCTTCCCAACAGTAATGTCAATAGCTTCTGTCAGCAAATAAAAGTAGACTTGTTGGCTGTCTCCTGGGCTTTGATACCATCCATCCTGCTAGCATCAATCACCCTCTCTGAAGCAGTAATCATCCCCTGCCACTTTCCGTTCCATGCGTGGGAAGCACCAGGTCTAGAATTAAGCACGTGGAGGCTCCTGTTCCTCATGCAGGTATAAATCAGAGCTGACTCTCCAGGAATTGCCTCTCCCCAGGCTTAAACCAAAGAAAATAAGCTCAGGATCAGGTACCCAGCACTGACTGGGCTTGGCTCCTTAAGCTGTGCACAGGCAGTATTTTCAGTGACCTGAAGGCTACAGAGCTTTATGACAGCTGGGGCACAGCACCCAGGATCAGAGAGCAGAGCAGGACTGACAGGAGTCTTGATTTAACACAGATGTCACCCCCAGGGGTTCGTCTCCCCTCTGAAGTGTCCCCTTGTGACCTCTATGAGCAGAGATTAGTCCATCACTGGGCCTCTTCACTGCCACCTTTTCTCTGCTGACAGAGGGCCCCCGTTAACTCCATTTGTTGTTAACTGGGCTGAGAGTCACCAGAGTTGTTCCCCATGTGGTGAGAAGCCATTAGCTGGTCTGGGCTATTGGCTGGGGCTACTCTTGATCTGACAACTCAGGAGCAAAGGCCTTTAGGCGAGTCTCAGATCACTGAACCAGACAGCTTAATGCATGAGGTGGGTGTCGTAAACGATGTGAAATCATGCATTTGCTCACTAGGTGCGTATTATACAGGCTACTCACTCTTAATAAACTGCATGAATGAGGTCAGTTCCCTCAACAGCTCTGGTTGGCGTGGGCCGTGCAGAGAATCCCAGAGAAATTCCCATCACCTGCGTAGAAATCCTGTGGACACTTCCTCTCTTTTGCGTGTTTTGCAGCTTTTCAAAGGCAAGTTTTTCGTCTGCCAGGGGGAGGACACCAGAAACATCACAAATAAATCGGATTGTACAGAAGCAAGCTACAAATGGGTCCGGCACAAGTACAATTTTGATAATCTCGGCCAGGTATTACTAGAATGGTAATCTGCTTCTTTGCTCCTTTACCTCCTTGACTTGAAACCTGTGGCTTATTATCCCATGGGATTTTCTTACAGGGCACTGCCAGCCACAGTAAATATTCAGTTCACATACACAGCCTTCTGTCTCTGTAAATCCCAAAGGCAGTGTTTCCAAGCAGGCATACACTTCTTTTCAGAACAGAACAAGCACATGTGGCTTCGTGGAGCACTTAATTGCTTCACTGCTACATAACAAACCAAATATATCATGCAGAAGGGCTTGTCTAATAGAGCCGGACATTTTCAGCCATCTCTGCAATGCAGCCTTTTTTTAGCAGTGTGGTAAGAACTAATTACTTGGGAGCAGTAGAGACCCGGAGGGTGGAAATGAAACCGCTTTTGTCTTCAGCACTGTGGTTTCTGAATTACTGCTCATTGCTGAACCAGGCATTGGCATTGATAGGTTTTGCTGCCAGGAGAAATCTTGGTCATCAAAGTGTCCCATTATCAGACCGGTAATGACATTCCTCAGGCTGAAAAGGGCAAAGAGGAGCAAGATGTTACAAGTAAAACAGGTTTAGTGCAACTGTGCCTAACTTTTTTTTTCCATGCACTTCCAGGCGCTGATGTCTCTCTTTGTCCTGGCCTCCAAGGACGGGTGGGTGGATATCATGTACGATGGCCTGGATGCTGTGGGAGTCGACCAGCAGGTACGGGCTGCAGCAGAGCTGTAACAAATGACTTGTCAAAGGTCACACTTTGGAGCTCTTGTTTTGCAAAGTACTGTGGGCTTCCACAGTCAGATGGGGCTGTGGGATTAGGATCCAGGGTGATGCTTAATGCAAGTTGTGGGATGTGATGAGTTCAGTAAAAGTCTGTATTTGTACTCAACATTTTTCCTACAGATTTTTGCGACATAACTAGTGTAAATGTTGTTAGAAGTGCACCTATCAAAGAATGCTTCGACTTTTTAAGCCGCTCGGTCATTTCAGGAGAGGAGAAGTGCTTTTGCAGTGAGGGACTTGCAATAGCTGCAAAGGATGCTGCTGTCCTTTTCGCAGAAGAGAGGTGGTGCTTCTGTCCTCAACACACATTTTAGGAGTATTCAGTTAAAATGTCTCAGAAAGCTCTAATTTTCAGGAAGAGCCGAGCAGCCTGAGCTGCCTGAAAGCACTGTGAGTTCTGTGGATGGCACAGCTGTATCAATTTGTTCCCATTCTTCTTTTTGAGGTTCAGTTGAAATTTGCCTTCCTCCACTTTGCAGCCAGTCATGAACTACAATCCATGGATGCTCCTCTACTTCATTTCCTTCTTGCTGATTGTGGCCTTCTTCGTCCTCAACATGTTTGTGGGGGTGGTGGTGGAGAATTTCCACAAGTGTCGGCAGCACCAGGAGGAGGAAGAAGCCAAGAGGCGGGAGGAGAAGAGGCTCCGCCGGCTGGAGAAAAAGAGAAGGAGTAAGGAGAAACAGATGGCTGGTCGGTAGTCTTTCCACATCTTTCTGAGTCCTGCTTGACCTTCCACACAATCCCCTCCTTCCTCCCCTCCCCGCCTCCTGTCTGGTGATAATTCTTCTCCCAAAAGCATGTCCAGCTGTAGAATTTGCATGAAGGAAATAGTGTCATTTTAGGCTGAACAAGGAGCCAAGAAAGCCTTTTTAATGGCTGCATGATTTGCAATGACCTTTCCATTGGGGTTTATTTAAATTAAAAAATAATAACAATCAGGCCTGGAGCTTCTTGGATAGCAGAGTTCAGTGTTACACAAATAGTGACAACTGCAAAGATCAGTAGCGCTGGATGGCATCATAAATCTCAGTCATGAGTGCTGCTGCTGATAACTGGATTCACTATTTGGTTTATTACAGTCTTGTAATGCCACAGTGATGTTACCTGTCCCATTTATCAAGCGGGTTTATTTATTGGCACAGTAGCACCACTGCTATTCAAGAATGTAATAAAATAATGGAGCCATCTCATTCTAGTAATGCTTTAAAACTCCACAGAGAAACATACAAATGCATTTGCTTGAGAAATACAGATTAGAAGAAAAAAACCCAACCAGACAAGGAGAGTAACTAACTAGACGAAATAGTGCTGGTGCAAATTGAATTCAGTCCCAACTAGATGTGCAAGTGTGCAGCCCTGCCTAGAGGAGGCTCTACAGGTGAAACAAGGAAGGACCCCACTCTGCCAAGTCTCCAACCTGACATTTCTCTCTTAGTCTCTTTTCATTTTAATGTAGTTGAATAAGTCAGAAATAAGTTAGCCAGAGGCCACAGGTTGGAGGTGTTCTTCTTCTTGCATGCTCTCTCTTCTGACTGAACTTTCTCCATTGCCCTTCCTGTCCATGGCCCTGCACTTTCTCTCCCTGGTCAGTCCTCCTCCTGCTCTCTCCCTGTCCCCTTTCACTTCTCTCTCTTTGACAAGCTTCAGGACTGTTTAAGAGGCTATCTGATCAGGTGCTTGTTCCCCAAGCTGGTGATAATAAGTCTGTTTTATTTTTTAATAGCCTAAGAGGTGTTTAATAGCTGTTACAGGCTTAATCACGGAATCACGTTACCACAGTGCTGCCTCTGCCTCTCTCAGTTCAGCATTTATCCAACCATTTCCTCTGGTCACATCTTTCAGTCCCATGAGCTTCACAGATTTTGTAACCACTGGGATGTGTCACACCAGCCTCTGGCCCTCGAACTTGGGTTTTTGCCGAGAGCCTGGTTCCTTCACTGGCCAGTGTAAAGTAGGAGGCTTCCCTCAAGAGCACTGGAGAACACATTAATCTGTTCTCAGTTAAGTGGGATACAGATGGGAAGAGGTTTTTTTTGTTGCGGGGTTTTTTTGTTGGGTTGTTGTTTTTTTTTCCCCTCAAGAAAATGCCTAGAAAGCTCTTTTGCTTAGTCCAAGTTCCCAAGCACGGTTTCAGACTGATGAGTTAGAAGAGGATGTTAAAGGCTGGATAGAATGATTGCTATTTAAAGTTTCAGGTTTGGAATGCAGACATTTCTGTAGAAGAAAAATAGATGTTTAGTTATTATTAATTACTGTATTTATAATGCTAGAGGAACTAGATGAAGAAAAGATGTAAGTCTGGGCAATTTCCCAGTGGGTAGGAATCACAAACCATCCTTGGAGATACAGTTATTCATTCAGTGCTATGAAATGCCTAATTAAAGAGGCAATAAACAGCTATTTTACTGAGGATCAAATATTGCTGAGTATTCAATTGCCATAAAAACCTTTAAAGAGCAAAGTATGAAGTCCTCCAAAACGCTTCAGAACAGTTTTCCCAATCCGTGCTCAGCGAAATTGGTTTTAATTGACCGTGTCCAGCTTTGCCCTCGGAGGCAACAGATGTCATTGTTTAACTGTGTTCTGCACAGTGGGAACTTGCAGATGAAACCAGGACTAGGGGTGGAATTGTGCCAGCTCCTGCATGGGGGTCTCTTTCAGCTGGGCTTCCCAAGTGACCCCAGATGCCCAAACCAGCTTAGGGATGTCAGATACAGACAGACACTGACACCTGACTGGTGGCACGGTCATTTTTGGTTGTAGACTCTTCCAATGCATTTATCCAATCAGATATCTGGAAACCAGGGAAGCGCGTGAGATCTGAGATGTGGGCAGGTGCAGGAGTGGTCACCGTGAGGTATTGCTGTCCCAGCAGGAAGTGTCCCAGATTGTCCTTCAGCAGTGTCTTCCTCATCATCGTCATGGGATTCTTGGGGATGTCTTGGGCTTCCACGTGTGCCCGTGGGAGAAGCACAAGAGCCCTTCGTTTTTCACCTATGCCTGAGCCCACCCTCCAGGAGGCACAAGGATCCCACAAGGAAACACTCCTGGTAGAGGCAACGGAGAGCCCGAGAGCCACAGGAACCTCGGACGGGGCTGGGTAGTCTTGCCGCGTGTCCTGCCGGGTGATTAATGCCGTTTCGTTCTTTTAGATCTAATGCTGGATGATGTATTAATGGAGAGCTCAGCCAGTGCAGTGCAAGGTACTGGAAGCCTGCACGTCTCGTCCCTGAATGGCAGTGCTGTGTCACTAACGGCGCCTGAGGCATCCCACTAAACCATGTGTGTGGTGCAAAGCTCGTTTGCTTCCTCCATGGCACACGCATCTCATCCTGAGCTGCAGGTCTGCAGACCTGCCTCAGCACTGACACTTGCAAACTCTTAATTTATTCCTCGACCATCTTACGTTATTCAGTTTGGTTTTTTTCCCTCTGGTTTTCATTAAGACACTGTCAGACTTTTCATGTCTCTTTTTTTTTTCTCCTTTTTTTTTTTTGGTTCTTTTAGCTTTTTTTTTTCTGAAGAGAATAATGACTGGACTGTGAAATGGGTCCTCTACTGTTGACTTTAGCTTTCCAACCACCAGCTTAGGAGTCTGAATAATTTGTAGGTGTGTGGCTTTGGAAGGCTTAGGGAGGATATTTCATAATTTCTTCAGTCCTTGCTTATTGCTCCACAAACACTGTGCTCCAGGGAGTATTTTTTTCCAGCAGGGTAAGATTCAGTATAGGGCAGAGCCTCAGTGTTTCAACAGGGATCTCAACCCCACACTAACCCCCACTGTGGACATGGGATTTAGTCATTGTGCTGCCCAGTGTGTAAATTCTGTGTGTTGATTAAGAGTTTCTCAATCCATGAAGCATCTTGGAAATTAAAAGAAATAAAGATACCACCTCAAAGCCTTTCCATGTCCTGGTGGAGATGGACCAGCTGGACACAACACCAATGGGGTCTGAGCTGTCCCTTTTGACTCACATCTCCCTTTCCCAGCCCCCCTTCTCAGGATGATGCTCAGGGCTGCAAATCCATCCCTTGCTCTTTTTATTTTTAGGACAGGCTTTGTTCTGGCAAGCATTTTGTTTGATTCATAACTTAAGAATATTAGCTTGAATATTTAAAGAGGCACCAACACAGAAACAAATATAGCTGTAATTTTCAACAAAAATAATACACTACAAAAGCTGTACTATTAAAACTCTAACCTGTGCACAGGCTCCCACTGCTTGAGATGGGAGCAGGGCTCCATCCATCTCTCTTAGATTGCAGGGAGCTTTGATTAAATAAAAATTGGCTTTCACTGCAGAGATAACTCAAGGAGACAGAGGTTCCACCTTGTATTTCTAAGGCCTTGTTGGAGGTTATCCCTACATGCTTTAATAAATCCTGGATCTCCTTCCCATTGCCATTCCTGATATTAATATTTCTTTGCTGTCTTTCTTGCTGCTCTTGCTGGGCCTCCTGGCCTCTCCTGTGAAGGTGGGGTAGTGCGAGGGAGGGGCTCTCACTGGGTTTGGTCATCTGGTTATTTTTTCTTCTTTTTGCTTGATTGTGACTCCTTTCCTGGTCCTATAGAGTTGTGTCAAGGCTGTCTTATTTTATGTTATTTTTAAGGCACTGAACTCATTCCAAACCCCTCTGTTATCCCGTGCAGACTCAGAAAGTCTCTTAGCATTTGCCCTTAAAATTGTACAACTGTCAGGTCTGTGCTTTGTGTTTCCTTTTCTTGTCTTTTCTTTGGATCCAGTGGTAGTGACTGTGCCATGCTGCTCTTCAGGCACCAACGTGAGGAAATAGAAAGGTTTTATTTCTGAACCTGACCATTGGAAATTTAAGGAATCAGTCTGTGGGTGCAGTAGATGAACTTCTGTGGTTCAGTGAGGAATCTGGAGTTGTGACCCAAAGCTTGCCCACATCTCTGCACTTTCGAAGGGCTTCTTTTCTTTTTCTGTGAAGACAAGATGGAATTGTGTGTGTGTGTGTGTGTGTGTGTGTGTGTGTGTGNTCTCCAAGTCTACATTCTATCACAACTGGAATCTTCACAGTGGAAATAATTTATCATTTTCCATTTCACTTTTTTTTTTTTAATAAATCCATTCAGTACAATAAAAGCCAAGCAAAACTCTGTGTTTAAATAAAACAAGTTCCTTCAGTGCAAACTATTTTTTAACCTAATAATATTCTTGATACATTTTGTAAATCCAGCTGCATCATGGGCACATTGCTCTCTGGTTTGCCGGTGTCCTCCAGATACTCAAACCTGCAAAGGAGTTAATTCCCTTATTATAGGAGAAGGAAGAAGCTGAAGGAAGCAGTAATGGAATTGTCCCACTCTTGTGAATTCCAATTTCCCGTGCCCACACACCTCTGGCTCGAAGTCACCTCAGGGAAAGTGGCAATTTCTCTCTTGACAGGGCTATATTTGGAGGCAGATGCTCCTCAGAGATATTTTGGAGCTGCATGCCCAGCTTAATTCCTCCCCAAAAAATGCAGTTAATGGGAAGAAAGTGGCCCCAGTCCCATTCCCTGCTGCGCTGGCAGAGACCAGCTGAGCCCTGGGAGACTCTGGGAGCTGGGAGAGCCCAGCAAAAACAGAGGTGTCCCAGTGCTGCTCTGCTGGGCACTGCTGGTGTTTCACAGGTGACATCCCACAGCCATCAGACAAATGCAGTACAGGGTTTAGTGCCCCAAACCCAGCCTGGGATCACTGAACCCCAAGGGCACCTGGCCTGGGAAAAGTTAGACAGGGATTAGGAATGGGAAATGTTTATCCTGCAACAGCAATGGTCATTTCCTTTCCAACTAAACAGAATAGAACAGTGTTGGGTTCCAGCCCTTTTGAAGAGGATCAGTTATAATCCTACAGCTTGATGCCAAGAGCTGAGTACTCAAGCTTGGGATTCCACCTGAGTTGAGAGCCCATAGGAAATGATGAGCTAAAGCCAAGTGCACCCCGGTCCAGGCACTGCTCCCCTTGCCAGCACAGTCGGTCCCCTTGGACCACCATCACCCAGGGTGAAGGGGCAGGTGGGATCTGCTCAGACCATCTCCCAGTTGGCTGCAACGTCCCCTTCCTACACGGGTTAGGAGGAGATTTCTCAGGATCCACTGTCTGAGCCAAGTTTATCCCGTGTAATGATCTCCATATTTGACCCACTCTCTCTTGGCCCCCAGCCCTGGTGAAGCAGCTTGATTTACACCGTTTACCAGCCTGATGTCTCACAATGGGCTTTTGCTGTATTTCCTCATCTTTTCTCATTCTGCCAATTCCTCTTTATTGGTTTGCTCCTCTCCTCCTTTCTTTAACGCCATGTGTGCCTGGAAGCCACATTAACCTATCCAGCAATAACCAAGACTAACCCAGAGCTCTTGTTGTTCTTGACACAGTGTATTGTAACAGTACAGTAATGTGGTGTTGTGTTAGTTGTGAAGTTCACCACCCGGAGTTTAACAGATGTCTGTATTTCCCAAGATGTTGGTATTGTTAAGTTCTTTATTGCAATAATTACAAATGGCACTGTGTCACAGGGGGCACGGGCTTGGCACAGGGGGAGTTATACTGGATCTATCCGCAGATTTTCTGCAGAACTCTGCAGGGTCAAGTTAAAGAAATGGTGTTTTCACAATGGTAAAAACTGGTTTATCTGTTGAGAAAGTTCCCTGCCCACCTGGACACAGTGGGGATTTATCCCTAGCCCTCAGGCAGCATGTCAGCCTGTGTGTGGGGTCATCCCACGGGAGCATCCGTATGGCACCAAGATGCATGGCTGGCATGGGGGCACCGGGGAAGTGAGTGGTGACATGGTTTGTAAGCATGGGTTGCCAATTCCCCTCTTAAAAAAAGTTGACGGGGAAGGATGGAACATTTATCACTGGGAATTTTCAAAGGCTGCAAGGATATCTGTGAAAGCAGCATCCAGAGAGGTTTGGCTGTGGAAACCTGCATGATGGGAAAGGTGAACAGGTGATTGGGGAGAGAGGGGTGCAGAGAGGAAAAGCCTTTGCAGATATCTGAACAATTAGCAACCCTGCTTATAAGGTCATGCACTGGCTAATCCAGGTGCAGGAGCCCTGCACAGGGAACATTTTCAACCTGTCTCTAAATCCTCTCTCTGTTCTAACAGCATTGGTGGCATTCTGTAGGATTTGGAATTACCTGTCAATCAAAGCTGAGAAATAAAATTGAATTCCAATGTAATTATTCATAAGTAAATCCATTGTAGGAAAAGGTAGAAACGTTGACATTTTTCTTTTTGAATGTGAATTATACATAAATGTAGAATAAGTAAGTGATCCAATTACGATGGTGTTTCTTTCTGAGATGATAAGTTGGTTCATTAAAATAGGGCCTATTCCTAACCTAATTGTATTCAAACATTTTAGTTAATTTGCTACTCATAATTTAGCATAATATGATCGAGATATCTTGACTTTATGGAGATTTATGCAGATTCTGAGATATCTGACAAAGTCTTATGAGTGAGTCAGCAACTACTAGTGCTTTTTTCATAAGCGCTCAATAGATTCAGCATGAAAATTAATTTTATAGACCTTTTCATCAATACTGTGCTTTAGCACTCAGGTGCAGATCACCTAAAGCCTGCTGCAGATCAGAAAGTGAGTGTTCATACTGCCTTTCATTTGATGACACTGCAACAGAATTTTGGGTCTTCCAAACCCCTACAGAATAAAACTGCTGAGTGGTTTTTTTCCCTTTGGTCCCTGGGCTGGAAGGGAAAGGTCTGTCTCTTTGGAAAAAAAAACAAAACTGATTTTTCAGGATCCTGCTATGAAGCAGGGAGCATATGAAACCATTAAATCTATGGATTTGATTGCAATGTCATTGGCTATTGACAAAGTGAACTCTATTTCCAGGCAAAATATAATCTAAAATTAGTTTTCACCTAGGGCAATCCAAACCTGTACTTCCTGGCATCATTCTTGCCCGGTGTTTTTTCTAATGTGACTAATGTGTCAAACAGTACATTTGCTCTGGAGCACTAAATATCAACTGTGCAATTCTTACAGCTCAATAATTTTCATAACCAGTTGATCATCTAATTATGAGGATAATATTATACTCTGACATCTTCAAGATAGCCCTTTCCACTTCCATCTGCATTATAATGCCTTCTTGAAAATTGTACTGAATTATATACTCAGCCTTGGCATTTCCTCATTAGAGATGAGGTGAGTAAATGAGTTTATCTCTAGGAACATTTGGGGTCTAAAGTCCATGTGTCATCCCCAAGGCAGCTGAACATGGGACTTAGTTGGACAGTGAAATCTGCTTGTCTGAATGGAGGATGGTTATCTTCTGATCACTAAGGCTCATTGATCAGTTTTCCTTGGTATTTTTATGGACCATTTTTCTGACAGCCAAAGTGTTGAATTCAGTTTTGTCTACAGTTTATTGCAAAGAACATAATATGTTTGCACTCTTTCTCTTACAACAACCACCACAAACTCAATAGCCAGTGTTTTTGGGGAATTGTTAGTAAAATCTGACTGTTAATTGGGTTTTCAGATGCTCTGGGGACTTTTAAGATCACCAGAAACAAAAACTGTTGTTTATATTTAAATTGAACTGAAATTTTCCCACAGAACAAAATTATTTGTAGCAGCACACTGGTCCCAGCTCACCTCATCCCTGATGCCACAAGGCTGAGTATAGAGCATGTCCCACTGAAGATATTTAATGGATGTGAGATGATGGGAGCCCTGCTGTGTATTAAAAACAGTAACATGCCAGCAAGAAAAAAAAAAGGGAAATAAAAAGGGCAGCATGTTGCTGTGATTGGTCTAGAATTTATCATCCCCCGAGTTGGAGAGTGAGGGTGCGTTGACTTGAGAAAGACGCAGAGAAATCCCTTGATTTGCCTGTCGCTCTCCTCCCCGCTGCAGAAGCTCAGTGTAAGCCCTACTACTCGGATTACTCCCGTTTCCGCCTCCTGATCCACCAGATGTGCACCAGCCACTACCTGGATCTGTTCATCACCGGCGTCATCGGCCTCAACGTCATCACCATGGCCATGGAGCACTACCAGCAGCCAAAGGTACAGGGACAGCCTGGGGGGACAGGCAGGGGGGACATGCAGAGCTGTGCTGGGATGTGCTGCTGGGAAGGGCTCAGGCCACCTTTGCCAGTGGAGTGGAGCCATCCTACAGCTGTCTCCCAGCTCAATCCAGGGCTTTTGGTGCATGGATCTGATTGCACCTTTCCCTTCTAGTTAAGTGCAAACTGACTGCCTCGAAAATAAGACTGGGAGTGGGTTTGCTTGCTTTATTAGATTAGATCATCATCGATATCTTCTGTTTTTCTTAGGTTTCACACCCACCCTCTCCTCCCTGCCCCCCCCACCCCAAAAAAAAAAAAAAAGAAGAAGAATTTGGAATATGGGGGGTTTTTGCAGTATCCCCAGTGTCCCATAGGACCTAGTTTTCCACAGGAATTGGAATCCATTCTGGCCTTTAAAACACATTTTAATATGTTAGAGTGCTGCTTAAGTTCATTGGTCTTTGTCATACTGTGAAAATAAAAACAGCCTGTCCTGAGATGTCAAGTCTTTTGTGCATAAGAATGAAATGGAAATAGCTGCCTTTGCCACATAACTTGTACTTACTTTTATTGGCGACTTTCAGAATGAATAAATATAACACACAATAGGAGGAAATATTCTTAAAAATTAGAACTTGAATACTTAATATTAAAAAAACCCACAAACAACTAAAACATGCAAACAACAGAGCAGGGGGGTGGGGATATTCTCCACTCTGTCATAAGCCAAAAGTGAAAGGGAACAAGTCCAATTTATTTCTTCTGTCCAGGTCACCTTTAAATACCCTGGAAGGCTCATTGCATGGTTCAGTCATTTGATGATGAAAAAGGTTGTTGGTGAAGGAGCCTGGGCTGGAGTCACTCTAGAGCACATGTCTTACTGCAGTCACTTTGCAGCTACATTTTCTCTTGTGTTATAAAAATGGTGGGAAGGCATTTGTTTTTAATTTTCTTTAGAAAAATAACATTTTTTCTCCAGGCCTCTGGTATGCAGCATCTGGGTAGTAAGTCCAAGCTTGGGTTGTGCTGGGATGACAGCATGGTCAGAGTCATGCACATGCTTGAGTCCTGCTGAATCGGGGCCTGGAAATCCCTCTGATGGATGGCTGGCATCCTGAAAATATTTGAAGGCTAAATGTACCAAAGAGATTTATATCCGAACTAGTTTCAGCACCAGTACTTTCTTGGTGCTGAAAGGGGTTGGGTTTGGATATAGCAGGATGCCCTGGGTGTGAGACCCCAGATGGAGATGCTGCAGCTCCTGGAGAGGCAGGAATGCTGCAGTGTGCAGCAGAGAGGTGGTTTGAGTAAAGAGCTGCTGGGCAAAATATGCTTCTGCCAGCGAAATGTGCTCATTTGCTGCCGAGCCCAAGTGCCCTGTAGTATGGCAGGGAGGATTGCTCAGAGCCACAGCCTCCTTCAGCAGCTGGGCTTGTGCTCCTTGGTCAGATGTGGTGATTTTTGTCCCTGGATGCTTGAAGCTAAACTGTAGGACAAAGGCAGAGTGCATGACTTAACTCCTGCTATGATTTCTCCTTTCTCAGGGATCAGTAAATGTTGGGTTTGGTCTGTGGCCACATCTCCCCTGTTCCCTAACGCTGCCCTGAACATTGTTATTACCCTATTTGCCAGCAGGGAGGAATTCAATGCACATTACTTAAGAGACCATGAAGGATGCTGCTACCACAGTGTTCCTTCATAAACAAGGCTTTTGGGGATGAAATCACTTCTGATGTAGCTTAATGCCTGACTGTGCAAGAGTTGTCCCAGCCAGGATGCACTTGGATTAAAGACCAGACTGACTTCTGCAGAGGGAAGGGGGGGCAGAGGAAAATGCAAGGCACTTGCTTCTCCTGGCATGTCATCCCTCTGTCACACTCCTTGCCAAAAGCTCAAGGTGAGGAGTAATGGCAGGCTGGCACCAAGGAGCCATTTGGCCAGCACTTGGCACAAAGGAACAAGTGGGATGAAATTCAGCTCTCTGACAAAAGCACAAGAGGTCTTGTGCTGCTGAGACCAGCAAACGCAGCAGCTCTTTCTGCACACCCCAGCGATCCCAGCTGGGGCTGTGCTGCTGCTAGGGGGCTGGATTGTGCCTTGGGCCTGTGTCAGCCCCTCCTGAGATTTTATCACCAGGCAGCCAGTGCACTCTGTGAATCCCTGGGACTTTTCCCTGGGACATTTTTCATCAGAGAGAGCCCATAATTGAAGACTTTTAGCTGTAATGGGTAAGTGATGACATAAAAGTCAGGTTTGGAGGCAGCAAAGCCCCTCTGTAGAGCTAACATCTAACCTCAGTCCTGTGTCTACATCCCAGATTCTTGACGAAGCCCTGAAGATTTGCAATTACATCTTCACCGTTATCTTTGTCCTGGAATCTGTTTTCAAGCTTATTGCCTTCGGGTTTCGCCGCTTCTTCCAAGACAGGTAACAAAAGATCTGTTGAGAGCACAGGGCCAGCATCAGGCTCTGCAGAGAGCTGCCCACCCTCCATGTCCTCAATTCCCATGCTCTGGCCCATGCTGTGGGTGTGATATGTATGAAGGCTTTTTGGTGTGACTGGTTGAAGGCCGGGTAGGTGGAGACTTGGGATGTAAGCTGGAGGATGGATTGTGCAGGACAAGGAGTGGGGTTGCATCATTTTGGCTCTTGGGAGCAGATGAAGCAGGGACAGATCTCCACCAAGCAGCCAGTTCTCTTCTCGCACCAGTTGCATGTCCATATAATCAAGAGAACCTGCTGAAGTGACAAAATTTATGCCAAGAGAAAAAAATCTAGTCCTGAGTGAACATGAAAGAAAGGACATCTCTTTTATACAGATGAGGAACATTGTGTCTTTATCTAGATTTTTTTCACTCTCTTACTTCACAAACACAAATTTTATGTCCTTGGTGGATCTTTGTCCCATTTTTGCCTTCCTCAATGTTAATACCAAGAGCAGGGCACTAAGCAGGCCTTCACTAGAGCCCTTCAGCATCCATTGGATGGTTCCATCCCTGTCCCCACGTTTTGTATATTCGAGCTGGAATTACCACTGTCTCCAGGCTGGCACAAATCCTTGGGGTCTTTGCTTCACCCAACACAACTTTTTTGCAAGGACTGGACATGGGGTCCTGTTCTCTCTGGGGCAGATCTCACGTTGAGGTCCACGAGTGTCATGTCTAGAAGTGGCTAGACAGACAACACAGTGTCTCTCCTGAGGTTTGGAGCCTCTGGGTAGAAAACTGCCCAGCTTTTGTTCCTCTTTCCCCTCAGTCAAGGATATCTTTGGAATTGGCAGGTTTTCTAATGAGATGCATTACTTATAATGATTTCATAACATCACTGCTTTTGTATAATACCCTCAGAAAAATACTGCAGATTCATTTGGGTGCCCAAACCATGGAAATGACTGGAATTCGTGTGAAACAAGCTGCCTCTCGTTGCCAGCTTCTTAGTACATGTTAAACTTCACTTTGTGTTGTCTCCAGATGGAACCAATTAGATCTGGCAATTGTGCTGCTGTCTATCATGGGCATCACTTTGGAAGAGATCGAGGTGAATGCTTCACTACCAATTAACCCCACGATTATCCGGATCATGAGGGTTCTCAGGATCGCTCGAGGTGAGAGGGATAAAGCAGAACTGACTTGTGTTTGAGGTGCATGATCAGCACCAGGAGAGAGTTAAGCATTGGGAAACAATCCTGGAGCACATCCCCATCATGATTTGCATAGTTCTGGCATCAACAGGCTGTAAACAAATAAAAGAACAATGGGGGAAAATACTTGCAAGGAGCCAAAAAGCTGAGCCAACTGGCCGTGTGTTTCTGCCTTAAGAAGACTTGAAGGCTGAGAGCTTAGAAATTAAGGAGTAGTTGTGGCAGTAACTCCCAGAGATGTACCTGAGAAATGTGCTCCAGTCAAATCAAAGTCATCTCTAGCAGGGATTAGAGAACACAAGCTTGAGTACATTGGCGTTAAAAGATGAACATCTAATAGATTTAAATTCCCATGAGGCTTTACATCACGCCACTTGGTGACAAAGCGTGCCTCGTCACTCTGTATCCATCTGTCCTCTCAGACACGTTCCCAAGTCAGGGAGCCAACTTCTTCAGGGCCTGATTTTTCAAAACAGGGAGGTGTCAGGGCAAAATGATGAAGATGTAAAATGTGAGTGCTCAGGCCTTTAATGAAGTACTGCCAGGCCCTCCTGAAGGGTATTGTGCTCTGAGGAATAATTGTTTCGGTTACAGCCCTCATCTAAGCAGAGAAGGAGCTAAAGGAGGAATTAAATGCTGCTGTGTCTCAAGAGGAGGAAAAAGTGGGTTTTCTGTGCATTGGATCCCTTCCAATTGGAAATGCAGCCTTCTGGAAGAGATGTGTAAATCATTTCTCAGTGAATCATGTATGAAAGTGGGTAGCCTATGGAAGTGGGAAAGTAGCCCCAGGGCTGGGAAAGGAACTGCTCATGATAACCAGAGGAAGGAGATGAGTCCAACACAGATAAAGTGGGGAAGGAAGAGCCAGGCAGGGTGATAACACTTCCTCCAAGTCTCAGAGTAGGTGATGCTGCTATTCATGGGATTTTGATAGTATCCAGGCAACAAGGAGTGATGTAAAAAGGCCAGGGACTGTAGCAGCTAATGGAGAACACTTGACAAGATTTCACATTTCCCTTCCTATAATCTGTGGCTCCTGGGAGAGGGACTGAGTTTGTGCCTCTCTACTAATGCTGCTGTTACCATACTGCAAATGTGTTTTCCACAGTGCTGAAGTTGCTGAAGATGGCTGTGGGGATGAGGGCCCTCCTGGACACTGTGATGCAAGCTCTGCCACAGGTAACCCACTGCCATGTCACACCAGAGCTCCTCTGGCCCACAGCTCATTTCCTATTGCAGAGGAATGCTAATCATTTTATCTTTGCTGTCATTAGAGAATCACATTTCCTTCCCGAAGCACTGAGATACAGTCCTCACATTGAGGTCATTTTTGCCCTGAAGCAATTAAAGTTTTGGATTAAAGAATACAGCAAGAAACAGGTCTGGAACAAAAAAAAAAAATTCAATGAATGTTCTTTTTTTGTGTTTTTCCCCCCCCATTTCTTTTTCTCTTTTCAGGTTGGGAATCTGGGCCTTCTCTTCATGTTGTTGTTTTTCATATTTGCAGCTCTTGGAGTGGAGCTGTTTGGAGACCTCGGTGAGTCTTCCCGTGCCAGTGGGAGGGGTGGGAATGGTGTGGGAGTGGGGGGTCTCACGGCTGCGCTTGGTCTCACAGAGTGTGATGACACACACCCCTGCGAGGGGCTGGGACGGCACGCCACATTCAGGAACTTTGGGATGGCCTTCCTGACCCTCTTCCGAGTATCCACAGGAGACAACTGGAATGGGATAATGAAGGTAAGTGTTAAGGTTTTTGTCAGCAAGTGTATTGCTGCTCCAGACATGAAATTTACCAAATCTTTTCTTCATGAAAGGAGAACCCATTGCAGACAGCTTCATGCTGCAACCTCTTCATGTCCCTCCATCTCTTAGTGCCGTGGTTTAGTTGATAAGTTGGGGTTAGGTTGGACTTGACAATCTCGAAGGTTTTTTCCAGCTTGGCTGATTCTGTGCTCATTCCCCTGCTGCTCCCAGGACACGCTGCGTGACTGTGACCAGGAGTCCACCTGTTACAACACCGTCATTTCCCCCATCTACTTCGTCTCCTTTGTGCTCACAGCCCAGTTTGTTCTGGTGAATGTGGTGATTGCAGTGCTCATGAAGCACTTGGAGGAGAGCAACAAGGAGGCAAAGGAGGAGGCAGAGCTTGAAGCAGAACTGGAGATGGAGATGAAGACCATCAGCCCCGGCCAGCACAGCCCCTCAGCCATCTTTGCGTGGACAGGCACCACCGGCGGAGAGAGACCCGAGAGCCCCTGTGGATTTACCAATCCCATGCAAATCAAGGTGGATTCTCAGCTCTCACTAGCTTATCATATGGTGAGGATCTCTGCTGGAGGGTGAGGAGGGCTTGACCTGCATTTTTGTTGGGGGAAGACTTGCACGAGTTGGTGATGAAAGAGGCGTGTACCAGATGTCCTGGGCTTGTATTCCCTGCTGTCTGCTGCTGACGTCTGTGTGGTTTGGGAGCCAATGCTGCAGGGAAGAGACCCCAGGCAGCCCTCCAGACCACCTTGATGCATCTGTTGGGAGGGAGAGAGTTTTGCAATTTACTCTGGAGGTCAACTCAAGCCACAGAGTTCAGAGCTAGCTCCAGATTTAGTTTAATTCAGAGTTTTGACTGATCCTTTGTGATAGCAAAATCATCAGCGTAATGTGTTTGCTTTTCTAATACAGACCATGAACCACAACATAAAAGAGGAATAAAACTTGGCTAATCTTTGCTTCAGTATTAAATTTGTTTTATGTAACCTCAATTTAAAATCCATCCCCACAGTCAGGCTTGTAAGAAAAGATTTTTTTAACAATAGAATAATTCAGAGGAGACTCAGACCTGAGCTCAGCAGAGCTGGTGGCAGAACTCCCACCAGCAGGAGCATGGCTGTAATGTGGGAGCTGCTACGAGCTGCACAACGTCTCCCCAAAGCACAGTCTTTGGATGAAGATTCAGTTTGAGGAATGAGAGGTGAGATCAAGCCCCAGACAAGTTCTTTGGGAGGTCACTGAACTGAAATTACTGAGGAAATACAGTCCAGCCTTTTTTTAGTCTTAGCTGATTGCAAATTGGGTTAAACTCTACACAGGCCTCATTAACTTTTATTACATCATGATTGCACAACAGCATATTTTGGCCTCAGCCTGGGGTGGACTAATGCATATTCTAATGCATGAAAAACTCATTTATGATCTTTAGTCCAAGGGTGAAAAACAGTAAATCCCTGCTTAAGCTTTGTTTCAGTTCCTAAACTACTGGAAATTTCTGGTGCCATTAGAATCTCTGATGTCTGAGATGGAGTCCAAAGCTGCTCTTTGGCTCAGGAAAAAGGAGTTCAGGGCACTGTGGGGAAATCCAGATTTACTACGTCCTCTAGGAAGAAACAACACAACCCAACTGGTGCTGTATGTGTTGAGCAGAGTATTGGCAAAATGTCCTCAGCCCTGCTGGACTCAGCACCGGGACTGAAACTGGCAAAAAAGAGAAATTGCAGAACTGTGAGACAAATCAGTCAGGATGATACCCTCACTCTGCAGTCTGTTAAACCTGCCCTCCCTGAAGGTGGCCTGGGAAAGGGTTTGTTCCAGTTGTAACCTTCAGAGTATGTTTCTTGCTCTTTTCCTCAAGCAGAAGCCTCAAAAACCTCCAGGAGATCTTATTCTGACTATTTCTTTTCCCAGCCAAAATCTTCAGGACAAATCTGATGCTTGAGCTTGATAGCAGAGGAATACAATTCCCAGGACACAACCCTGGCAAGGACAGCATGTTCTTTTGCTTGCCTCTTTCCTGGGATTTTTGCACTGTGTGCTGTTTGACTGTAGCGCTGGTCCTCATCCCATTGTATGCATTGGGCATTCCCTACGTGGAAGGTGCACCCTGAAATCACTTCCCTGCTGCCTGCAAAAGCCAGACCCTGCTCTGTACAACCCCAGTGCTGTGGCCAGCTGGTTTGGCCTTGGCCAGAGCACTGGGGGCACCTAAGCCCATGTCTGGCATAGTGACCTGAGATGTGTCCATCCTGCTCAGCTGCAGCTTCCGTGGACAGGACACTCAGCTTCTCTCCAGTCAGGTTATTTTAATTTCTGTGCCCTCTGGATATGGATTTCGGTGTCAAGTATTAGGTCCTGCAGCTCAAAAGTGTGGACCATGTGTGTAGAAGCCTTGCAGCAGGTGGTGTCCTGTTGAAGTTGACAGCAGCAATGGGAAGATGCTGCTCAGCCTCCAGGAATGACCCGTTTGCTGACAGGGAGATTGTCCCCAAGGAGGGCCCCAAGGGGTGGGAGCAGCCATGGTCCCAGGGCATCTCTCATAATGTCTGGGAAAGCTGTCTCTGCTCATCATGATATTACTGCACTGTTCTCTCTCCTTTTCTCCTGTCCCACTGTTCCTGTTACTGCTGTTCTCCTTGAATGTTTCCACCTTTTTTCCTCTCTTCTATTTTTTTTTCCTCCATTTTGTTCATTGGGTTTGATATGCTGTCCTTTTTTTTCTCTCTGTCTCCGTCCCTCTCCTTTTTCCTCCTCTCTTTTTGGTTGCTCTCTGTCTCTCTGCATGCTATACACCACCCTTCCTAGGAAAGGCACTTGTTTGATACCATATCACTGCTGATCCAGGAATCTCTGGAAGGAGAGCTGAAGCTGATGGACAACCTGTCAGGCTCTGTGTGCCATCATTATGCCCTCCCAGCTCCCGAATATTACAACTCTGAGAACCAGGTTAATATTCCTAATTTCCTGCAAAGTCTCCACCCAAACTCAATTTGACTGAGACCTTTAATAGCAGGTTAAAGTTCCTTATGTAATGCAGTCACAGGGATTTGGAAGCATAAGTCACTTTGGCTTTTTCTGTGGGAGTAGATGATGTTATATATCCATGCAAGAGGAAGACAACACGCTTGGACTTTCCCTTGTCAACACAGCAAGAAGTTTGTCATTGGGATTTACAGTTGGTGGTCGTTAGAGGGGAAATGCACAAAATCCCATTTCCATCCTTCAGTGTGTTTCTTACATTTGGCTTCCTGCCCCCAAGCAGGGCTCCACAGCAGCGTCAGGGCGTATCTGCAGAGCCTGCAGCACAGCGTGAGGTTTTCCCAGAGCAGAGCCTGGGCTGCTGAGGGTGATCAAATGATCTCTGTGTTCCCTCCCTACTTGTACTGCATGAAAATCCAGTTTTGAAGGGTTTTCCCAAAGAGGCTTCTTGCAAATGGATCACTGTAAACTAGATCCTCAACTCTGATCTGGTGAATTTAAGAGGAGAGACCTTAATGGTGCACAGAAGTAACTGTGTGCTCTGGTGCTTTCTCAAGCAGACAATGCTTGTTTAAAATTAGTTCATTTACTTCCTAGAATAAAATACCTACTTTTTAAAGTGCATTATTCTTTAGAGCAAATATTTTCCCTAAAACACAGCCATGACCATAATAATAATTCAAGCACACCTATTATTTGCTGCAGTTGGATTTGAGCAAATTCCATAGTTCTTGATCTATTTTTCCCACCCTTTCTGGCTAAAAATAACAGTTTTCTTGTTAAATCTGTGTGCTTGTTTATGAGCTCACTGACACTCTAAATTACCCAACTTTTGATGGTTCATTAGAGGAAAGGAACAAGCTTAGGTAAAATGAAATTCTACTGCAGGTCTTTATATAGCAGGATAACATATCTTCCTCTGATTGCTCCATATTGCATCCCAGAGTGTATCAAGCTGTAGGAAGTGGTTGCCTCTAATAATTTCCAGAGAAATAGAGACAGTAGCTTTGGCAGGGAAGGCAGAGGGTCAGTAGGAAACTCAGTGAGAGCTGGTTGAAAATTTTTTGTCACAACATTTTTCACCAGAAAGTGCTGCTGCAGCAAAAAAAGGCTTTGTTTTGACATTTCTGTAATGAAAAAATATAGCATTCCAGTCTGCAATGGCTTTTTCTTTTAAAATTTCAGCTTCTCCCCCCCATCTCCTCCCAAATTAAGACCGGTCTAAATCAGTTGGATGTTTCCAACAAAATGTTTTGACGGCTTCAAACTCAATTTTGGGTTTGGGAAGGCTGAAGTGGGGTGATGTTATGTTTATATTTTGGCTTTTCTGTTCACACCCGTTTGTCATGTTCTCAGGCAACCCAGGAATTTAGAGCAGTGCTGGGACTTGCTGAAAGCAGCCTGATTAATAGCAGCTCCCAGCAGGGCAGCTCCAGAAGGCAGGAGCTGCTGGTGTCCACCGTGCTCCTGCACAGCTTTTCCTGGCTCTGGTTGCTGGGTCCCTCTTAGGAATTCCTGTCCTCAGGCTGGCATTTTCGATCTGATGCCTTTTTGGGGAGCCTCGTATGAAATCAGGCGCTCCAGATCATCTCTCATCCATTGCCAGCAGATGAGTGTGCTAGAGGAGATATCAAAGCTGAGCTTAGATGAGAGGAGCCCGACCCTCTCACTTATCTCAGCTGAATTTTGAGCCTCTCCAGGCTCACTCATCGCTGGGTTTGTTCCATCCTGCAGCTGCCATTTCTAAGAGTGAGAAAACCCAGACCTTTGACAACTTCAATGCAAGAGATCTGGGCCTCTCTGTTTTCTCTTGGAAGATTTATTGCTGCAGAAAGACTTTTTAAGCACAGAGGGTGGCAAAAAAAAAAAAATGCAAAGTGAGAAATGAAGAAGAAGCACCTTGGACTTGCCCAGAGCAGGTGTGAGGTGTTTGCTAACCAAAATCAAGCTTTAAGTTTCTCCCTGCGCCCTTTTAACTGAGAGGAAGTGAATTATGGTCCCACCTACCTCTGGGGATGGGGAAGAGTGACATGGTCCCTGCAGCCTTCCCAGGGCACAGGGAAAGGCACTCTCCATACCCCTCCTGAAAATATGCTTTTGTTGTTGGGAAATCTTTGCAGACTCAACAAGTTCAGCTTAGAAACCAGCATGGTTATTGGGGGGGAACAACTTCAGAGAAACCAGATCTTGCAACCTCTTGTATCTGATCACAGCAAAGAGTGTGAATCTCTATTATGAAAGCAATGTTACTTTTGATTCTTCATGTAGACAGGAGAACAGCAAAATACAATGCTAACATTAGTGTGTGGTTTTAAACCTCCTCCCAGATCCTTGGTAAGCACTGAAGTATGAATGTCCCACTCGTTTTTTAATTTCTTTGTTATATTTAATTTCTTTAATGTTCTGTCCCTGGTAACAATGTGTATGATGTAGCTTCTCCCACTGCAGGGATATTGCTTTACTGTCTAGAAGTATTTAGATTATGATACTTTTTTTTTTACTTTTTTTTTTTTAAATTTTCTTTTCTTTCAAAAGATTTGTGTCCTGGTTTCTTATGTTTAATCATCTCTCCCTTTAGATCCCTCTAGCTGAGATGGAGGCTCTGTCTCTGACGTCAGATATTCTCTCTGAAAAGTCCTGGTCCTTAGCTCTGACGGATGACTCTTTTCCTGATGACATTAAAACACACTTACTTAATGCTCTGGAAAGCAATGTACATACACTGGTTGCTGTGTAGTCTGATGTTTACAGGGTTCGAAATACTGCTCCCATCTCTCTGCACCTGCCTAATGGCATTTCCAGTTCCAGCCCCTTCCCAAATAGCACCAACCTCTTCCCTGAACAGGATGCTGTCCTTAATGCCATTAGGTCCTGGATTTTGTCACTCCAGTCTACAATCTTGGCTCCTTGCAAGGAATGAGTAGTTATTTCAATTTTTCTTTCGCTGTCTTATGTATAAACAATGTGTTTTCTACAAGTAAAATAAGTAGTAAAAAAAAAAAAAATTTAAAAAAAAGCTTTGGAAAGCATCAAGGTTGAAATTTCCTCCCCATCTGAAACAAATCAGTGTATTTGATGTATGAAGAAACACCCGCGAGCTAATGACCCGTGTCCTCTGCTGGAGGGTCAGCCCCACCATTTGGGTTTGGAGTGGATTTTTGTCATCATGAACACAGGCACCACAAGGTTTTTTGCGTGATTGGTGCCAGACTGTTTCTTTTACAAATATCAAATGGAGATCTCTCCAAGATGATACTTGTTTTGCAAATTCTTTCTAGCAGCGACCCTGCTGGAAAAAAAAAAAATAAAATTGACTATTCAGTGTCTTTTTGACTGACATAACCAGTATTTTGAACCCTGCCTTAACCATCTCCTCTTTGAAACATTAGACATTTTTAGCTGTGTAGCGGTCAAGTGCTTTTTTTTTCTGCTGCACAACAGACATAATTCCTTTCCCGACATTTTTAGATCATTCTTGTTTTCTTTGTTGTTGTTCATGTACCTGCCTTTGGATGTTTGTGTTGTTCATAAGTTTTCTGCCATATTAGTTGACCGTCATCCTAATTAGCACTTATTGGAGAAACGTCTCGTAAACCGTGACAATATTTCCCATCATGCTTCATGGCATTCTGTGCAAAAGATTTTGTAAACTCCATTTAACTTCTTGTACAAGGCTTTTTGTTTCAAAATTAGTATGGAGAGTTGGACAGAGGAGAAACCCTCCTAGTTTTGGATCAGATTAGACAACCTTGTTTGACAGCATTGCAAAGTCTTCAGGGTACAGCCAGGAAAGATGGTTTTTCTCCCCTCTCCAAGAAAAAAAAAGCAAAACCGTGTTGAGCAAAGGATTTTGTGAATTTTTGTCAATTCCAAAGAAGTGTTTGGTCACAACAATTGTCCAAACTGCTGAAAAACTGCAAGCTTTCATTGCAATCTCTTCTAAATGCAATATTTTTACACTTTATTTAGATGTGGCTTTAATTGAAAAATATTTGGATTGGGATTTTTTTAAAATTTTTTTTTTGGTTCAAGGAAAACTTGGATATGATTTTCAATCAAGCCAAAACAACATGTTTTTCAAAAGTACCACTGAACCAAAAAGTCATGTGCTCCCCCTGCTCTGTGGGCTGGCCTGGGAAGATAATTTTGCAGCCATTTTGAATGGTTCTCATGAGTTTCACTCCTGAGATTTCCCCCAAGATGCTCCAAAAGCAGAAATGACCCGTATTGGATCCAGTCAATGAACCTAAAGGTTCACTGAAGGTTGGATTTGGATGGGGTGTTGAATCCAAGTTCTCATGTTCAGATTCAAACGGGTCTGAGTTTGAGATCTCGGGTTTCAGGTCGCCTCTTTGGCTTTAAGCTCAGGAGTATGACTGCGAAACAGCATGAACGGGGTACAAGGGGAAGGCTTCCCAAATCCAAACCTCAGCTTTACAAGGACAGGTTTTGCTCTCTTTCCCCGAGCTGTGTCAGGATATTGCAGTCTCCCTTATCTAGTCTGTATCCAAGTTCTATCCAAATCAGCAGTTTCCCAAGGACTGAAACAAATGCTGCATGGCAGTGCACACCTGTTTAGTTCATTAAATTTGAATGACCTTCTTTTTTTTCTCTTCCCTGTCTTTTCTTCTTTTTTTCCTCTTTTTTTTTTTCCTTTTTGAAAATTCCTTTTAATCTCATCATGTTTCTTGTGCAAATAAAAGCCATAGTGAAATTTTGTTTTTTATGACTGACGAATAAAATTCGGATCAAAAATATCTCTGTTGATTCCAGAAAACCTGTAATGCACGGAGTGAAGGGAAAATTTTTAAAAAAATAAGATCTAAGGTTTTCCAAAAAATGATCAGCCAAATTAGACTACAGTGGCACAAACTTATTCCTGTTTTTTTCACTTGAGACATTTTAACAATTATGTAATTGTTTCATTAGAAGTACACTGGGAGCATGACTTTGCTTCCATTTTTGCTACTACTCTCCCAGACAATAACACCCAAGAACATTTCGGGGATGGAGATATTTTTTTATGAAATCAGACCTGAATCCACTCAATATTGCCTCTGGGGCTGCCCATTCCAACAGTCTCTTTGGCTGTAAAAATTCCACTGTCAACATATATACAATAACCATTGCTTGCATTAGATCCCTTCTAATTAGAGAATGGCTTTCACCCTGAAGCAGTAGGTTTAGATATCCTTTTTAATAAAATAGGTTTAGTTATTCATTACGTGAGAAGAAAATCCAATAAAATTGTGCTGTGAGCCAGAACGTAAAATATTTTTGATAGACTAGTTTTTGCATTTGGGTTGGGGTTCTTTTGTTTGTTTTTCTTTCTTTTGTTGTCAGAAGAGGAAACTACTCACCTTTGCCAAAGCCTGCCTTGCTGATGAGGGCACCTGGGGAGCAGAGGGTCAAAGTTCTGCCAAGCATGTGACCTTTGCTGGCCTTGAGGCATGATGCCTTCTTTGCATATCCCTGAAATAGTCATGGTTTATCCCCACGGTGTGGCTTCCTCTGTTTCTGTGGTCCATCGTGTGAGAGTTTATTGACAACCCCAGGGAGGGGGTGACTCCCTGGTAGATCCATCCGTGCACCCTGTGCATGCCCATCGTGCCATCCTGGTCGCAATGGCTGTCGCTCGCCTTTCTGGGCACTTCTCCTCTCTCCCACCCTTCCACACCCGCCTTCCTGACGTTTTTCTTCCCCTCAGGCTGATCTCCGCTCCAGGGATGACACGCTGTCCCCCGGCAAGGACCTGCTGAGTGTGAGGAAGCCCTCGGTGGGACGCACCCACTCCTTGCCAAATGACAGCTACATGTTCCAGCCGCCCCACTCCAGCCCCTGCCCGGCTTCCCTGGGCGACAGGAAGCCGGCACACCACAAGTTCCAATCAGGTACAAGTCTCTCAGCTGGGACAAGAGTAGGATTTTCCAATAGAGAAGGAGTTGTGGTTTTCCAAGCTCTTCAGTAGGAGAGAGAAAATTGCCGCTGGTTTCCAGTCGTGTGTCTAGACTTGCGTAATGGCTGTGAAAAGACCCTCCACAACTTGCAAAGACCCTCCATGATTTACAAAACCCTGTTTAAGATAACTCCTTTGCTCAGAATTTTTTAGCAATGTGACAGTGGCCTGGCTCAACACTGATTGTCCCCCTACCTGGTTCCCAAAGGTTACAGTCCCTACAGCCTGGGCTCCATCTGTCCCACCAGGCCCCAGAGGAGAAATCCCAGTACAGAAATATTTCCTCCTGTCTGTTCTTTGCAGCAGTACCTGCTGAGAAGCTCTGTCTGGGAACATCTATGAAAGATGGGAAGATGGTGTCTCTAAATGCCTGTAAAATGAACATAAATGTGCTGAACTGAGAGACGTGTCGGTGTGAGATGAATGGGAAAATGAGAGCGTGGAATTGTTCTTCCCAGTGTGCATGGTTGGGATATACATCTGGGAACTAAATTCAGAGATATTGTCAGGTACAGGGAGGGCTCTCCCTCTGCACCTCTATCCCTGTCCTTGCAGCTGCCTCCCAGAGCTTGTCCCTGTGCCCCCAGTTCCTCTCCCTGCCCGGGGTTACCTGGGGCTGGGGAGTGAATGGAGCCACCTTTAATTCGTCTGTAATGCCATCATTTTAGACATTTGTCACCGATAAGACAGGGAAGTTTTTACAAGCATTGCCATTTGAAAGCCTCTAAGGAGAACATAATTTCAGCAATGTTCAGACTGGTAGGAGATTTGAACAGATTAGGAATAAGATGTTGAAATTTGCATAGTAATGTGAATTTGGATGAATAGTGGCTGTTGAAGAGAAGCAAAAAAAAAAAATGTGGGCACAAGGGAGGAAGATGAATCTGGTGTTGTGAGAAATCTCTGCCATGATACACAATTTTCAAGGTCAAGAGCTGTGTTTTGAAGAACCTGTTTGCACATAATGCTTGCTAATGGTGCAGCTAAAATCCCATTGAAAGCAATAGCAAATCTCCCATTACCTTCATTTGAGCCAGAATTTATGGGTCTCTGTAACAGTAAAGAAATTCCTGACCACACAGAAGAATCATGTCTGCTGCAGAGGGCATTTCCAGTGCTTCATTGTTAACCCTTAATTGGGATGTATTTGCACTGTCTTGAACAAAAACTATGTCAGCAAGGGACTGGGTAATTTCTGAGTCCCTTCTTTTTCAAGATTTTACTTCCCAGTTTCAGTTTGGAGAACCTGCATAGCCCTATCTGACAGCCCTGGCTTTCTGGGGACAGGCATTGCACCTTGTAAATCCACAGGAACAACTGTTCCACTGAGGTGTAGCAGAAGTACTTTGGAGAGGTAAAGCTGACGTCTTATAACCACATCAAGAAATTAAACCTTTTGTGTTTTTCTCCTGCTGGTGAAATTCCAATCGTCTTAAGCAGGCCAGAGTGCTGGGAGGTGGGTAAGGTCCCCGAATTCTGATGTATCACTGTCCTCTTCCATCTACAATGTCAGTGCTTTTCAGGGTGGGGGAAGTCACCCCCACCTGTTTACAGTTTGTAATATTATAGAGTGCAGTGAAGACAGCAAGAGGTGCCAGGCGCCTCTAATAAATCACCACAACCAAGCCATAATATTTCAAGCTGAGAAGGTTTTGTTGTCAGAAACACTGGCACTTGCAGGAGGCATTTGTTTGAATACTCCTTCATAATGGGGCTGTTGCTCTGGGAAAGATTCCAGGACAAATGAAATTCTCTGGGATGCGGTCCAGGTTAAATGAATTGTTTTGAAAAACGTTGAGCCTGTGTGTGTGAGGGGAGCACACAGAGTTTCAAACCTTTTAGAAGAAGTAGCCAGCAACCACGAAGGGTCAGGAAGAGGCTGGGGAGTGTGTGTTTCCTTCTTCTGGGAAGCTTTGTAAAACCAGCCTTGAGAGCTGCCAGGTGCTGTTCCCTTTCACTTTTATTTCCAGTGTGTTCATGCTGGTTTGGAGATCCCAGCAGTCGGTCTCCACGCAGGCTCAGGCGTGGAGACGCCTTCTGGAGCCTTTCAAAGTCAGATATTAGCAGTGCTCAGAAGTGAGGCTGCCTGCAAAGTTATTGGCCCGAAAGCAAGGATGCAGGAATTGCCAGTTCAGATGAACTTGTAGTTCCTTGTCTTCTGTTCTCAACAGGAGCTAGTCCCAGTTGTATCAGGGGAAAATGCCAAGAAAAATGAAATAATAGACAATGCTGGAGTAATTTATTAGTAGATGGGAGTTTTTTTTCCCAGTTTTGCAGAGCCAGTTGCTGAATTCAGTGGTTTTGCTGTGTCTGTCTGCTCCAAGGTGCAGCAGACAGTTTTCTCTGGGAGGTCACTGAGGTTGGGACACAATCCTTGGATGAACATGTCCCATTTCTGCCTCTTCTCCCCCTCGCAAGGTTCAAAGGCGTCAGTGCAGTCCCAGCCGGCAGACACCAGTTCCCTCCTGCAAATCCCAAAGGACCATTTCCACCCTGTGAGAGCTCACGAGCCCTTGGTGGGGGAGAGCAAGCCCCGGGTCTCCCAGCAGGCACACTCCCCTTCTGCTGAAAGGCTGCTCCGCAGACAGGTAAGCAGAGTTATGATTGCAAACCTGCTGAGCTTCTGTATTGATGCATTTCCTGGTTAACCCTGCTTTAAATTCAAGGAGGGATTCACAGAGAAACCTCCAGAGAACTGTAATTCTCCTACAGAAATAACAAAAAGGTTGGCGGTTTTTGATCTGAAAGCCATTCAGGAGTCTCCAAAGAACGTGCGTGATGAGTATCATGTCCTTTGGCAACCTGCCTAAATGCTCTCCACATTGTTAGCACTTTATTTTTTTTAATCCTCTTCATAAATGCAGCCAAATGCTCCCCAGAGGCTGGTTGGGGTTGAGGAACTAATTCTTAAATGCTGTGATTTTTTCAGTGCTTGAAAGGACACAAGGATTGCAGGCTGCGTCCCAGGCCACCCCTCCTCTGACTCCTCTGGTTTCTCAAAAGAGGAGCAGTGTTTCATGGAAATTGGTTATCTCATATGCAAAACCATCATGGGAAGCATACTGCTTTTACAGTGAGAATTGAAAATGAAAATAGTTTTACATCAGCTGTGAGCTTTTAAAAAGTTGGAGAATATGCAAAGCAGAACGTGTTTTATTTTGCAACCAGTTTTATCTCTGGTTTTTGCCTGGCATTGGTTAAATCCTGATTCAATCAAAGATCTCAGGGATCTAATCAAAGATTCCAGTCTGGCTGATTGGAAGCATAAGTTTAGACTCATCTTTTTTTAGTAAAATACTTAAACTTGTGCCTCACTCTCATATTTTTAAGCATATTTCAATGATTGTGCAGCTGGACCGGGACCAGAAGCACATCTGATTCTGCTTTATTCAGTATTTCCATGCCTGATTTTACATACACAAAGGGGATCAGTTCTATTTTTTCAAAAGCAATTTCTTTCCCGTATGAAAATAATCCCATTTCTTTCATCTTTTAATCAACATTGACAAATTAGACAGTTGATTCATTAAGCTCTAAAAATGGATGTGAAGTACCAAGGTTAACAATTACATTAGTCTGTAATACTAAATTGACATAAGAAATTCTTTGCATGTATTTATTTGCATGGGTTAGCCAGCCATCCCAATCACCCCTAATGGGGAAACTAATTGATGTCATGATTCCAGTTCATAACCACTCTCTCTTCCTTTCTAATGAATAACAGACCCATCCTTTTGAAGTGATCTAGCCGGAATAAATTACCACGTTAGCCATCTTCTCCACTCTGATTTTGTTCACATCTTTGACGGCTTCTTTTTCTAGACCTTTTCTTACATTGAAGTCAATTTATTGCCCTCCCTGCCTCTCCCTGCTCATGCAGTGAGATGAACATGCTCTTGGAGTGACAGTTCAGAGAGCAAAGAGCTTTGTGGCAGTGAGCAGATACAGTCCATGGGCAAACCCATGAGAGGTTGCCTTGGGCAGGCTCCTGAGCAGCCAGGAGCTCCCAGTCTGGCTAATGGGAGCAGGGAGGTTGTTCTGGTGATATTGCTGTTACTGTTAATTGCAGTCTGGATGGCCAAACACTAGGAAACTTCGTCCTTTAAGAGGCAAAATTCCCTTTACAGACCCAGCACTTCTGCTTGCTCAGGTGCTCTCTGCTTGACTCCTTTTTATTGCNTCCCTTTTCCCTTGTCCCTTTTCTTTTTCCTTTTTTTCATTTCTTTGTTTCTTTCCCCTCCCGCTCGTGCTCTCCCCTCTCCCAAATCCATAATAGATAAACCTTGTCCATCACATACCTGGTCCTTGCACTTTCCCTGAGCATTAAAACCTGTGTGTTTAACCTCCCTTTCCCTCCAGAGTGCTGGAGAGCGAGCACAGCCCCCACAGTAACGTCCAGTTTAGACTCCGGAGTGTTTGACAATTAGCGATGCACTTGCAGAGGAAGATGAGTGGATCGGATGCTTTGGGAGAACATTCCTGCTGAGGATTGCGCTCCTCGGCAGTGCATGGCACAAAGGCTTTTCTCCAGAGGAATTCTACCTGAAATTAAACCTATATTGATTTTGTAGTTCCAGGACTGTGTATCCAAGGTGTAGCCCACACCAAGCTGTGGCTGCTGCAGGTGCACACCCCTCTGGGATGGCAGAGGGTCCTTTTATTTTCAAACAAACCAGTAAAACATTTGTACTGTTACTACTAACAACAACCACAGATGCCTGTATCATAGGCAAAGAAAGAGCTGGTGGTGACTAATACTGTCGTGGTGTGCAACACAGGTTGGTGGGCAAGCAAAAGTAATGACAACAATTACTTTTTGCTTCTGTATTCGACTTCTGTGTGGTCTGTGTCTCTTTTCAGGATATGAACATGATTTCTTCTCCCAAATACTCATTAAAACTACTGGTGCTGAGAGGAGACAGAATAACTTCACTCCTGACTGATTAGTTGCCAGTGTTATGCTGTGAAGTTTTAACTAGAAAGGATTCACTAGCACTGGATGAAATTGTTTTCCATATTAAATACTCTCTGAGCCATCCCCATTGACAAAGGGAACGCAATATGCAGCTGCTGCAATAGACTCTGGTGTTTCTGTGCATACATGGACACATTGCAGCAGATGAGAGCTTTGCTGAATAGAGATCATTTGGCTCAAATGATCCTTGTGGGACAATATTTATATAAAGTGTATGATCATTTTGGGGTGATTTGTCACGAAAGTATTCCTTAGCATGAGGAATTTCACCATTTCATCTCCTTACACTTTTCTAAAGGACTGGGACCAGCTGTACGCATTTCCTCCAAATTTCCCTGTGAAGACTTTTATCTTTAAGATCATTTAAAAGTCTTCTCAAATGGATATTCTGCCTTAAAGGGCGAGTTAACGTGGCTGGTTTATAAAGCCTTTTGACAAGGAATGCAATGCAGTAAAAAGGCAAAGCCTTCAAAACATGCCCAAGGTTCCCTCTGCCAGTGGGCATTGGTGCTGTGTAAGGCTCCAGACAGCCAAGGCAAAATGTGCCTTAGGAAGCCTGAACTTAAGCATCGGAATGAATTGAAATAATTACAGTTTATTATTAGTCCAGCTTTGGACTCCAGTGTTTCCAGCTCCTGCCACAAGATGGTGCAGAGCCGTGGCTCCAGCCTGGGGACCAAAGCCAGGGACAGGCAGTTGCCTTGAGGCTGGCACACGGCTGGGTTGCTCTGGTCTTGCTGGCTCTGGGGATCCTGTTCCAGGCCCTCAGCATCACCTGAGCTACAAAAGAGAATACACGGGCTCACTTGCACATCTTTCTCTCCTGCTCACACCTGGGCTGCTGAAATTATTGAGGGCTTTGCTGTAGACCTTCATCCTTTGCATAACAAGAACATGAGTAAGTTTGGGTGGGGGCATTCTGGTTTTGCAGCCCTCCATCCTTAGAGGAGAAAGCTAAAGGTTTTAGGAAGAGTGAAGGGCTGTCACACAGGGACAAACACATAGATCCCTGACAATGAGAATTGGTAGAGCCCACAACACAGGTTGTTATAGGAGTCAGTGGGTCTGTGCTGAGGGATCTCAGCAGAGCTGAGTGCCCTGTAAATGCTGAGCCTTGGCTGTACTAATCTTTGTTTGGTCTGTCTCTCTTACCTGGCAACTCCTTTCCTCCCCAACCCCTCTGCACTCTGCTACAGATGGCTATAAGGAACGACTCTCTGGATAGCAAGGAGAATCTCCACACTGAGGTGAGTGAACTCTCTGACCCAAATGTTCCCACTGTGCCCAAGGAGGAGTCACCAGTGGCTCTGACGCCCTCAGAAGCAAATGAGTTGGCTGCCTGGAGTCGGGCGAGCGTCCATACGCAGCAGCATTCCCACAATCAGTATAATATTTCAAAGCAGGCACCAGCATCCTGTGCTTGTGCAGACTCGTATCAGGAGACCCCTGAAGATTCAATGGACCAAGAAGTATCTGAAATAAACAGCTCCACAGAGCCTTTCACTTCAGAAACTTGCACAGCCTCGAGTGCCTGTTCAGAGGGTCAGCCTCTCACACCTAAGAGGAGCACGGGCAATACCGGCAACGTGGTACTGAAGGACCTGAAGAAATATCACAGTGTGGACACCCAGGGTCTGCTAAAAAAACCACCCTCTTGGTTAGATGATCAAAGGAGACATTCAATAGAGATTTGTTCCATAGAAAACAGCCCTCAGCACCATTCCACGTCCAGCTCCTCTGGCTTTATAAGTCAGGTGGTCAGTGAAATGGAATGCTTGCAAGGTACACGACAGAAGAAGAAACTGAGCCCTCCTTGTATATCTATAGATCCGCCTGATGGGCAGAGTTTGGTACCCAGGGCACCCCACAGCATCTCACCTGCCAGTGGAGACGTTTGCTTGAGGAGGCGTGCTCCATCCTGTGAGTCCAAGGATTCCATGGATATAGGGGATTCACTGCTTCCAGACAGTATGTCAACATCTCCTACCCCAAAGAAAGACTTGTTGACACTTCCTAGCTTTTCCTTTGATCAAACGGAAATGGACCCCTGAGCTACTTTTCTGTTGGTGCCAAATGTCTTCTTCCTCTCATGTAATAGGAAAAAAAAAAAAATTTTTAAAAACTCTGTACTCCAAAATGGCACTGGGTAAAAAATTTCCAAAGAAAGATTAAAGAACCAGCTGGTTAAAAGAGTGGTTAACCTATATCACGCTTACTTAAGCATATGTGCTGCTTAGGTAAAAGCAATACAATGTGCAGAATCTATATGTATATTATATTTTATTAAATTAATTGAATCTAGTATTGCAGGATGTAGTACATTTTGTGACTAAAGACTCATTTAATTTTCTTCTATTTTATGTATCTCGGAATATTTCTGAGATAAAGTTGGTTTTTACAAATATTTTAACCTAAAAAAATATATATATTTAATCCCTTCTCTTTTTTTGTTTTGTTTGGGTTTCATTTTGTTTTGCAAAGCACAAAATGTAGCCAATTAGTGCATTACAGAGGAAATGTATCCCACAGTCAGCAGTAAATAAGGATTATTTAATGTAATTTATTTTCCCCCTTGGACTTCAATGATATTTTGGGAAAACGATTGTTTGCATAGTACAGAAATGCAGTGGCAATTTTTTAACAAAATATTCCAGTCTTGCATAAAATTGATATTCAAGAGTATGAAAGCAAGTGCTCAGACCCAGGAAGGTCCAACATGCTGATGTCTGAGGATGGTGAAGGCAGAGCCATTTAACAGTACAAGATAATGAATTATGTAAGGGTGTTATAGATCATCCACTGGCAATTCACAAAACCATGTCCATGGTTGATTTTCATATGTTCCTAGGAAACAGGCAACAAAGGCCTGTGGTCACTTCAGAGATGTTTTCTGCAGTGTCTCCAGGATGGAGTTTTTATTTTGCTGAGTTTTGCACCTCCCTCATCCCTCTGTTTTCAGTGGAGCTCCTCCTCTCTGCATGCTGTGGAAAGGAGAGTGAGGAGAGTGAGGTCAAGTTCAGGACTTGCAGTGGGTGAAATCAGGGCAGACATGGCACAGCAATGGGCTTAAGCACATGCCTAAAGTTAAGCTCTCGCCTAGAATGCCTGGAGGTTGATCCTATTACAGTAATTCTAGAAAATTAAAATCACATACTCATGTTCTACTGAATCGAGGCACTTCTGCAAGTTATTTTACAGCTTACATAGAAGAAAGTCTGCAGGTACTGAAATGACTGCTGATTTTCAGTAAAATAACCAGGTATTTTGCTATCCCTGCTAGAGTTAATTTACATGACCCCGACTGCAATTTTATTTCCAGTCTATCAATAGCCTTAAGCAGCAACATGATGATACAAAGTGGATAAACCCAGAATTCATGTCCTTACTTTATGACACCACTCATCTCAAAAATCACCTGTTTAGTCCTGTGCTAACGCCCTCTGCCAAAAGCAATCTGTAAAACTGGACAGCACAGCCTGGAAACCACTCGAGGCTGGCCCCGTTGGACACCTCCCTCTCCTCACATGAGTGATGGAAGCCAGACATTAACTCCACTCCACTTCCATGAAATCACATTAAGATGTAGGCTAAACTGGACTGCAGGCATGCTTTGAAGCGTGCCAATAGTCACAGGTTTGAAACCAAGTCCATGGATGGTGCCTCTGAACCAGCACAGGCAGGAAGATTTGTGCTAATTCTGTCAGCCAGGAGTTTGTAACTTTTTGAGAACTACCGATCTTTTCAAATCACTACAACACGCTGATGTACAGCCTTTTATCCATTCAGAGATTAGGCTGTCTCCACCACGTGGATCTGCATTGGCTTGGGGTGTACACACAAGGAGAAGATGCTGTTTGTACCCCACAGCCTATGTGAGGTCCTAAGCTCCTTTATTTTCCTTTATATGAAGGATGTTTACTCCATAAACAATCCCTCCATGTCCAGGAGAAATGTAAGGGCTTTCAGCAGGAAGTCAGGCAATCAGTGTATTTGAAGTAGGAGGATTAACATTCTGTGCTATTTACTGCAGTTAAATTAATTCTTGGCTGGGGCATTTTTCCTCTCTTCACCACAGGCCCACACAGAGCCCGGTCTCTTTGATATGCCAGCCCAAATCCAGAGTTAAGCCTGTCTAAAGCAATGATTTCAAACAAACCTTTCATCAGCTCTTCCCCCAGATCATATTTAAGGAAATAATAAAATTACAATGCATTAAGCCTGAGAAATATTCTTAATCCCTTTTTGGTTTTACACCCATAATGAGCCCTAGCTTTTCCTTTTACATGTGCTAAATAGTTTGGGAAACTAGCTAGGCCACTAAAATTGCCATCCCTGGTTCCATAATGATTAGGATTGTGTTCACATAGCTGGGATGATACTACTCTTCAGATCCTTCCTTACAAAAAACCCACTGAACATTTTAGCTTGAAATCATGGCACAAAGTAGTGATGTGATGTTAATCTAAATGCTCAACTGCAAATGTAACAGAAAGTCTCAAGGCTCTTCTATTTTAATACTTGGGGGTTTGCCTACTGACAAGGTTTGTGGGAGTAAAAAAAGTTTACATCATACATGAGTATTCAGTAAAGAGGACCCAATAAAATATACTCTATGATGATGCTTTCAGGAAAAGAAATCCATGTAAAATAGATTGTTTTCTAAACCAGATGAGTTTTTTCTAGATGCCCTTTTGAAAGACGAATACAAATGTACTGCAGCGCATGCAATAATACTCAAATCATTTTAAATACCTTCGGGGGGGTTTTATAGAATTTGACTTTTTTAAACAAAATGTACAAAATCCACAGGAATTCTGTAGAATGGTTATGTTGATAGAATTTTTTATATTTTTGTAGAAATCTATAGAGAAATTGTTAAAAGTCTGCGTAGCATCTTGGCAACGGAAGCAGCTCTTACCTACAAGTTTCTTTTCATAAACCTGGAGCCAGGCCTGCTCTATTACAGCACTTAGAGGGTGGTTTCACAGCCTGCATCCAGGTGGTGTTCAGGAGTCAGCAGCTAAGCTCAAGTTCCACAATATTGCAGTATTACTGTTCAAGAACTGTACCCACATAAAACACCTCCCCCAAAGCTCAGCCCCTGTCCATGGTGAAGTACTTGCATGGCTCTCCAGCTCATTCAAGCACACCAGCACTTTACTACTGTGGATTTACTGTATGCAGGTGGGAGGAGGATATTTTGTTATTGCCAGTCTGACACAATGGGGGAAAAGAGATTGCAGACATGCCTGGAAAAAACGTAAAATTCCATTCTCGCAGCCCCTTGCACATAGAAGTGATTTTTCTTAACTTGGTTAGAGGATTGTACTGTAGATATTTTGGAGGAGGGCAAAGAAAACACTGTTTTTGACTTCTATGGATTGCACTCAGCACTAGGTATGTTCAAGGAGAAAATAATAAATAAGAAAAAAAGAAAAAAGCATTACCACTGTAAATTAGGCTATGCCCCAGTCTCCCCTTTTCTGCCCCTTTGGCTGTAATAACCCATGTACACTATTTCACGAGGTGACTAGAGTAGGCACAGTACCATTGCAATGTCCGTAACAACCTAGTATATATGATAGAACTTTGTATTTAATAGTTAATATATTGTTATACTGTATCAGGTATATAGGCCAAAACGAGGTCTTTTGGTCGGGGCAACAAAAGGTGGCACTCATGGGGAAAATTGGATTTAAATGTTCCTTTTTTAAAAAAAAAATAAAGAAAAAAAAAAGAAGAAGGCAAAAAACAAGTGTAAATCTTTACAACTTACAAAAACAAATGTGTCCTATTAAAAGCTTTTGAAAAGAAAACAACGGTGCATTTCCCTTTTTTTTTGTTGTTGTTGTTGCTGATGAAAAATCTGTATCACTCCAGGCAGTCAAGCCTTTGGTCATGTTTTAATTGTCAACAGTTGGAGAAGGTAACAGATAGCAGCAGTGGCCAGGAGGCAGAAGGAAGGTTGGGAAATGACAGCCCTTTGTGGAGCAATTGGATGTGGCCACAAGCCAGTCTGACCCTGGACACAGCTCAGGGTGTGCAGAGTGACCGGCGAGATCATGGGCTGTGCCCCTGTGGATCCCTCTGCCCTGGCAGGAACTGCTCTCTGTGAGGCTGGAGGATGTCAGGACTGGAGCAGAGAGAGCTGCAGCCAACAGGGAAAAAGGACTGAGGGGAGGGGGCAGATCTGATCTGCCTGTGAAGAGGAAAATGCTGGACTTTTCCACTCATTCACATCTTCGGGATTTCCAGCCTGAAATCCAGCAGTGTCTGCTGCTGTCACTGAACTCCTCGCAAAGCAGGAGGGTGGGCATGGCACTGCCTGGGGGCTGAAGGGCAGCCGGGGCTCAGAGCTCAGGTACTGCCAGAAACATTTCATAGAACAGTTTGAGGTGGGAGGGACCTTAAAGCTCACCCAGTCCCACCCCCTGCCATGGGCAGGGACACTTTGCACTGTCCTTGGCTACTCCAAGCCCTGTCCAACCTGGCCTTGGACACTTCCAGGCATGAGGCAGCTGCAGCTTCCCTGGGCAACCTGTGCCAGGGCCTCCCCACCCTCTCAGGGAAGAATTTCTCCATATTGTCTAAACCTGAATCTGCTCTCCTTCTGTTTGAAGCTATTCCCCCTTTTGTCCTGTCCTACAGGACCTTGTTAAAAGGCTCTTCAGGGGGTTTTAGGGAATGACCTGTGCAGCTCCTAACACAAAATCTCCTCTCCCCTGGGGAGCAGCCACTGGAGGAAGGAACCAGACACTGGGCACTCCATAGCCCTGCTCCTCACTGCCTGGAATGATCTGATTGCTCTGCAGCAGGAGGGACCCTGAATTGACACCCAGAGCAGTTTTCTTATCTAGAGGATGTTTTGATAAAGTAATCTCTCAGTAGAAAACAGCAGGAAGGATACTAGTCCTTTGAAAGAGGGAAAATGTGGATATGTTCAAAATCCTGTGCAAATCCACTCCAAGTGAGCTCTGTGACGTGTCTCTGTTGTCCAGGCTGTGGGGCCAACCCCACCAGGATGGAACCACTGAAATGCCTTCCCAGCCCTCCAAGCCTGGAGGATCCACAGGGCATTAAGGCAAGCTGGGCTGAGCCAAGGAAGCAGAGCTTCTCACAGGCTCAAGCACTTCACACCTCTCTGCTCTCAGGTGAGTTCAGCCCTTATGGGCAACAACAAATCACTTCCTCTCCAACACCAGCGTTCAGAGGAGCTTGTTTCTCTTCTCTGTTTTGTGAGTGTTCTTGTATGAAGCTCTCCTGCTGAGTTTTGCTGTGGTTTTTTTAAGGCTTCAACCCAGGCTGGCTGCTTATGGGTGTGCTCTCAATTCCCTGAGCTTGGGCATGGCACTTGGTTATTCCATTTCTTGAGTGATTGGGATGCCACACGGGACCGTGCTTTCTGTGTGAGGGTAACCATGCCTAGGGAAGCAGCAATTTGGACTTAATTTATTTCTTGGTTTGGACAGGTGACCATGTCCTGCTTCAGCAGAGCAGTGTCCATGTGTGCACACCCCATCCCTCAGCCAGAGCTCGGCTAAGCCCTTTGAGATGAGAAATAGGAAAGGGTTCCGTATTTCAGGTGTTCCAGAGATACAAACTGAGACACAGAAACACGTCTAAAATGCGACCTGCACTAGAATCCCCCTAAAATAAGGTAGGAAAAAAACAATTTAAAGAGATGGCTCTTTTTATCACCGTGTAAGGGGCCCGCTGTGAGCAGCTGACACAAGTGAGGGTCCTGCAGATCAAAGGGTTAAGGCCAGGGAAGTTTTGGGGGGACCAAGCCCCACTGCCCGGAGGTGGGCGAGGGTCCGGTGCCGGCGGTGTCCCGCAGGCACGGCGGCATCGCCGGGCGCGCTCCAAGTGCGGCGTTCTGCTCCCACCTAGTGGGCGTGGGGCGAGGGCTCGGGCCAGCTGCCCCCTCACCGGGGCCGGGACCCCCGGTCACCGGGGAGAAGGCTCAGCAGGACCTTCTCCCGCCCGTCAGGTGCCGTGTTCCCGGCTCGATGCTGCAGGAGCAGCGCAGCACAGGTGTGTCTGTGTTTGGCATCACACAACCGCTCCGGTTGGAACAGCCCTCGAACATCACTGACAACCCAGCACTGCCAATGCCACCACTAAACCACGACCCCCAGGTGCCACATCTGCGTGTCTTTCAGATGTCTCCAGGGATGGTGACTCCACCACTTTTCCTGTTCCAGTGCCTTAGCACCCATTCAGTGATGATGTCTTACCTTAGATCCAATCTAAACTGCCCTGGCACAAGTTGAGGCCATTTTCTCTCGTTCTTCTGCTTGTCACCAGGAGAAGGGACTGACCCCCACTTGGCTGCACCCTCCTGTCAGGGAGTTGTAGAGAGTGAAAATCTTCCTCCTGAAGCTCCTGTTCTCCAGGCTGAGCCCCCCAGCTCTCTCAGCTGCTCATCAGACCTGTGCTTCAGATACTTCCCCAGCTCTGTTCCCTTCTCTGGACACCCTCCAGCCCCACAACATCTCTTACGTAGTGAGAGGCCCCAAACTGACCCTAGAATTCGAGGTGTGGCCTCACCATCACTCACTGCAGGGGTTGGTCACTGCTGTGGTCCTGCTGGCCACACTATTGCTCACACGAGCTACATTTGACCTTCTTGGCTAAATGGTTTCTAATTCTGAGGGGATTTTCAATCACTGAATTTATAAAAATCCCAGTTATGAGAGGAGGAGAGGAAGGATTTCTCCCACTGTGGCAGAGCCCAGCATGCTTGGAGCTGTGCTGGCTGCTCAAAGCCACCCTGACCCTCATACCCCGGGCACTGCTGTTCCCCGGCTGCTTGTGCAAAACCCAGGGAGACAACAACCCATCCTGGGGCTCTCTGGCTGTGGCAGCACCCGAAAGGTGTGCGTGTCCCTTCACATCCTTTTAAACGTGTTTGTCCCTTCACATCTTTTTAAACAGCACGGGGTGCCCTGCGGGGCTGTGCACTCACAGCAGCTCCATCCATCCACAGCCTGTGGGCTCCAGAGGCTCGGCCCGGTGTGGGAGGAGGAGGATCACCCACAGGCCATGGCACAGGGTTTGGGGTTTCGCCGGGCGCAGGCTGAGTGCCTTTCACTAGATGGCGACGACGCAAATTGGGAAGTTCTGCCGGCAGATTTGTGAACACGAGCTCAGGCCGCACCTGAGGTCCCTGAAACCTGCTGTTCCTATTTGCTTTGGTGTGGTCATCAGCGAAAGCCTCGCTGGCATTTTCACGATTGAGGGTGATTGGACCTTAAGTTATTTTTCACATGTTGTATTCAACGCTTTAGTTACCACACTGTTATAATCCTGCAGCATCCTCTGGCATTTTCTGTTATTGTCGGAGTCCCTGGATGCCATAACTGGCAAGTTTTCAGAGGTCCTGAACAGATTATCTTTCCATATCTGTGAAATACTTTAAACAATGTAGCCAAAGACCCCAGTAGCTCCAGCTGGGAACGGGAAAGGATGGTTAAACCACTTAATTGCTTACTGCTAACAGTTATTTTGTGGAAACAGAAAGCAGAATCCAGCTATTTTGGGGGGAACCAGGAAGAAGTGAGCATAGGAGTCATTTTACAAAGAACATACACTGAAGTGGACAGCATGTGCCATGCTGACACCTGCAAAGGCAGTACAGAACTCTGCCACATGCCACCAGCCCAGCGTAGCCAAGGGCTGGTGACAACTCCACGTTTATTCAAGCAAAGCAGGACCAGGTGTTTGTATTTATGCAAACAATGTGTGCCCATTTTGTAGTGAAATCCAGAACAGCTTCAGCCCATTAAAAGTAGGAGGAGTTTGTGTGATGGCCGAGTTGGCAGGGGAGAGGATAAGACGTGACCATTTTGTCAGGGGTGAAGTAGGACAGTTTGGGCCTTAGCTCCAGGAGGCCCAAGTGCCATTTGTCTGTGTCTGTACATCATTCTGAGCTCCACCTGCAGCCAAGCCACCCACAAGCCAGGGTGTGTTACACCTGCCATGGCTTCTGCCAACCTCCATGGGCACCTGAAAGAATGTCTGTGGGATTATCTAGGACATGAGAGAGACACCCAGTGCATTTGGAGTTCAGCTGCTCACAGCTGGAGCAGCTCCAGGATCACTTTGGTGTGATCTTGGCAGCTCTCAGCATGTCTACATTCTTCTCTTGCTCATTGCTCTCAGGATGAAGTGCAGGAGCACTCATGGAATGGGGCAGGTTGGTATTACACACAGTGTCCTGGAGGAGTCATGCAAACACCATTTTCTCCTTTCACAGAGACTTGATGGATTATGTGGACCCCACCTCACCCTGCAGCATGAATGGCCTTACAGTGCAGCTCCAGGCCAAAGGGAGTGGACCCAAGATCCCTGTGCTGGTTTCCCAGGGAGCTGCCACCTCTGCCCTTCCTGTCAGGGAATCTTGCCTTCCACTCCTACAAAGCCACGTGGCTGATATGTGCCCAAAAACAGTGCAGTGAGTAAAAACTGAGGCTGCAAATTCCCAGCCCACTCCCTCACCTGCTTTATCACAGGACTTCTAAACTGCTCATTGCACATGCCAGGAATGTGGAAATTAAATCCTTTTGTGCAAGAAGGGAGATGCACATATTTGCAAGAGTGTTGAGAAGAAGAAAGCCCAAGTCTGCCGCTCCTCATTCAGTGTTAACTTTCAGCAGATTTTGTTACAAGTTCCCATCTTATATGTGTTAAAACAAGGTGTCCCCCCCTTTTTTCTGAAGTAAATTGGGCCTTGCTGTAAATGCACCCTCCTTGGCAGGCTCTTTTTCTTACCATCTGTAAAACATGACACCTCTGTGGGCCTTGGAAAGGAAGCTGAGCCTCTGCTGCTCCAAGCAGAGAAACAAGGTGATATTTATAGCCAACTAACCCTAAAACTGCGACTTTCAGAGCTGCACATGCTCAAGATATCCCCAACCCTCAGCTCTGAATGTGCTTCTTTATGCAGGTCTGTCCAGGAGTCGGCCACACTTCATCCTGCTGTTAATGCTTTGAGAATCAGCATGAAGTGTGACATGGAAAGCAGCCTGCCTCATACCTGGCACTGTGCTTACACAAACAGCTTCTCCCTCATGTTACCTCCTGTCCTGCCCCAGTCAATCACTCCATTTGATATCCAGGCTCTCCTGCATGGCCTGGGTGTGCCTGGAGGCACTTCCTGACTGCTCTGGCTTGACCCACTCAAGGTGTTAGCAGGTGAAAAGTCCCTTACTGTGCAGCTGGCATGGAAAAGATTTGAATGGATTATTGCTGAATGGATCCTGATCAGATCTTGCCACGCTCTGGAATAAAGAATAAATGTCCGGTGAGAGGAGGTGAGTTCATGACTCCCTGGCATTTGCAGCAAAGGTGCCATTGCATTTTCCTGCAGAGCCAGCCTGCATTTGAGGGAACATCACAGGAGTAATAACATGTTATGGGTACCTCCATCTCCATTCCCATCATTAAAAGGAGGCAGGACCAAAGTGAGCTGCCCATGACAGTGCTTCAGGCTCTGCTTTGCACCAGTGTCAGCAGAATCCTTTACCATGGCCCTTCCCGGGAGCTTTTGAGCTTCCCCCTCTATCTTGTCTGTCTGAGAAGTTAATACTTCCTTAATTCCTGCCTTTGATTTTTCCCTCTCTGCTTGTCTGCTTTGCCAGACAGTGCAAAGCCAGTGCAAGTCACAGTGTCTATTGTGAGGCTGCCCAGTGGCTCCCCTGGAGCTCAGGAGGGATGCAGGGGGAGCTGGCACCCCAGCTGGCACCCACTCATCACTACCATCCCTCTTCAATGGCATTAACTGCTACTGGCAGCAGAAGCATTAATTAGGAACATGAAAAAAGTGGCAGAATTTTTAGGGCCCCTTATTTAGAGTCTTGTGAGACCAAGGGAAATACCCTAATTTAGGACGTTCCTCTATGGATATGGTAGAAAAAACATGAGGTTCAACAGAACCACCAAAGTCAATAATTTAATCAGGAATTAATTCACATGTCAATTGGACTGCAGCACACTGATAGAGTAAACCTCTCCCTTCCTGTACACACAGCCTACAGTAGCTGTTTGTGAGGTGCCTCTGTACCTGCGACATCCCATAATGTCAGAGCTGGTCTTAATTTTGAGCACATTCTCAAACTGCACCCGATCCTGCTCCTCGGTGCAAGAAACCCAGTGGAGCATGTCCATGTTTCAGGAGACATGACATTCTCAGCACTTCTCTCGGAGCAGCTGCTCTCAGAGGTTGTTGCAGGAGAGGAGATTTTAAAAGCCATAAAGGAGTAACTCCCAGCTATTTCTGAGTTTTCTTAAAACTTTTATTGCAGTGCAGTTCCACTGAACAAAAGTTTCACAGTGAGACTCGCAAGGCCAACCCAGTGTGTCCTCAGAAGGTCTCATTCACCCAGTTGGCCAGGGCTTCTCCAGTGTTTCCTCCACAAGGCTGCAATGTGATAAGTGTTGATTAGACTGGCTCAGTCCGACATTTCAGATCGTGTAGGCAATCACCCGAGAACCTTATCTTGGGAAAGAGCTTATCTCTCCACACTAATGAGAACAGCACACCTTTAGCCAGGTTATAGTAAATGTCTAAAGCAAATTCTGAGCAGTGCTCATGGCTTTCTCTGATAGTACTTTGGGTGGGAAACAGTCCCAGTATATCCATAAAAGATTAGCAGAATATTTTTTCTTTAGGGATGACATATTTTTGGGACACAGCAGCACTACCCTTCTCTGAGGCACTGGAACAGGCTGCCCAGAGAAGCTGTGGATGCCCCATACCTGGAAGTGCTCAAGACCAGGGGCCCTGAGCAGCCTGATCAAGTGGGTCCTCCAGGGTAGGGGGTTGGAACTAAGATGAGCTTTAGGCTCCCTTCCAACTCAAACCATTCTGCAATTCTCTGATTCTCTGGCTTATGATTCCATTCTACTCCTTTTTGACCACATCCTTCTACCTGAGAGTTCCACATGTTACAGAAAGGAAAGGAACTCCGACTCCTAAAATATTGAAGTAGATTTGTGGCTGCAGGGTTTCTTTGTGCAAGATGTTAATTGAACCAGATGCTGCAGCAAATGGGTGAACAAACAGCAGGTGTTGGAAGGTCAATAGTACTGTAGAAGTCCTAATAAAGAGGAAAGCAAACAGTGCTTCTGCATCACGGGGAGGTGAAATCCAGATTGTGTCCAAGGTGCTACACTACAAAACCTATTAGTTACATATAATCATGAAAATATATTGACTGAAAGCTTTTGAAAATGGATCCTTGACACAGGTTTAATCACGTGTCTACAGCAGAAGCAAATCAGCATCAAGAAAGGGGATGTAGATGGACGGAGAAGGGATGTGACACTCACTTAAGTCCTGCTGGGGAAATCACACTCCACAGCACTCTGAAGGGGAGACAAGAAGCCTCTCCACGATGTTAACATTGGCCTGAGTGGTTCTGATGGATGGACACAGTCAGCCCAAAGCCAGCAAATGGCCCAGCTTTGCGCACTCCTCAGCACACACTTCATAGAGTTATGTGGGTTGGAAAGGACCTTAAAATCACATCGTTCCAATCCTCTGCTATGGGCAGGGATGCCACTCACTAGACCAAGCTGCTCAGGGCCCTGTCTAACCCGGCCTTGAACACTTCCAGAGATGGGAGTTTACACGGCTTCTTCTTGGCACGTGGGTACCACCAAAGCCCCTCTCCGTGAGCAGGGGTGTGTCTATCCCAGCAGGTCACACTGAGCCGGCGGCGCTGGGATGTCACCCATGGTGTGAGGTGCCCTGGCCCAGGAGCAGAGGAAGGACAGCCCCTGGCCAGAGCCGGCTCCACCACTGCCCCGGGCACACCTCGGCCCGTCTCCCCGACCCCTCCTGGCTCGAGCAGGGCCGGCGCGGGTTCCTCCCGCCGCCCGCGGGCAGGGTGGGATGGGGCGGGCAGGGTGGGATGGGGCGCGCCGGCCCCGCCGCCCCCGCCCCCGGCCCGCCCAGCCGGGAAGGAACCGGCTCCTACCCCCGCCCGGTGCCCGGCACACGCCGGCAGCAGTTCCGTGCCCCTGCCGCGGCCATGGAGGCTTTCTGCGGGTCCCGCTTCTGGGTAAGCTTCTCCCTCCTCCCCTTCCTGCCTCGCAGAGCGGCCGGGGCAGCGCCGCGCCCGCTGCGCCCGGGTCTCCCCTTGTGTCCTGCGGGCCGGGCCGGGCCGGGGCGGGCAGCCCGGTGCTGCCGCTGCTGAGGGGCCGGGCGGGACCGGCCCGGAGCCGGCGGTGCGGTGCCTCCCCCCGGGCAGGAGCAGCAGAAGGTTCGCTCCGTTCTGTTCGTCCTTCAGCATCGCCACACCGCAGCCAAGACCCTCCCCAGAGAGCATCCCACAGGGGACGCAGCTTTCCTAACACAGTCCGCCTCTGGACCTCACGCTGACCAACCCGGGGCTCTTCCTTTCTGCTTTAGCGCGTGTTCTGCTCTTCGGAGTAATTTCCATGACTGGGAAAGTGCTCCCTTTTCAGTGCTTTGTTACTGCTAGAAGAGGGATGAGTTCGTGGCAGCTGAGGGTGGTCACCGGCCCCGGAGGATTACCGTGACTCCTGTCAGTACTCGGAGCCCTGAGCCCTTTGGAAAGCCTGATTGCAGCGGGCACTGGGTTTGTAAGCACAAAAGTTTGGGAGTTGCTGCCATGGTGTGCTCTGATGGTGAGAGTGTGTAAGTGCTGTTGCTGGGTTTCCCCAAGGTCCAGCGTGGTGTTTGCCTCTCTGCTGTGTGAGCACACAGACCCTGAGAGGCCATGGGGATTTGAGCAGGGATGCAGAATCTGGAGCTGCCCCTCAGTGAATCAGTTTTTGTGTGTCCTTTGGTTTTTTTTTGTACTGCTTTAGTTTCAAGGGAGATTTTTTTTTTTTCACATGAGGAACAGGAATGAAAAGGAATGTCTGAAGTTGCATCACTGCTGCAAAACTACTACAGGACAGGACAAGCAGCTGGCTCTGAGCACTTTATGCTGAGTTCCATCTTCAGATAACTAATCACCTTCCAATATCTGTCCCAATATTACTATTTAAAAGAGGAGTTTGGCTCCTAAGCCCCTTGGTTACATTTCTTTCTTTGTATTTAATTTCCAAGTGCTCTGCACTCTCTCTGCCACAGCAGCTGGCAGATAAGCTTGCTCAAACAGGTATTTTTGTGTATTATTTCTACCATCAACACTTCTAGAACAGGGACAAGCGCAAACAGATCAGCCCTGCTCCCTGATCTCTTGGCTGCCTCCAGCAGCAGGTCTTAGCTTCTCAAGGAAGGCTGGTAGTGCAACAACTCCTGGAGCAGTTTATTGATATGTTAATGTAAATATCCAGACAGATTTCCTGGTTTGAAGTGTGAAGCAAGTGTATTATTCCGTACTCTATGCTGTGGTTTTACACTGCAGCACCAGCATGGTGCCCTCTGTGCTGCTCTCTGGGTTATCTGGTTATCTGCTCTCTGTGGACCCGTTTCCTTTCTTCTTGCGCAGTTCCTCGGGGTCAGAACAACTTTCCATCTGCTTAATTGTTTTTAGAAGTGGAACTCAACAACTCTGAGAAATGTAACACTGTGACTCCATGGCCAGCAGGTTGAACTCAGTGATCACCCCATTTTTGGCATTATTTTCTGTTAGCAGGAGTGTGTGCAGTGCACTGATTTTATAGGGCATTTGTAGTGATGGCCAGGTAGGTGACAGACACCTTGAAATTATCTGCTGTGCAAATATGTTGTTTCATAAGAAAATCTAGGTAGGGGCTTCTATCTGAAATCTGCCCACAAAAGTTGGGGTTTCTCTTGCTGCATTTGAAGAAGGGAGAACAAGGTGAAAGGCAGTTGCCAGCCTGTACACCAAACTAATGAATATTGTCCAGCATTGCAGCTCAAAACAAGAACTTGATCAAATGTGAACCACTATTAATGTTCAGATTTTCATTAGCTGATGAACTTAGACTCCCCACTTTTTGTCACAGAAAATCCAGATATTTTTGGAAGCTGAATGCCATATTGGTGTCAGTTTTAAAACTGTTTAGAGTGAAAGGAAACATGCTGTTCCAATTTCAACACTTCTTTGTTTTGGACTTTAAATCAACTACAATGCTTTGCTGTTAAAAGAGGATCAGAATAAGACCGAGATAGTTCAGAATTAGCTCATGAAAATGTTTATCTTGAAATATATCAAACAGATGATTGATTTATGTTGTTTTTTTTGGCTTTTTGGAAGTTTTAAGGTTTCAACTTCTCACCCTGATTCAGGGTGGGGAATTTTGCTGGAAATTTAGCTGGTTGCATTTTTGTGGGTTTTTTTGCAGAGGCAGAACAATTTCCTGTTCAACACATTTCAGAAATAAGAAATGAAAGGGAACACTGTAGATCACATTAGAAATCTATAAAAGCTTTTGGCTTCCAGCTACATTACCTGTTGAACATGGAATCAGCAAATTGCTAATACAAATGTGGATGATTTATATATTAGGTTGTTTGTATATAAAAGAGGACCAAGTGGAATAATATGTTTTCATAATGCTTCATGAACACTCTCTTCGTCTGAACACTTGGAATCATACTGTCTACCTCAGCTGTGAATGTCTAGCCCCACTGTTCCCATGATAATGCCTTTGGGGAGGAGATGAATGTGGTAGGACATACCCACACATGCCTTAGGTGTGTTCCTAACCAGTGCCCATAATTACCTCCCATTTATTGTGTCACATATTTGCTGTGTGATAGTAAAAGTGCCAAATAGGTGTGCCAGTTAACGTGACCCACAATCTCCGTTTTGAGAAGCAGATACCAGTGAATTACACTTTTTTGTTGCTTGTGTCCTCCACTGTAGCAAAACATGAGTGGCTTCTTTGAGTGGAGAGCAAAGTGATCTCCTGGGGAGTGTTTTAGCCTGGTGGTTAAAAAGCTCAAACTTGGAGAAAACTGAATTCTGTTCCAGTGGAGAAGAACCTTGTCTTGCTGCAGCTCAGCCTCTCTGAGTAAGAAATGGCCCAGTGCCTGCTGTGAGATTAAAACATTGGGTGCTCAGCACTGCTGTTGTGTGGTGTTGGGATGAGGTGCCAATAAACACCTTGGTCTGCAGACCAGCAAAGTGCCTGGGCTTTAACCAGCAGCTTGTGTTTTGGGTGGTGTGTTATTTTTAACAGCATAAATGGGAAATGAGAGTGCAAGTGATAGGACATTTCAAAGGGGAGACCACAGTTTCTCAGTTCCTTTTGATATGGCTCAGCTGACAGCTCGATTTCCTTCTTCTCTCTGTGTCTTGGTATCCTGACAGATGTCCTGCTTTTCCCCATCCCATGTGGAGTGCTGGCTCCTTCTTCATCCAGAGGCTCTTGAGTAATCCAGCAGGAAATTGCAGCAACTCTCAAGAGTAAACAATACCTCAGTCTTGGCTTTGTGATAGTCCTGTACAAAGCACCCCTTTAACCTTTGGGTTCATGGATATTCATTCACCTTGAGTCAGTCTGTCAAGTTTTGGTAGACTTGGGCTAAAAGTCATACTGCTCTCTGAACCAGCAGAGCAGGGAAATGCATTTCCAAAGTGCCAAAAGTTTCCCTTCTGCATAACTTCCTCTTTTGCTGCATCATGTTGAATTTTTTTGTAGTTGAAGATGACTCAGGATAGCTTAGTAAGGCAGAAATATTTCTTTCAAGGAAGAGGACAAATAGTGTACACTTGTAGCATGTATACAAGTCTATTTAAACCTCCCTCACAACTGATGTGATCTGGCCCTAAATTAATACTAAAACATTTAATTTTAACGATTCCATTATATTTTCAGCTAAATCAGTTCTAGCAGAGGATGAGTGAGGCAGAAAGTGACAGGAGATCACTGCCAAGGAAGGATCCTGCAGTTGGGCGATATGGTCTAGATTGGCTGTTGTTTATATTTTAGCTTCCCCTTCTGCCACCCTGTGCTAAACACAGAATGTTCAGTGTTTATAGATATTTAAACATGAAGCAGATCTCTATATAATCTTTGTTGACTGCATCCAACTTCAGCTGAATCCCACTCCTATAAATCTCTTCACAAATAACTGCGTGAGGTACCTGTGTTCTTTCTCATGTTAGGTGGGCGATCAGACTAGGTGATTTTAATAGTCCCTTCAGACATCAAATCTGTGAAGTTATGCTCTCTCAGAAGGGTAGCTGGGTTGGCAACATCCTGAACTTAAAATCAATTAAGTACTCAAGCTCAAATTCTCCAAGATTCTCAGATTTTTGACATGAGTTGAGTGGAAGCTGTTGCTAATTGATTGGGGCCAGAGATTCTCAATGTCAGGAGCAGTATAAATATAAATATTTAGCATTGGATTTGGAGTATTAGCCAGGACCTGATACTGTTCATCTGTGTGTAGATGGCAAGACTGTACGGTCAAATTTCCTGGATTTGACACTCTTTGGGAAAGACAAAGTATGGATCAGAGCTGTGGGCAAAACCTGCTACTGCTGAAAGCTGGCAGTGTCAAGTGAGTCCTTTGGTGACATTGTCAATTAATGAAACTCTTCAGCTTTCCACACAACTCTTCCTCTCTGGGCCATTTTAGCTTATGTGACACAGCTGGTGGCTGTGGTGTCTGGGACTTTGGAATGTGATAAAGTTTGCCTCCTGGAAAGAAATTATACTGGAACTAAAACCAAGTCATATGAGGAGCTCCTTAAAATGTAGCTAAAATTTAATCTTTGCACTTAGGAGTATAAAGCATTTTGAGATGGGCCTCACCTACCTGGTGGGCAAATTGCTGTGTCATGGGAGAGATAATAACCCTTTCCTTTCAACATCTGCAAATTTGTAATGTATTAAAATAAGGAGACTATTAGTGTTTAAATTTAGGGGTTTTTTTTTTAATTTAAAGAAATTCTTTTGAAAAACATATTAAATGAGCTGTTTGGGTTTTCCCAGTAAGTTCATTGTCGATTTGTCTCCTGATTCCCCCCTTGACTGTGATGGGCCATTGTCCACTTGCAAAGTCCTTGGCTGAGCTTGTGGAGAGCAGAGTGGCCACGAGCCAGAGATCTTCCCAAGAACGTGCCCAGGCTTTTGAGCAACCAGCCCTGATTCCACGCCGGGCCTGTGTGAGCTGGCATCTTGTCCCTGTGCTAATCTTGTGGCAGCATGAGAGGTGAAGTCAGTGCAATAAAATTTAGATAATTTACAGTAATGTCACGTGCCAGTGTCATAAAACCCTGAATTAGAACAGAATGAAAGATGAAGGAGATGAAGAAGAGAAACTGTTTCATGGGAGTTGTTTCAATAGTTAAAAGTAATTTAGTTTTTTAAAAAATATATATTTTTTTCACTCTGGAACTGAGAATGCATTTGACATTTGTGCAATTAAAATTCTCTTCCCCCTAGTTGAATGATTTTTATTCTAGAATATCTTCCAACTGCTCTCAGAGCAGCACTGATGGCAATTTTTCTGTGACAATCCTTTTTATTAGTAGTGTACATCAACCCAACTGAATGGGCTGGCTTAAAATGGCATTGCAGTGGGACTGTGTCACTCACATTTGTTTGAGCTGTTCCTGTCTCTTCAGTTGAGCTACATTTATGATGACCCTTTAAAAATTAACCCAATTCCTTTAACTGAAAGGGGATGGGATGGCTTAAATCAAGGATATTCCCACCCCAACCATTATCACCCTGGTCTGCAGCAGGGCAGCCCCCTCCTTTATTGCTGCCTGCACAAAGCCGTGGGAAAAGCCATCAGTGATGCCAGTAACAAGTTTGAAGTTTTCTCCCCGGCAGTACATAGCCATGGTCAATTTTAAAAGACAGTTGGGAACTTCCTTGTGTAGGAACAATCCTGTTTAATTTTCTTCTTAATCCTGCTTTTAATTCTTGACCATTTTTTCCTGAATGGTTGCACCATGCTCTCCCCTCCGCAGGTAAAAAATGTCCCTCTGTCCAAGCAAGAGGACTGAGTGTTACTGAAACAGCTGAAGCAGATGGATTTTACTTTTACTTTAGGTGTATGTTGTCTTAGGTCCATATATATAGTGTGGTCTCCTTCACTATCTCACTGAGGCTACAGATGCTTTTCTGAAAAAAAAACCAAAACCAAACTATTACCTGGTCTCCCATGGCTGTGGGGAATATGAACCTGCCTTTTTTTCATCCTGTCTTATTATGCTGTGCCTGACAGCAAAGAAGCTCCAAACTTCTAATCTTAAAACTCAAAAACTGAAAGGAGAACAAAAAAGGAATTATTGTCTAGTACTGATGTCTAGTCCTCGAGTACATAGCGTGATTAGTAGCATTTCTATCATTAAACTTCAGCTTGAGCAGGTTACTCCATGATCATAAACTAACTCCTATAGGCTCTGACCTTGTGCCAGCCCTATTTGATCCCTTAAAATAAGCCACTAAAGATCCTTTTACTGGTAGAAAAGAGAGTTCAGCGTCCTGCCCAGTGTCCTGTCCAGCGTCCTTCACTTCTGTAGAGAACTGGTGCAGTGTGCTTTGTAAAACAGAAAAATACCATTTCTGGTTATTACCTGTGTGGTTCATGCAGAGCTGTCCTGCCTTCTTTCTGAGCAGTGATGCTGCACTGAAGAATGTTGTTACCTCTTGCCTTTACCAGGTGGGGGAAAAGTTGTTCTGTAATCATGAGCGGGAATTGAATTGTGCAGCAGCCACTCAGGATTAATGGGGCATCCGACTCCTACAGAAGGTGACACTGTTCCTTTGGAAATGTAAATGGGTGATGGTGCCCCTTTGAAACTGGCACTCTTCTGGAGGCCTGGAGCTGTATTTGCTGGCATTTATGCTCTAAAATGACTATTAGAGCAGGTCCCAAAGAATTTATTAACAGGGACCAAGCAGAGGAGATGGACAACAGGTAGAAATGGGAGGTGAGACATGGAGAGGCTGAGATGGAGCCCTGGTAGTTTTTAGTGTTGCAGTTCAGATCCACTCTCGTTCCTGGCAGGAGGCAGTGTGGTAGAACCAAGAAAAACACATCCTTTTTATTTCTTTACTTTCCTTTTGATATTTTCCCTTTTATTTATTTTATTGTTCCCAGGCTATGGAAGTGAAAGTCCCTGGCAGGGTATTGACCATACCTAAGGGCAAAAGGTCAGGAAGAATCTGCTTTGCATTTTAATTCCCACTAACATTTGTTCTACAGGAGATACCATTCCCATGTTAATGTACCACAGGGAAGCTTTGTTTCTTTCAGTAATTCATTTCCCTGTCTTCCACACTGGATGTGTACCTTCCTGGCCACCTTTCCAGTTTGATTGTTAATCTTCCATAACATGCAAACCAGTGATAAGTGACATGGAATCACTGATAAGGGTTTCTGTGAGCCTTGGGTAGGGTGTGAGTGACATCAGCCCAAATGCCTTCACCTTTGAGCAGATAAAGGTTGGCTTTGTGTTTCCTGTGCTTTTCACTGGTATTTTGAAGCTTCTAGAGAGAAGCCTGTATTAATGTGTCTGTTTAAAGGAGAGAACCACTTGACACTGCAGAGATGCTGTCAGTCTTCCCCAGGGTTTGCATGCTCTCTGTTGCTGTTTGAGGAACATTACTGCAGCATCAGTTTGATGCCTCAAGATTTTAGTTTTTATATTTCTCTGATCCTGAACTGCATTAGGGTGTAACTCTGAACTCCATACAGTGTTAGTCAGCTCTCTTCACGTTTTGGTCAGACAAAATCCTTCCAGGCCTGAGAACCAAGGGCACCCTACAGCCTCAGACCTGTATCAACAAAAGTGAACTGGGGGGAGCAAACTGGGGGAATATGATTTCATTACCTGAAGCTGTAATCGGACAATTAACCTCTGATATCTAAACAGACCAAGCTTATATCTGCCCAAAAAACTCCTGAGCATTGTCCATCTTGGGTGTAGCCCCCACGAGGGTTTGCATTGCCCAAGGTGTATCTGTTGGAGGCCTTTAATAAATACCCACTTTATTCTCTAACTCTGTCAAGCCTCTGTTCTAGGTGGCCATTCCAAGGCACCATCAGCAATTATTTTTACTGCTGGGTAAAGCCAGTGTGAGGCAGCTTTATTTTAAGTTTCTGTAGTGGAGTAGGAGTTGATTTAGACTTAAAACTCAAGACCAAAACTCCAGCTGGTCTTTTTCAGCAGGCTTCTTTAACATCATCTGAGGATTTTGGAAAAGGGACAGACAGGAATTTCCCTGTCTCTGTTTTGCAGCCAAGTTTTAGGGTTTCTGTTTCATCTTTAGATGCTGTAATGGATGATGTGCAGGAAGCCCAAGATATGTGACACTGAACTTTTATTTCTTTTAAAGGCATTATCAGTTTCAAGGGTGGCTTTTTCAATAGCAATGTTCTTTTCCAGAGGGGAGAATGTAATAGAAAGTGCTGAGTATTAGAGCAGATTTAATGCTGCTCAGAGCTTCCCCTGTTGAATACCTTCCCTTAATTGAAGATCATGTATTTAAAGCTAGTCATTTAAATGCAAGTTCTGCTGCCCAGATTGCCCCTAATACACGAATTGTGTTTATCCAAAGACAGACTGGAGTGATGGGTGTGGGTGAAAGCTGTGGCAAGGGCTCCTGTCAATGATACCCTAAAGTGATCAGGACAAAACCCCCCTAATTTGTAGGTTTTAGACTCCCAACAGATCCCTTTTCTGCTGTGAAGCTGTAACAAGCATCTCTAATCTTTTCCCATGGGTGTTTGCATCGTGTTTAAGTAGTAGAGGATTAAGTAAATCGTGTGCCCTGGGAGTTCAGTACAGTGGTCTGGTGATTCCTGCAGTTCTGTGTCTCACCAGCACAGCCTCCAGCATCCGAGGATCCTGCATCCAAGGGAGGGCTGCTGCATTTGACAGCCAGGAGAAGCCACAGAGCACAGTGAGTCTGGACTGATAATAGGTCACAGGTTATTGTCCTCAACACTTGCTTGTGGATGAGTGGGGTGACAGCAGTGCTGGCTGGGATGGACGTGCTGGCTCTTGTGGTTTCTCTGGGATGAGTTTTGTGGAGAAAATTGTGTTTCCCAGCATTTGCTGCTGAGTAATTCCCCTTGTGAGGGAGAAGTGCTGGGTCACCACAGCCCCGGGTGACAGAGCTGCCTGCAGAGTGTTTTCAGGGGGCTGTCACTGAAGGGCACAGCTGGGATGTCCAGGGAAAGGTGGGCCAAGGAACAGGGGTGCCCCCAACATCAGCGTTTAGGCCTCTTTCAGCAGCAAGTCCAAAGAAAACCCTTACACCCAGACAGTCCAAGGTGGGTATTTTCACCCTCAACCAGAACAGGGCACAAGAAACATTTCAATTTGCTGTTTCCCAGGACAGGGTTCAGAAAGGCAAAGCCGTGTTAAAGCAGGAGCCTTGAAGACAGGGGGCCAAGAGCTGGTGTGTCCCTCCGGCCGTTGCTGCTTGTGTTTGTTCTGCAGGGTGGAGCTCCGTAACTTCACTGCTGCACTGAAGGGTGTTTAGCAATATGTAACAGAGTTGGCTTGGTGGGGACCTTTGTGTCCTATTCTGACTCCAAATGAGTGGTTTAGGGTTGGGGTGGTTGTTGGAACACACACTGCCAGTGTGGTGATTTATGAAGCTGTAAATCTTCCAGCTCTGTGAAGGCACATCCTGATAAAAAACACAACTTGAAGACTCCCTGATTTAAAAGTAATAATTCATTGTAGAGTCCCTGCTGCATGAAACATATCATCATACATGGTTTAACCCCAGCCAGCAGCTGCTCACTAATCCCCTCCACTTCCCTGCTGGGATGGGAGAAGACTTGTAATAAAGGTGAATCCCATGGGTTGAGACAGGAACAGTTTAATAATTGAAATAAAATATAATTATAATAACATAATTGTAATGCAAAGAGAGACAACAAAAACGAGCGAGACAGAGCAATGTATCAGCTACTAGGGAGAAAATAAATAAAAGTGTATTTAAAAAAAGAAATACTTAAGAACTGTATCCCAGGACACATTGCAACATTAGTCCACTCCCGTCTGGTCTCAGGGAGAGCAAGTTAGTAGTATGGAATTCAACTACTTGAGTGTTTTGGGCGCTGTGTCTTCTAACAGGGACCCCTCTCCTATTCAGTGTGGGAACAGTCTGCTCTCAGAGCAGAAGCAGATCCTTACAGAAACAGATCTTTATCAGGAAAGCTTATTTATCTGATCCAGAATGGAATTGGACTGGAAAAGCATCAGCAAGAAGCCAGCAGTCAGTCCTGTTGGCTGGGCCATGGGTCTGTCCCTCAGCCCACATGCCCTGTTCCCATGTGCTGTGGAGGCAGGAGGTTCTTGGCCATCGCATGGGTGCTGCTTCCTGTAGCTTCACGTGGCTTTGGAAAGGTTCCACTTTNCAGCCAAATCAATAGGAGGCATGGAGGGAGGGCTCAAAATGAATTTTAATGGCTTGGCGAAGCTTATGCTAAAACTCTGTGTAAATTTAAAGTTGATTCATACATTTCTCTAACTCAAGTCATGGGCTTGTTTGCTGCATTTTGTAACGATCCTGACATGATTACAGTGTGCAGGGCCATTAGGACTGCCACTCACACCACACAGAGCCCAGGGATCACTTGGAAGTTCAGGGGAAACAAAGAACTTCACACTTATATTGTGCCCCCAAATCACAGGGCATAACTAAATCAAAACATTGCAATAGCACAGACAGCATTGGAAACAGCCTTTTTTCTTTTTTTTCCCTTTTTTCTTTTTTTTTCCTTTTTCCTTTTTTTTTCCTTTTTTCCTTGGTCAGAATTTTTGTTTTCTGGCCAGCTGCATTTTTACATTCAGAAGTGCAAACCCTTTGCCATGTTTAAATAGGAGTAAATGCAAACCTTCCAATGTCTTGGCAGCCCTGCAGTCTGTGTCTTGGATACAATAGGCAGCTTGTGCTCAGTTCAGAAGTTAATGGACATCTGGGGCTGTTTCTCGTTGCTGTCAGACAGAAAGCTATTTGTGGACATTTTGGCCTTATAGGAAAGGTTTAAATTAAAAAGGGGGGTTGGGGTTCCTCTCAATACCTTTTCCCTTAAACAGAATAGTTTTATTCTGTGCTTCAGTTACTGCTATTCTTCGTCTGCTTTCCTTTTCCAGGATGTTTTCCAAAAAGCAAAAGGAACACAATTGCAAACATGCTCAAGACGTTGCTGAACCACATGTAATTTAAAGAGGAAATTAGTATTTTGTTGAATAAATGAGAGTAGATAAGCTCCTATTTGGGAACTAAAGAGCTCCAAACTTCTACAGGCCATCTCCTGCCCCAGGCAGGGCAGCTGCTGGAGGAGCTTATTATGTTAAGAGATGCTGAAATGTTTTGATGATGAGCCAAAAAATGGGTGTTCTTTAAATGTTATTATCCATTCTGGTGCCACAGACCTGCTCGTTGGAGGAAGATGGAAATAGTTTGAACGTGGGGCTGGAGTTTTGTTTTGTTTTGATCTTGTGTTTGAATTGCTGTGTAATTGCCCCTGTGTTGTTGATTTGTGGCTGAAGGTTGCCCGAGGTCTGAACAAACCTGTCGAGGTAATTGGGGCTGTTTTTATTCTGCTGGCCCATGCTGGGTGCCCGAGTGCCTCCAAAAAAAGCCATTTCTTGGCTGGAAAGGCAGCAGCTGTGCAGAGGGCACAGTTCAGGTGTGGAGCTGGTGGATTTGTGCCAGCCTTCACTCCTGCCAGAGCTGAAGCACTGAATGACAAATGTGTCACAGTTCAGCCACTGTCCTGCACCCAGCCAAGGCTTTGTAGTCTCATTGCACTGAACAAGTTCGTTCATGTGTTTGTGGACAAGTTCAGAGATGCACATGCCTTCTGCCTTCTGACAGATCAACAGTGAAATGGAAAGATTCTCTGCAGATTGTGGCTCTTCAGTCCTCCTAAATCAACCACTGCTTTCAGCATTTGATCTCTTTTGTGTTGGTAAACAAATGAGGACTGGAAATACTTTGAGGAATTGATTTTCAGAGCAGTCTGACACAAGGGATGAGAAGTGGCTTAGTGAAACTTAAACACTTCTGCAGAGAGCTCACACACAAAAATAATAAAGTAAATTATTTTAGTGCAGAGATAAGGCATATCTAAACCAGGGATATCTTGGTTTTATCTAATTAATTCTTGTTAATGACAGTACAACAAAGTCATTTTACATTCCCTGCAAGTAGGTATTTATCTACCACATGTAGGAGACACATCAGATGGCAAAATCCAAGTTGTGAATTTCCAGGAGGTTTGATTAAAACCAAGTTCCCCTTCACCATACTGAAAGTTCTATTTTAGTCTGAACTTGTGTAACTGTGTCTGTAGGCAGTGCAGTGAAATCTGTAGGTACTAGTGCATATGTGGCTTATGGTGCCCAGCATCACAGCTGCAAAGCATTACTTGAAAGGTTTCCAAAAAATCCTGATTCCTACCTGCATGTTCAGTACATTCCTTTTGCCTTTGTTTAGAATAGGGAAGCAATTAAAGTTGGAAGCATATGAGTTAGAAGGACAAAGTGTTAGTCATGAATGGAGGGGATTTTCCCAGGTCAGCATGAGGTTGGTCTGAATCTGATCATTTTATCCAGTGCTGGACATTCTTGCTGGATGAGTGCTCAGGTGGGGGATTTTTCCTCCAGAGCTTTGTTTAGCAGAGGCACTCCAGGCTGGAATGCCTGGGGAACGTGGTGTTATCAGCCCCTGTAACTGAGCCTCAGCAAAGGCAGAAACGAAAGGGGATTGTCTGCTACAAAATGTGTGTCCGTCTCTGAAATACAGTGGGGCTGAAATCCTTCTCTTTTAGGTTTTGCCCTATTTATAGCTGTACTTAGCCCTTTCACTAGAGCAGATTAACCACAAGTGCTTGGGTAAGTATTTTGGGAAAGCTCTTACTTAGGCCATGTGCTAACTCCATCAGGGTCTGAATACAACTTCATTCAAGTCGATATTCCAGTTGGCAGCACTTCTGCCTCTCTGTTAACAAATGTGTCTCGTCCTTCTTCCAGGATTCCAACCTTACAGTGCACACGGATAACCCAGACCTAACACCATGTTTCCAGAACACCATCCTGGCGTGGATCCCCAGCATTTACCTGTGGAGTGCTTTACCCTTTTACCTTCTCTACCTGAAGCACAACAAACGAGGTTACATCGTGCTGTCCATGCTGAGCAGGTTCAAGATGGTGAGAGCTCTTTGCCGTGTCTCACGTGCCATGTAAACTTCATTTTTTCTTAGTTCAGCATCCAAGGAAGTGCTGCAGTAGGGTTTAAACTAATTTCCCTCTGATTTATCATACTGAGGAGCTGGCTCATGGGAACAAAGAGTGTACATACAGATCTCTGAGGAAGGAAATCCATCCTAGGGGCCCACCTTTCTGGGTGGAGGGAAGAACTGATTGCTCTGCATTGAGCAGTCCCCCTTTGTGAGCCAAAACTGCGCTGCTTCACCCTTAATTAATGTTTAATTAAACCACTGAAAGCTGCAAAACAAAGATGTTAAGGTAGGTCTGGTGGGAATTGTATCTCTTTGTGAAAGTATGTAGCAGAAGGGGTTTTCTCAAACTGCTCTCCCCATGCAATAGCAGCATGATTTCATCTGCACCTTGTGCTTAAAATACTCCTGGTGTCAGCAGCCCCTCAGGTCTGTGAGTGGCTGGATCTAAGACAAGCAAGAAAGTCTCTTTCCATAGCCCATTAAATAACTCAGGTTATTCCTGGGGAAAATACCAGGCTTCTGCTTCAGGGCATCTCTGCCTTTACTCTGGATCCTGCCTGTGTTTCCAATCAGAACTAAATAGGGGGGGAAATCCAGCCAAATACATTAGTCATTCTGCTGATGGTGATTGCAAATCCCTCAGAAAGCAGCTGAGATGAGATGCTTGGTTTGAGTGCAGTGGGACAGTTCATCAGACTGCAGCTGATCAATGCTGTGATTGTGTTTACACAGCTTTGTTTAGCTGAGAATCTCTGAATCAGAATGGGGTTCTTTTTAGCCCTCTGACTGCCCCTGGAGAGGAGTTTACCAAATGCTGTTTCTGTTTGCCTCCTCTCAGCTGTTTGGTGTGCTGCTGTGGTGTGTGAGCTGGGCAGATCTCTTCTACTCCTTCCACGAGCTCCTGCAAAACAGAACTCCTCCACCAGTCTATTTCATAACTCCACTGGTCGTTGGCGTCACTGTGGTTTGTAGCTGCTTCTGTTCACTATGACCAGGGACTTTTTCTTAGACAGATGAAGGATGAAGAGCCCATTTGCCTTCATTGCCTTATCTGGACCTCTTCTAACTGAATTATTAGTATTTGTATCACTGAAGCAAATTTTGCTTTTGAAAAGGCAGAAGTCACAAATCTCTCTCTCAAGTAGATTCAGCTTTGTAAATTAAAATATTTATAATGGGGAGATTGTTCTGCCTTCCAGCCTGCTTTCACCTATTTCCCCAGGCTTGTGATCCAGGTCTGGAGAGAATTTGAATAGGACTTTGCCTAGAGAGATCCAATAGAGCATGGCTTGTGCATTGTTCAGTACAGTATTGGACTTTGTAAAACAGTGTCTGTTGTCAGGTGGTTGTTCCTCCATTAAACAAAACAAGTTGGCTTTGGCTAGGATGACAAAAAGGCTTGTGGCTGTTGTATGAAAAATAAAGCAGTAAAATTTCCCCATTAAATTTTTTAATTCCCTTAGTTAATTTTTTTTTTAAAATCTCATTTTCTAGACAAGTCATGGTGGTCCATCTGGATTAGAGAAATGGCAACTCCTACATTTGTTTAAAATGTTTGTAGCTAATATTCAATTGTTCCCAGCCCTATGTGCAGAGGTTTAAAAATTGAATTCTGAAGCTGAGGCTCTGAAAACACCAAAACAAATCATTTTGCAGTTATTTGCTGCTCTCCTTAAATGATGGAGGTTTTGCCATTGGCTTCTGTGAAGCCATGATGGGGCTCATTTCAAAGGCCTCCTGCTGTTGTGTTGTCCTCCCCTTTGTGGGATGGGGTTGTGTTCATGTGTTCCTGTACTCCCTTTTACAGCTCTTAGCCACGATGCTTATCCAGTATGAAAGGCTGAGGGGAATCCAGTCCTCTGGAGTGCTCATTATCTTCTGGTTTCTGTCTGTGCTTTGTGCCGTGGGGCCCTTCCGGTCAAAGATCATGACTACGACAGCACAGGTAACAAGCCGTCCTTGTTAGCACTGGGAGAGGAGGAAATGCAGCATCCACAGCTGTGTGAAAAGAATGAATCACCCGAGTTTGGAGTCAGGTCTGAGCCCAGGTTTTGCCAGAGAGAGAGAAGGGAGTGTGGTTCTGTTGTCTCGACTGAGACGTGTGTAACTGGAAGGGAACTGGGTGTCTCAGGCAGTGTCAAAAAGCAGATTTTGCTTAGCCCAGGGCTGTACTGGTAACCTGGTAGACATAAGAGAGAGAGACACCAACACTGTGTATATGTGAACAGACTCCTGTCTTTTTTTATCTCTTCCCCTTTTGCAGCCTTTTGCTTAAATGGGGATGGGTAGTAATCAGAGAGAACACATTTGAATATGTAAAGTTCTTTTTCTACTTAGGCAGCTTGGCCACATTAGGCAACTCCATGGGCTTCCTTATATCAGTGCCTGATGTGCTGAGGACAGCATTTTGACTCCACTGGAGCTGGAAATAGAAAGTTGGAGGGAGAGAAAAAAAACTGGGGTGTTGTGATTCCTGTTTGAAAACATGGCATGTTCTCCCACAGTAAGAAACTTGTTGGGTTTTTTGCAGAAACAAATTTCACTAAGTAGGGCAAGGCAGATTGCTCCAGTGATTAGATCATCAAAGCCTGGGTGAGAAAAAGAGTGCTTGGAAAACATTAGGATCATTGCTTCTCCTCAGTGAAATCAGTGTTGATTCTGTTTGGTGATTTCTTGTTTTTATTTTTTGCTGCTTTGTAATATTTGCAGCATTATCCTGTTCGCAAGGATTTTCCTGTAGCAGGCTGTTGTAAATATTCCAGCAGAGATTGAATTAAACCTTAACTGAGAGCCTGGGCAGAACTTTGTCAGATAATAGCTGCAATCTGGTGAGACCATTTCTAACACCACTTAGAGGCAGCTTTAATAAGTGAAAATACTGGACAATCAATGTTTGAATCTGTAATCATCTTGAAATTGTGGGCGCGGAGCCTTAGAACAAGTCTGGGTAACATTTCTCCTCCTGTGACTGCCCAGAACCAAATATTCCTTCTCTTGCACTTAAGGTTGAAACATTTTAAGTGAACAGTGAGAACATTCAGAATCAGAACAGCATTAGGGCATGAAGGAGCTGTATAAAGGGCATACCCTCACAGGAAGAAGTTTTAGGTAAACTGCAGACTCATGATTAGGAAAGGAAATATCTCTAGATGGAACTCTTATTATGCAGTGCAGAGGTTTTTCTGCAGCTTCTTCTGAAAGTATTTAACGCTCACTGTTTGTCGGTGACAAGATATTAAAATAAAAGGATGTTCTCTGATCTGGGTTGACAACTCCTATGCTTAAGACATGATTGTGCAAGACCCCCCAGAGGTAATTTAAAAGGATGTTATGTAGACCTGATTCCAGAGGGTGTCTGCATGCAGTGAAGATGTATAAGCACTTTGAACTTGACATGATTTAATGAAAAGCTTGGAGATAAGCATGTTCTTAGGCACTTGTCAGAGTATGAGCTTACTTCTGTGAGATAATTCCTGCTAGGAACTGCTTTGCAGCATTCAACTGTAGAGGAAGAAAGGAATTGCCAAAAGAAGCAGTGAAAAAGGAGAGAGTGACTATGGGAAGCTTGGAAGTACAATAAAACAATCATTTACTGTGGTTTTTTTTCCCTCTAGGGCCATGTAAATGAAAGGTTCAGGTTTACCACATTTTACATCTACTTTGCTTTGATAAGCATTGAGTTGATACTTTCATGTTTTAAAGAGAAGCCTCCATTTTTTTCTCCAGTTAATACAGATGCTGTAAGTATTTTTCACTTTGATTCATTTGGATTTTACAGACTATATGGTGTTTTGAGAGTTTCACTGAGAGTGCTTGTCATTGAAAGCAGCTTAGGATTGTCATAGAGGTGGCAGCACTTAGTGACCCTCTTACAAAACACTGGGTATGGAGATGAATATTGGGGTTTGGAGTCTTTTTCCATTACCTGTGTCATCAGAAATTACTTGAAACTGTGTAGTGAAAGCAGCTCTCCTGCTTGCTGCTTCACAGCAGTGTAAATTATATTTATGAGCATTGAAGTGTAATAATAATTGTTTCAAAAGGATTTGAGGAGGATATGGTGCTCTACTTCCTTAACATTCATCTCAGATTAGTGAAAGTCTGTGAGGTTTGTCTTAAAAAATGTGTTCTATATGTGTTGAGAACAGATATGAAAAAACATTAATAACAGAAGATATTAGTGGTGTCACAGGTTAAATTTCTTCTCCAATTCAAGAAGAGTCTCTGTAATTGGATTTATGTTTGAACCAAGCTGAGAGAGAAGTTGAGTTCCTGTTCTGAAATGAACATCACAGAAACTATAGAATGACATTTCACTCTATAGGTGTCATTTAAAGGCAGCATATGAAGCAGTTTTCAGATGTAAAAGGAGTTCAGGGTGACATAGGAAATTAAAGAAATCAATTTTATGTCTCATTAGGACATAGGTACGTACATGTAACTTATCATATAATATGCCAAAAATTATCAAAATAGACTGTTGTCATATTAAAGTAATGGTAAATGTCTTGCTTCATTTCTTTTTGGTTTTTCCCCCTATAAATTCATTATAGAATCCATGCCCAGAGCTAAATTCAGGCTTCCTGTCAAGATTGACATTTTGGTGGTTTACAAGGTGAGTTTTCTCTTCAAGCTGAGAAACCAAAACCTGCTTGTGGTCTGTGTTGCACAGAGTGAGCAGTACAGAGATTTTCCTTCTGTGAATAGTTGATGTTGGATGCTCTTTCGTCCACAATGGTGTCAGCACTTTGAGCATTGCCTTTTTAGAGCACACAGAGCCCAGACTTTTTCTCTGACAAGTATGGCAGCAACAGCATCGTGACAAATAGGATGTGCAGCCTGGCTGTGCTCAACACATGCTGGAATATAAACCAAGATGTAGCTCTGCGCTCCACAAAATAAATTGTGGCAGCCTTTCACCCAGCTGAGGGTGCATTTTGTTTCCTGTTGAGGTTCATGGGTGAATGGTTTTTTAGAAGGATATTTTCTGTCCAAAAGGGAAGGTAAACTGGGTTATGCATATTAAGTGGTTGCCACCAGCTGAGGCCCCAGACAAAAGGTATGTGTATCAAAGATGCAAATTTGAGATTTGACCTGCTGCTCCATGATAAAGAAGTGGAACAGCTGTCAAAGGTTGCGTTAAGACCCAGTTTTCCCTCAGTGGTTGAGATCTTCATCCTTCCACCCATGAAACTTTATTGTCCTGGTAACAGCCCTGTAAAGTTTTTTTTAGTGAGAGGATGAGAACTTTCTAAACTTCCAGAATGTTCAGCTTTCTCAGTGAGATTTTTGTCATCTGGGATGTTTGTATCCCTTGACAAAATTCCCCTTACAGTTGAGGAACTGTAGTTTTCAGAAAAATCTAATTTTCCTGTAACTCCAGTGAGCTCCACTTTTGCATTTTGTTCACCTCTGACAGTTATTCCAGATCGACTTTATTATTTTCACTTCTAAAGTTCCAGTGTTTCCATTTGACACCAGAATTTCATCCAAATGCTTCTGGTAGTTGGTTTTTATTGTCCTTTTTTTTTTTTTTTTTTTTTTTTTTTTTTTTTNATAAAATACATGTAATTAGATATACGTCATGTCCTTTCCTTAATTTCAAACATGAATAAAAGGAACAAAGGGTGATAATTATTCTCCCATTTCCCTTCCTGTGGAGTGTCTTCTTGCTTTTGTTAGCTTAATAATCCTAGAGTTACTGGCAATGCTTTAAGTACTATTTTCCAAACTGAATTTTGACTGTTTTTCTCCATGTGCAGCATGGCAATTCATGGGTACAAAAGACCTCTGGAAGACAAAGATTTGTGGTCACTGAACGAAGATGACGCTTCAAAAACTGTCGTGCAACAACTGAGTAAAGAGTGGGACAGAGAAAAAGCAGAGTGCAAACAGTAAGTGCACGAACAAGTTTGCAAACTTGAGAGATCTGAGTCCTTTCAACACTCATAAGTTGCTCATCCGTGAAAATGAGCCAACTAAAAATGTACCTGCCACTTCAACCTTTCTGTTCTTCACTCATTAATAGTCAAACTTTCTTATTTTAATATGCCTAGGCAGAGGCAAGCAGGAGCCCTGTGGGGCTTGTGTGCCAACACACTTTTTAGGTGCTTAAAATCTCCGTGGGCAGGTGGTGCCACTTGCCATGTGGAGAAGGGCTGGAGATGTGTGAGGTGAGGAGAAGCTGTTGAGTTGGTTGGGTTGTAGAAAATTAACAGCTTTTCACCACTGAGCTGGTAGTTCTCTGACTGCATAATTGCATCCCTCCCAGGCATGTTGGAACACAGCTTCTGGGCACATAAACCAAAAGCAATTTCTCATCATCTCCATCATGAGTTTTTTGGCCTGGCATTATTTTTAGCCTTAAGGCTGTCACCACTGAGCAAGTCTTCACTTCCCAGTAGTGAAGATAAACTCAAAACATGTGAAAGGCAGGAGGGGAAGAGACATTCCACTTCATTGCTGAGACCCTGCTGCTGTTGCCTAGAAAACTAGCAGCAAAATTGTCCTAGTCTGTGATGGAAATGGGATGAGGGTGAGAACTTGGATACAGTTATACCCCTGCTTGAGAGTTTTTCTTCTTATTGCATGTTCTGTCCTAATCTAATCCTAAAAAAATCATTTATTGTGCAGCTCTATGTCCTTCTCGCACTGTTTGGTGTCCAAAATGTTTCCAGGCAAACAGATGTGATAATAGTGTGTTTCAAATGAAAAATGTCAATAAGGAGGAGGCCTGTGCTTCCATTTCCTTTCATTGTGGAGATTTCTTCTCCATGTGGAGGCTTTCCTCTGTTCTCTTTTGTGCATGTCCTTGCCAAATTGGAAAGACCCTATTATTTGATAATATTAGGAGAGAATTGTAATTTTCTTGGCAAGGCTAAATATGATGTGGAGAGTTCCACTTTGCAGCTAAAATCTGAAATATTTCCAACACTGACACCCACAGCTGAACACTAGTGGTCTGTGTGGATGTGTTACAGTTCTACTTCAGGGTTTATTTTTGGGGTTTTTTTTTTTTCATTGTCTTAATGCCTCTATTTTTATGGTGTCAAATAAAGTGCATTGTCTGGGTTCTGGTCTTTTTGCCCAGACATAGATCTTACTCCCTTAGACTATTTTACAGTAAGAGCACTGCCATCATGCAAGAGTGCATGGGGCCCAGGAAAGCTTTTACTAGGAAACCAGAAACGGTGCCTGGAGTTTTGTCAGGGGATTCATCGTGTTTTGGAAACTGTTCATATAAACCGGGGCCAGTTGGCAATGGATTTAGCCATAAATTATGAGTCATATTTAGCTCAGGTGAAATTTTGTGGCAACTGTATTAATGATTCTAAGATGGGGAAAAGAGCAAAAACAAAGCAAATCACTGTACTCCAAATTTCTGGGTTTCTTGGAACTCTAAAAGCTTTGCTTATTCTTCAGTTATAAGTAGATATTTTTTATTACTTCCTGTGAAATAACATTAGTGGTAGCTGCTTGTGAGACATTGTAAGTGCTTTTTTTCCTTTTAATTCTCATTAAATGTGCTCCGAGCAAGCTTTTATGACATTAAACATGCTGTGTCAATTTGTACACATGTTGAAAGTGTGATGAAAAATATTTGTACATCGTAGTAATTTATTTTTAAAAACTTAATCAGTTGCAGCTCTGACATAGCTAAAGCTTTAAACTTGTTTTGTGGTAATGATTATCACATTTCTGTTGTTCCCAAACCTTTTTTGCTTCACAGCTGTCTTTGTGAGTTACTGATAAATAATTACTAAAAATTCATCTGTTTCTAGTGAGTTGCAGGCGAGACCAGCATGGATTTAAAATGTTGCTATAGATAACTCACAAAAATCACACAAAGGGGGTTTTTCCTTTCTCTTGCTCACTTTGCTTGTGTGGCTCAAGTTTCTACTCACTCACTTTACTGCTAAGTGCAGTTTCTTCTGCGAAAATGAGGGCTGTGCTGGATGGAGAAGGGAGAGCTGGAATGCATTTCCCCTCATTTTTAGTTAGCTTCTCATTTTAGAGACTGTCTTTATGGAGATCTGTTGAAGATGTGGGGCCTTGTCAGCACCCTTGAGAAGCTGTGTGTTTTCCCGTGAGATAAATCATTACCTATCATCTGCCCTGCTGTAAATAATGGCAACCAGACACATGCTCTTTGCTTTGATAAAAAAGCTTTGTGTGAGCAGTCCCACAAGCTGCTGAAAACCTGACCTCACCTAACTACAGGTAGTAAACAATAAAAGTGTATTTTCTCCCTTTGGGACTCTTAGCTGCAAGAGAACCATTGCTTTGCTGTTAGCTCAGTGTAATAAACATTTTTAATAGCACAAAGTCAGGGGCAAGCAGTCTTGTTTCTTCAAATCCTTCAATGAGTTTAACAGTCTGGTTTGCCAGAAAAACAAGGCTTTGCTCATAAACTCTCCAGGTTTGTACTGGAAGACAAAGACAACACTGTTTGTTCTTGTCTGGGGGGGGAAAAAAATTGTCTGATTTAAGTTCTCCCCCTGCCCTCAAGCTTTATTGCAAAGGCTTTGGGATTTGCAAATGGCTTTTTCTGAAAGGATGGGGACAAGTTTATACATGTGGACTGTTAGCCACAGTGATCATAGTAATGCTCACAGGCTGTTGGAATTATTTGACTCTGCAGCTAGTCAGCTCCAAGAATCGGCACAGTCTTTATGTAAAATCATAAATTCAACCTTGGTAGTACTTACAAGTTATTTTTCAAATGCCTTCTGGTAAATAAATATTCATTGTTTCTAGGGTGTCTTTTCCATCTGTTTTTTCTTGTAAGGCTTATGTGCCCCAGATTAATTTCCTTCTCCCTGTTCCATCTGGATTTAAGTTTCCTGTCTGACATTCAGGAAATTTTCCTCTAGTCCCATGGCCCCCAGGAAACAACAGCAATTTGATATTTTGTGGTAGAAGAGTTGCCAGGCTGATGTTTGAGAGTAATTCATTGAGGACATGATTTCCCAGACCCTTTGTTGATGGGCAGCAGAAGTCAGGCACCTAAACCCCAAAGGGGCTTCTATAAAACATACCTGGAGAAGAGTTTGGGTATGTTGGGCCCGTTTTTCACCAGTCAGTCTAAAAGAGTATGTGTAAGAGTCACTCTTGTTAGCTTACTTGGCAGAGGGAGAGAGTATGAAAAAAGTATGAAAGGAATCCTAGAATCCTGGAATCATTAAAGTTGGAAAACCCTCCTACGATTATTGAGTCCAATGGTTAACAAAATGGTTGCAGATAAACAGGGTTTGCCTACCTTAATTGTCAACTGAGTAAAGTTTTTAGACACCTAAGCCCAAGGTTTCTGTCCTGGAATAATCTGGACAGCTGTGGTCCAGATCTTGGGGATGGCCCAGCTTTGAAGGTCCTGTGGTTTGTACTCAATTTCTAGTTTCCAGGAAAGCAAAACTTTGTATTTTGAGAGTGCAGTGCCTGCTGCCATGCCTGTCTCCCCAGGGGGATTCAGTCTTCTCTGGAAGCAGCTGTGTAATCTATAAGGATGAAGATTTAGCACAGCTACTGATTAAACAACAAACACAGGCTCAGAAGGGGTAGGTGAGGGCGCCTCGTATGGGATGTCCATAGCACTTCTTTGAGGATTCCTGTACCAGAAATTGGAGATCCAAAGTCAAGTCTGTCCTCTAAGGAAGTCTCTCCTCTTCCTTTGGGCCACATTCTCATCCCATGGTGATTGATTTTCTGGCCTGTGGATTGCACCCCAAAAGAAAAGAAAACAAGACTCAATTGCATGAGAGTGGCTCACCCTGAGCAAACCTGGATGGTGTTGGAAGTCTTGCTGCTGGTCAAGAGCAGAGGAGGGTGCAGACTTTGGGGTGTTCCTGCAGTGCTGTTCACACAGGGCAGCGCCATTCTCATTGTCAGTTTGTCTCCTGTCACTTATTTTGTTTCCCTAGGAAGGAGGATGTATCATACATGAAGAAATCAAATCATGTGCTGAATCATGTTGATGGCAGCCCAGAGGAAGCAGAAGTCCTGATCAGAGACAAAAAGCACAACAGGAAACCCTCCTTTCTCAAGGCTTTGTTGAGGACCTTTGGGCCATACTTCTTAATTGGCTCCTTCTTCAAGCTGATACAAGACTTGCTCTCTTTTGTCAACCCTCGGCTTTTAAGGTTGGTTTACTCTGTGAGTAGTTTCTATGTGCAGTCCCTATGGAGGCCTGGCTTTGGCACAAGGAATTTGTTTTTGAAATGCAGAGTTAGTTTCCCTCACAGTGCCACATGTGCATGCTCCCTCACCTTCCCCCTGCAGTGCCATGAGACATGAGTTCTTTGTTGTGGACTCTGCTGTAAATTGGAGGAGCTTCCCTGCAATGCTCTCTTTCTAAATCCCCCGTCACCAGTGGGCAGCTTTGAATTACAAATTACCTGTTGCTCCGTGCTTCAGTCCAAAGCAATTTCTCCCCATTTCTAAAGGAGTAGCTGTGAAATCAAAGTGAAGCACTGCTGTCTGGATCCAGTGGTCTCTGGACATCTGGTATCCTCATGTGTGGGTGGTGGTCGCAGCTGCAGCATGACTTGATGTGCAGAGAGGTGTGTGATGCTCCAGTATGTGGTGCTCTGGCCATGCTGCTGTCATCTGGGAAAGGTTTGGGACCCTTTAGATGAATTCATGTGCTCTTCATTGTGTTCAGCAGTGAGAATGTGAGAGGCACGGTTGCAGTGAATTTCCACGTGAAAGAAAACTATGGTTCTGTTAAAAAAAACAAACAGAGAAGGAGGTCATGAGAGAAGTGGTCTATCCTCAAATTCTCTTTGTATGAGGAACACCTCTACCTCCCCAGGAGGGTCAGCTGCTCAGCCAGATCCATAAAGGAATTACCACAATCCCCACATTTTTTTCTCTATTACTATTGTTCTTAAAGTGAGGAATTTGCCAGATAATCATTAACTAGGAAGAAAGCAATAGTGGAATTACCAGCATTTCTAGCTAACAATTATTAATGGAAAAGCATATAGTGCTGTTAATGCATGAGAGAGGAGTGGGGCTTGAGTGGGGCTTGAGTGGGGGTCACAGGTGGATGTAGGGAAAGAGAGAAAAGAAGGCTCTGCTCCTATCTGAGTATCTCTTAAAATAACCTGTGTTCTGAGATCATGTTGTTCTGTGGGTGGTTTGTGAAAGAAACCAGAAATTTGCTAAAGAGGGTCTGACCGAGGATGGTGACATTTAGTAGCTGACAGTCTGTCTTCTCCCAGAGCCCCTGCTGAGGAGGAGGCTGCTGGCTGCCTCCTGAGAACACATTAAGTGTAACCTATTCTGGGAATTTCTCAAATTTGCATGAATTCCTGAATACATTTCAGTGATATTTCAGGGCGTATTATGGTGAATTTCTTCTCAAGTCTAAATTGCTCCAGTCTGGGAAAATGCCCTTCTGACAGTAAGGGAAGATGAAAAAGCCATGGCTGTCTGGCAGACTGCAAGCAAGACAGTTTTGTGTTTCTAAAAAGATTGGTGAATCCCTGGGACTACCAGGAAGAGGTTTTCCTGAAGCTGTTCCCTTTTGCATGAATTAATGGAGCAGTGCAGAAATATGATTTCTCTGGACTGGAAGAAGAAAGATGTAGCAACCTCATGCTTCTACTACGAAGCTTTGGTTGCCTGATTTGTAGTTTCCAGGTCCATTTTTCTCCTGCTGAGTGTTTGAACCATGGAGCCAAATCTCTATTCCTCCTATATTTTGACAGTTCAGTATTCTGGTCAGTAGGCTGAAATCACAAATGTGATTTTTGAGAGCACTGGACATTGCCATGTGTCACTCTGCTGGTTTGCTGTGTGTCGGTGTGCAGCTCTGGCAATGAGAGCAGCTGTGAGGAGTAAGAAAGGGCTAATCAATAAAAGATGTTATAGCCAGCTTAATGGTAGCATTTTACCAAAAAAAAAAGTAGGAGTGAAGGACTCTTTATGCATCCATCCAGGAGGATGTCTCTTAATTTAGCTATTTTTTTGTGGGAAAACACCCCAGCAGAAGCACTCAGGCTGCTTGAAGAGGATTTGGGTAAAGAGCTGGTTTTGCCTGCTCTGCTGCACTCCCTTGCTCTGTCCTATCATTCACCTCTTGCCCTGGGGGCCTGCCTAACAGAGCTCAGACAGTGTGCTGTGTGTTTAAACCCTGAATCTCAGAGGAAACCAAGAGTTTCTCTTCATATTTCATTTCCAGGCTCATTTACAAATGGACTTTCTCACTGGCAGAGCTGCAGGTTTTGCTGTTGGATGTTTGCAATGTTGCTTGACTGAAATCATAACTCAGCCTGTGTCCTGGAGAGCTGTTTGCTTTTTGTGGTTAGAGAGAGGATGTGGCAGGATGCTGTAGTTGGGAGAAGCTGTGTTATGTCCCATTAAATTTGCTGCATGGTTTTTAAATTTTTGTTTCTTTTTCCTTTTCCTTCCCTACTCCGCTGACGAACAGTGTATTAATCGGCTTCATTAAGAACAAAGACGCCCCAGCCTGGTGGGGATTTTTGATTGCAGCTCTGATGTTTGTCTGTGCTGTGCTGCAGACACTCATCCTTCACCAGCACTTCCACTACTGCCTTGTTACTGGGATGAGGCTGAGGACTGGGATCACTGGGGTGATATACCGGAAGGTAAGGCTGGAAGCATTTTGTGGGCTGGAACACCAGCCAGGCAAGAGTGCTCAGTTCTGACATATTTAGGGGAGGTCAGGCATGTTGGAGAAGAGCAACCTCCTGGAATATAAAAGATTGGAGGTTTGGTGAGTTTTTAGGAGTACCTCTTTCATACTTTACAGAATTTTCCAATGGTCAGCATTGTAATATGGGTGTTGTGGTAGTTTACTAGGCATACCAACACTGGTTCACTTTAAATAGGAACTTTCCTATTTCACTGAAGTAGGAAAGACTTAGATTAGATGTAAGGAAGAAATTCTTGCATGTGAGGTTGGGGAGGCCCTGGCACAGGGTGCCCAGAGAAGCTGTGGCTGCCCCATCCCTGGAGGTGTCCAAGGCCAGGTTGGATGGGGCTTGGAGCAGCCTGGGACAGTGGGAGGTGTCCCTGCCCATGGCAGAGGGGTTGGAACTTTAAAGTCCCTTCCCACCCAAACCATTCCACAGTTTGGAAGAGGGATCCAGGAGAAGAGCGTGTTTATTAGTGGATTAGACCCAACAAGGTTTTCTCCAGAGTGCTTCAGCTGAAGATGCTCATAGGCAAAACCATTTCATGAGCTCTTGTTCCTTGGAGATCAGGAATTGATGGGGGTGAATTATTTTATTCCTTTTGGAGAAGCACATTCTTGGACAGTGTCGTTTTGCTAATAATTGAGGATTTGTTCTCCGTGTGTATCAAGGTTGTGAGTGCACTGAAGCTCTCTCTCTTGTCAGTCCTTAGCCATCACAAACTCGGCAAAGCGCTCATCTACTGTTGGAGAAATTGTCAACCTGATGTCAGTGGATGCCCAACGTTTCATGGACCTGATGACTTTCCTGAACATGTTGTGGTCGGCACCACTCCAGATATTTCTAGCTCTGTATTTCCTCTGGGAGGTACAGACATTGTCACAATTTTAGTCACAATTCATCTAAATAATGTGCAGGCTCTTTATTTTCCCTTTTTTTCCAATTTCTCAATTTGACCCTCCACTGCATTTTTTACAAACTTTAAGTGTTCTGTCCTGTAGTAAAATAGATTTACTGCTGTACACCCTCACTTAGTGTCTTAATTATTTTGTTCAGCTGGTTGACTAGATGGACATTTGAAAAAGAATGTTTCCGTTGTCTTTCCCCTCTCCTTACTCCACTTTGATGGGCTGAGTCTTGGACTCTTGTTCCCAGTAGTTGATACAAATGAGAGCTTGAGGGAAGTGGTTCAGAGACCAAATGAAGCAAAAACTTGGACATAGGAAATATCATGTATAGAGGTTATATCCTGCTACATAAAGAAGTTTTGTTCATGTCAATGAAAAAAATCTCACCTGGAATAACCATAATTTTTCACTTACTACAGTGACATTGTTTCAGGTTTATTCCAGGTTCAGTTTGAGCACTGGCTTTCAGACTCGTTTCTGTGCAATTAATGTCTTTTACTGCATAAAACAGTAGCACAAACTTAACCATATTGATTTTGACTCAAAAGCCATTAAATTGCAGCACTGCTGTGAGTTACTGCTCTGCTGGAAGCTGAGTTCTGGTAGCCAGCAGTCTGTATGCTTGTACTCACACTGAGGGTACTGGGTTAATTCTGTAATTACAGTTACCTTGGTCAGAGAAAAATCTAGAGAAAAATTCCTATCACTGATACAAGAAGAAGAAGAATTGTCATTATTGTTATTCAAAGTGGTTCCTGTCCTGTTTTTCTGTCTCCTCTTCACAGTTGCTCTGTGGAATCACAACAGTTGACTGGGATAAGTTCAGCTTGTCAACATTGATTTCTGTTTCTATCACTTACTGTTGTTTTAGTGCTGACTATAGGAAACATTCGGGTGCAACAACTTACTCTTTCTTTTCAAAACAAGACTTTAGGGCCTTCGGTGCTGGCTGGAGTTGCTGTGATGGTCTTACTTATTCCATTTAACTCTGCAATAGCAATAAAAACCAGGGCATTCCAGGTAAGGAATTACCTCCAGAGGAGGTAATGTTATATGAACTGGCAGCTGTGCTATGAGAAATGAAGACATCAGGGGCTGTTAATAAGATGCCATTTGCAGCAATTTACTTATGAGTAAGAATGTACTGATATATTTAATAACTGTATCATCTTAGATACTTTTTTTGAATTGAATGCAGTTTAAGGGAAAGGTATGTCATTGAGCCAGTGGCTTCTTCATACCCCTAGAGCAGCTTTTGGGATTAGCAAGAGGTTTCTTTGTCTCCATATCCCTTCACCTGGTATCTTCCTCTAGGAGTATCTAGAGAAAGGCAAATAAATACTGTTCTTTAGGCTGCAAATGAATGTTTTCAGACGTGGCAGTTAAAACCTGACAGTTTGAGTTTTATGCTAAAAGCCAGTGTTGATGTTCACTGCTACTGAGCTGGGCCAAATTTCATTTATTATCTCAAGGTAAAATGATGCTTTATTCCTTTCTTTGTAATCTTAGTTGTCTCTAGTCAGGTAAAGCTGAAAAAATACCAACATAACAGTGCCCTCTGGTTTTGTGCTAGAAAAAATCTAATAATTGGCTTGTGCTATCCAGCTTATCAGACTATTTGGAAGATTAAAAAAGAAATAAAAATCAATCTGTTGGTGTAAAAAAAGGTGAGAGTTGGATATAAATTATGACATTTAATCACAGCCTTAGTAACAGGGTGATATTATTATATGCCTTAAAGAGACTTACAGGCTTTTTAAATCTCTTGGATGCTGGTGTGTTAGTAGCAACATTCCTTTTCTGCCTTGCCTATTATGAGATGCTCAGAACTGCATAACTTACTGTGCCTATGTGTGTGAATTTTGTCTATAAATTTGAGCAGGGATGTTTTTATTTTAAAAACTGAATGAAACACTGTATTTTAATACATAGGAAAAATAATGCCAGGAAGTAGCCACAGTTTTCAAGGGATAAGAAATAAAACTGTGCAAACAAGGAAGAAAAAAAAATCTGTAGAAATCAAAGGAAATGGTAGGGTAGTATTTTCGTAAAGTGGCTGAACCTTTCTTTAAAATGGTTTAAAAATGCAGCTCTTACGAGTGAAAATCAGTTGAAAGCTTTTGTACTCTGCATTCCAGGCATTTCCTTTGATTTCTGCATGTCTTTGGAGGTAGACTTTAACTTGCACAGTGAGCCGACAACAGTCTGGCTTTCTGTAATTACCTTTTGCATCCTCTTCACAAATAGCCCGAGGGCCACCACAGCTGTGAGACACATGTTGGAAACTCTCCCGTAGTCCTGGCCGTGACTCTCTGTCTCCTGTGTTTACCAATGACCCAGGTGGAACAAATGCGATACAAAGACTCCCGCATTAAATTAATGAACGAGATCCTGGGTGGCATCAAGGTGCTGAAGCTCTATGCTTGGGAACCCTCCTTTTCAGAAAAGGTCCTGGAGATACGGAAGAATGAGCTGAGGGTTCTGAAAAAATCTGCCTACCTCAACTCTTTGTCCACCTTCGCCTGGATCTGCGCGCCCTTCCTGGTAAATTCAGTTTGCATGGCTCTCTAAGCTGAACAAGTGTTGCCCTGAGGTTTTCTGCCTTTCTGTCTCTGTGCAGAAGTTTCACACGCAGCCTAATGTAAACAGTGTTTATTCTTAGAATGTTTGCATTCTTCTCCTCTGAGAGAAGAAATGATTGATGGTGATGTCCACCATCCAGGTTGAGAGGTGGCGACCTCTGAAGCCAATCTCTGGACCTCTGTACAAATGTATAAAGGAGTTAAATTGTAAATAAAGTAGGAGAGTTTGTCCCCTCACTGCGATGCTTCTGGCCTGCTCTCTTTCTGTCCCTAAAGTGGGACACACCCGGCCTCGGCTAGCGACAAACAAGTGCACCCTTGAAGGATAAGTCTGAGGCTTTCTGCTTGCTGATGTACACAGGAATAAAATGTAAAGTTTTTGGAGAAATTCTTCACATGCTTTGCTACAGAGTTCCCTGTTCTCGAGAGCCTTTCTGTTAATCGGTATTAAAGTATTTTGTGATAAAGCCTGCCAGTGGAAGCTGGGAATAGCTGTCACAGGAGAATTTCCAACCACTTCAAAGTACTTCCCGTAAGAAATTGAAACTAGAATTTGAAACCTCAGAAAGATCTGTGAATAGCAAAATAGCAAAAGAAACTGTAATTGAGTCAGTGAGGACAATGTCTGTCTTTAGCTCTCATTTCTACATTCGTGTTACAGTGCTCTGCTTGTTTTAGTGAGAGAGGGAGTTGTTAAATTATTCTACAACTCAAAAAAGAGATTGATATAATGTGAAGAGTAAAGCCCAAATGATAATGTTACCAACTCTGAAATGCTTTTTCCTCAATTTTGTCTTTTCCTCTATTTTCCGCTTGACTGGACTGTGATGCCTTTTGCAGAAAGGGTTTTGGTGAATAAAACCATTCAGATAAGTCTGTGGTCAAAACTATTCCCAGACAGCTTTTCTTGAGATCTAAGGCCCAGCCCTGCAGGAATAATCTGAACAGCCTGGAGGTTCTGCCCCTTTCGTAGCTCCTTAGTCACTGCACTTCCTTCACTGCACATTCCTGTTCCTGCTCACTATGAGTTTGCTGAACAGGATGGTCCTTCCAACAGTGGATGGCCCCTGTCTACAGCAAGCCAGCCAATAACTTGGATTTCACTTCCTTCTCTATTGGTTGGTAAATCTCATTTGCTTCACCTGCAATTTACGATGGGAAAATTTGCTTGGGTGGAGCTGGAAGAAACCACAACCTGATAACAGCTTTTCTTTTTTATTTACCCAAGTCCTATAGTTTGCCTCTTGAACCTCTTGAACCTCTTAGTTCAACTGAATGTAAGCACTAGAAACTGAAAGTTATTTTATTCTGTGTGCCCTTTTTCTGTACCAACTTGTCCGTAGGACTTGTCATTCTTAAAGCACGTTGAAAAGGTCAGAAACAAGGAATTTTATTTCCAAGATGCCTATCAGGATAGAGTGCTTTTAAAATGTCAGAATATACAAGACCTCTCACAGTAAACTCCCTTTCTGGCTTTCAGGTGGCACTGACAACATTTGCTGTGTATGTCTCTGTGGATGAGAAGAATATCCTGGATGCAGAAAAGGCTTTTGTCTCCGTGTCCTTGTTCAATATCTTGAAGTTTCCCCTCAATATGCTTCCACAAGTCATTAGCAACATTGCACAGGTAAGGAGGGCCTGGAGCACAGGTTGTTCTGAAAAACTTGAAGAGAAAGAACATATCCTTGATTTCTGGAATGCAGAGATCCCTTGCATCTGCCTGTTACCTGGTTATCTTTTTAATATCCTTTCTTTCCTGCTATCCTGCATTGGAAAGCCTGATATCTCCTGAGTGAGCCCATCTGTGTGAATTTTGCTTCGTTGGGATAAACTCAGCTTGGTGTGAGAAATTTCAGTTTAAAAGCTTGAATCTCAGCAGAAGACTCATTGCAGGGAAAGAATGACTCACTGTTCAGGAAGCCCATGGGGGAAAGCTCAAGGCATTGTGTGTGTGCTTTCTTTCTCAGTAGTAAGAGCACTAAGTCCTCATTAAAAGAGTGATGAAATAACGCCACATTCTTTTCTTAGACAAGCGTTTCTCTAAAGAGAATTCAGCAGTTCCTGAGTCATGATGAACTTGATCCAAATTGTGTGGAAACAAAAGTGATTGCACCAGGTAAAGATGTTGCTATTTTTCTAAACTGTGCAAATGCAGAATACATATCTCTTTTGGTCTGGTAGAGCTATAAAAAAAGGCAAAAACAAGATAGCAATGGTAATCTTGGGTTAAAAAAAAAATGGAAAGAAAGTGCTGCTCTGAAAAGTGTTTGGTGTTCAGGCTGTGTGAAAATCACAAAAATTTCTGGCCATATTTTGAGCTGGTTGGGCCTCAGTTTGCATCTGCAATGTACCAGGTGCTAACAGCACTGAATATGGAGTGCACCACTGACTATGGACAGCATAGTTGTCCACAATTGTTCAAACCTTTCACACTGCACAAACGTTCAAGAACTTTGTGAACAGTTTTGTTTACTTCTGCTCAAAACAATATCCCCAAACAACTGAGCAAGCCAGGTGTAGCAAGCAAAAAAGCTGCAGTGTGTCAAAGTGAATCTGATACATCACAGCCAACAGCATGCAGTGATCTACTGATTTGAAAGGAGTTTCCAAAGTAAAGTTTAGGTGATGCTGAACAGCATGTGATGGGAGCAGCCCCACCAGGGCAGGGTGAAGCAGGGCATCTTTTCAGTTCCTTAGATCTGTTGGGTCACAGTGTATAGCTGAAGCTGCAGTCAGTTATTTTCACTCTGAACAAGCCTGTCTTGTGACCCACAGGCGTGAGCCTGTGCTTCCCATGCCAGCAGAAGAGGGAAGTGCAGTGTGTGTAAATAAAGATCCCTCTGTCAGCCTGTTCTCAGTTGTGCTGTTGTGAGTAACACATTTCCTGCCCCTCTGTTGTGTTTTTGCCACACAGGCAATGCCATCAGTGTAAGAAATGCGACGTTCAGCTGGGGAAAGGAGCTGAAGCCAACGCTGAAAGAGTAAGATTTCTCCGTGCAGTTGCAATACAACATCTACCTGGTCTCTGGCTCTTGGGAGGCCTTTTTGAAAGGAGTCTGGTAAAAGCCATGCAGCCATCACATGTTAGCATCTCTTCTGCCTTTTAAACATGGAGCTTGTGCCTCGTCGTCTTCAGGCTTTATAGAGCAGGGCTGTAAGGCTTTAACTCCACAGCAACCAGCATAAAATAATTACCTATTGAAAGACAGGCTCCGTGAATTCCAGGCATTTTTTAACTGAAGCATTGGGCAAATCAAATTGATCTGATGGATTTTAAAGACAGTTGAGATGTCTGTGTTTGGACCTAGATGTGCCAACAGCAGTCTCTTCCTTGAAGAGGCTTGTGGCAGATTCATCCCTGTGGCAGTGGAAAGACCATCTCCAGACTGTGGGGGTGAATGTTTTGTGCATTTGCCTATTTGAATGAACAGAAACAAAATTTGCCTGGAAGCATATATACCTTCATGCATGAGGATGTATGTAAACAGAAGTTTGGCTTGATTTCATTAGTGAAAAGCACTGTGGCAGCAAAGAGACTGTGTCCATCAGTCATTTTTGTATCAGTTCACCTTCAGGACCCTGAAGTAGTACGTTTAAGAGCACAGTGGGGAAAACAGTAAAGGATTTTAATTGGGGAGGTCCTGGTTTTGTGTCATTGTGAACCCTATTCACCAGCACAGAAAATACAGTTCTAAAATGGTTTGAACATTTTTAGATGGGATGTAGTCACTCATTACTTTTGTACAATTGCTTTTGGTTTTAAAATTAAACCCCAAAGTACTTCTGGAAGATTGTTTGCTTTCAAAATGCTTGTTAACCCAGTTTGACTTGCTGATGGATTGATACAACAGAGCAAAGAGTCTTAGAAGGCTTGTTAACATTCCTACTGCTTTAGCCACCAGCAAGATAAATTATGCTGGGTTTATGTTTTCTGGTTGCAGTTGATTGTACACAAGAAAGGGAGGAGAAAACCAGTGACCAAGCTTTGCTTATTATATCCAATCAGGCTGTGACTGTGTATTTCAGCCCTGGTTTAAAGACCCCTGATGTCTTTAGTAAACTAATGTTTAATTAATTTCCAGCCTATTTTCTCCACAGTATAAATATGTTGATCCCCAGTGGTTCTTTGGTTGCCATTGTTGGCCATGTTGGCTGTGGGAAGTCGTCTCTGGTGTCTGCTCTCCTGGGTGAGATGGAAAAGCTGGAAGGAGAAGTGGCTGTGAAGGTTGGTGTTTTTTATGAAACCATTTAATGGTGGTCGGGAAATGTACTGCTTATGCCTGCCCTTGATTAGAATACACCTCAGGCTCCGGAGGGAATTCTGGTTGCTCCTCTGGCAGCTTGTCGGCATGTTTGAGTTTTGCCTACTTTTATATGAAATTACTTTCCTGATTTGATCAACAGTGCTTGAGCAGTTAGGACACATATACATATAATGTGAATGAATAGAAACCAGGAGCTTTATATGTGCTGAAGATCACTCACTCAGAGGATGAATTCCTGCTTGTTACGAGTCAGAGGTTTTCTCTCTCTCCTTTTTTCTAGGGTTCTGTTGCATATGTGCCTCAACAAGCCTGGATCCAGAATGCCACACTGAAAGATAACATTTTGTTTGGCCAAGCTCCTAATGAGGAAAAATACCAAAATGCCCTGGAGGTCTGTGCTTTAAAAACTGACCTGGAGGTGCTGCCAGGAGGAGATCAAACCGAGATAGGAGAGAAGGTAATGTTTTTAGGTCAAATTTTTTTTTTCCAAGTCAGACCTGCCTGGTGCTTGCTGCTCTAGCTAAAGAGAGAATACTGTAAAGTCAGTGCTGGATTTGATTTGATCTTCACAGTGGCATCCCTGCTACAATCAACACAAAACATGCAGGGCAGTTCTCCGGAAAGCACTTGCCTTGAACTTTTTCTTAACTTTAGGCTTGTGTGTATTGTGATGCAGGTTTACACATCCAGCCCTGGAAGATCAGAGTACCCTCTATTTGTCATGAATTGTAAAGGTGCATCTGTCCAGAATCACTGAAGGCCTTCCTTTTCCTGTAGGGATAAAAAAGAAGGGAACATATGGTTTTGCTTCAAGTGAAAAAAAAAAATTATTTGATCATCCCTTAACACATTTTAATGAGAAACATTTACATCTGTGTTTGCCAACAAAGATATTCTTTTTTTGTGGGCCACTAAGCTTGAGCTAGATTTCATGAAATGGTGTGGAGATGGGAATTTGTGTGTAAAATGAAAGATGTGGAAGATGTTCCAGGTGCCGCAGCTCTGCTTTGAAATTTGCATTTTACATCCTGGTTGACAGTTTTGCTTTTTATAGCCTTGTGTTTTAGCAGCTCCCTTTAGGAGCCTATTAAAAAGAGACTCCGTCTCCAGGTTGCTGGGTGAGTGGAAAATTGGCAGTGAACAGGCAGATCTAGAGGTATTCTGTGCCTGTCTCTGGTTGGGTTATTCTCTTCAGCGTCTCGTGGTTCAGTTTAGTACTTGAGTGCTGGGCTGGGTGAGAACCGTGAGAAGTCAGAGCTTGCGTGTGACACAGAAGTTTTGTTCCCTCCTGTCTCCCTCCAGGGCATCAACCTGTCCGGGGGGCAGCGGCAGCGTGTCAGCCTGGCCCGAGCCGTGTACAGCAGCTCGGACATTTTCCTGCTGGACGATCCCCTGTCCGCCGTGGACTCGCACGTGGCCAAGCACATCTTCGACAAAGTCATCGGCCCGGACGGGGTGCTGAAGGGAAAGGTAAGCTGGGCCTTAGATACTCTTAAAAAACACACACACAAACAAACTCAGGAAGCTGTTTCGCCACCCAGGCCTGAGTGCCAGCTCATTCCTGGGTTTCTGTGTGTAGCTGGCAGTGTTGGTGCCTTTCCTCACAGCCCAGGCTGCAGTGAAACACTGCTCGTGCACGCCCAGGAACGCTGTGGTCTGGTCAGAACATGTAGAGGCAGAAACCTGCCCTGTCTTTTAAAATCCCTCCTCTGTGAGATCTCCAAAAAAACAAGGGATGTGCTGGAACGTGCACAGGCTGGTGGTGGTGTTGTTTCTCAGAGGCAGCGCAGCCAGGAAGCGGCACCAAATATGGATGTTACAGCGACTTTGGCAACAACAACCAAACTGGAGTGCCTTTGCTGCACCTTCCACTCCTGCTGCAATCCTCTCAGATCATCTCAGAGCTCAAAAGGGAAGGGCTGCAAAGAAAATCAACAAAAGGGAAGGCAGGAATGATAATTCAGTGTGCTTACTTTCCTCTCTGTTTTTGTCAGTAGTGGGAGCAAAGTGAGTTCATGTACATAATGACTTACCTAATGTGGACAGTGTTATTTCACTGGGCATTTCACCTTGACACAATAATTCATTCCTTGTCCCAAAAATGTGATAGTATTTGGCTTGCTGACTACTGTCAGTCCCCGCAGTGCAAATGTGGGATATGTGTTTTTTTTTCTTTTTCCCTATCCAGACCCGAATCCTGGTGACCCACGGCATCAGTTTCCTGCCTCAGGTAGACCATATAATTGTCCTGGTAGATGGCAAAATTTCTGAGATGGGATCTTACCAGGAGCTTCTGAAACAAAACAAGGCCTTTGCAGAATTCCTCCGGAATTATGCACTCGATGAAGAAGTTGAAGAGGATGAACCAACAAGTACAGTATTGTTTTTTCTTCTAACGTGTCTTTCTCTGTCAAAAGGATTACAGATACTTTCTCTGTAATCTGTAGTCCCCTGGTTCTTCATGGCAACCTGGCATTTGCCTTTCTGTACTACCATGAAAATTATTGTCTGTGGCCAGGTGTGTATTACTGAGATATCTTTTCACAAATTTCTTTCAAAATTTCTTGTGGTTTGTCCTAGAAGAAAGCAATTCTTGTCTTTAAACTTGAGGATTTATTTTACAATTAGAAAGGTCAAGCTCAACAGTGGCCAAGAACAAACAGAGCTTGCTACCAGAAAAGCTACCCAGAATCTGATATGTTTTCTCTTTATATGTGGTTGAGGTATTTTTCATGTAGCAAAGTTCAAATGACATTTTAATCTTGGGTTGCTTTTCATTCTGACAAAATGATGCAAGATAAAAGCATTCTGGTGGATGTTTCCCCTGTGTGACAGTGTTCTCACGTTCTGTTAATACCTCACTGCTGCTCTCCAGCCAGGCAGAGGAACATGCACAGCACTTTGCAGCCACAGCAGAGGCTTGCAGGACTCCTGATGTGACTCCCCCAGCCCAGGATCATGCCTAGAACGTGCCCTATAAGTGAATTTAGCAAGAACCAACTCTAACTCTATTGCCTGGCATTCTGATGGGTTAAAGGGATGTGATATAAATGCATTTGGCAGCCAACCTGCCTCACAAGATCTTTGCAATTTTGTTAGGAGAGGTGATGCACAGAAGGGATATAAGTAAAGCCAGCAGGGAGATTATGCACTATGATTTTCCTGTGGGGGTTTTGTTTTTCATGGCTCTTTCTTTGTATAGCCACCTTTCTCTGTGCTTTTCTGTGGCAGAAAATTGAGGTGCCATCTTGTCTTGCAGTGCTGGAGGAGGAAGAAGTGCTGCTGGCTGAAGACACACTGAGCATCCACACAGACCTGGCCGACAACGAGCCGGTGACAAACGAGGTCCGCAAACAGTTCCTCAGGTAAACACGAGGTCCTTGTGTTTCTAGTCTGTGTCTAGGGTAAAAAACATCTTTGAGATGTCAATGCTGCTTCTCCATGTGGGCTTCAGTCTCCTCTCACAAATAAATTGGTTTAATAGCCTTTTAAAAATAAATGTGAACACACAAAGACGATCAAACATCTATTGCCCTTCATTCTTCCTTTCAGTCTGGACTGAATCAATTTCTAAAAGCAGCTCTCTGGTTCTCAGGTATATACCACAGTGTGCATTTACACTCACAGCAGTGAACTGCTGCCAGATGTGTGATAAATAAACCCATTGCATTGCACCTTTCCATTGGGAGCCTTGGAAATCTTTGAAGGTTTTTATGATCATACCTGTAGGTGCTGTCCAGCTACTGCTGATACGAAAACAGAGGAGCTCAGGGTTTAGTTTGAAATGTCTGCTTTGCCACGAAGCCTCTAAAGGCCTTTCCCAAAGAGCTCAGGCTCTGCCACAGCCTTTCTTAGATCCTGTATTTCTGGCATCCCTGAACATGCAGAGAGGTGGTAGAAGCACCCACAGCTGAGAGTGAGGCTGGCATGGGAACTTAATGGAAGAACTGGGAATAAATCCAATTCACTACATCCCAGCCCTGCCTTAGCACTGCCACAATATGCCCTTTTCTCCTAATGACTCTTGTTTTAACTAGGCAACTTAGTGTAGTGTCTTCTGAGGGAGGAGAATGTCCCAACAAAATGTCAACGAAACGAAGAGTCTGTGAGAAGAAGCCAGCAGAGCCTCCTCTTCCAAAAAAAAATGCTAATGAGAAACTTATTCAGGCTGAAACCACTGAAACAGGCACGGTATGGTTTGATTTCCCCCTCCCCTTTTCTACCTCTTTTTTCTGTTTGAAAAAGAAAATTCCCTTTATTTTAACATTTGATCCAGTTCTGTTAAATGTGTTGTATAAATCACAACTGCAGGCTTTAGGCATTAATCTGGTGGCCGCTGATCATTCAGATTAGGGATTTTGGCAGAGATTTTGGCACCTAGCTTGCCCTATATTCTTAGGAGAACAAAAAAAGAGGGGAAAAAAAATCTGTTCCAGCTCCCTCCACAGTCACCTGATACTGCAGAGCCCTGCACTCCATCAGCCCTGCCTTTGCCTCCTAGAGCTTTCAGCACTGTTGGTTTTTAAATTGTTTGGTTGCTGCTGAGTGCAGCTGCAGCACTGGGTTGCACAAACCAGCTGCCTCTGGGTGCCAGTGTTGCTGTTCTGCCTAAATACCTGCCAAGCCAACTGCAGAGCACTTTGTGCTGGTAGGTACAAAGGGGCTGTATTGCTCCTGCGTAGGGCCAAGGAGAGAAACGGGAACAAGAAAAAAGACAATGGGAACACAAAAGTAAAAGAAAGGAACAGAAAGGAGTGGCAGATGGAAGAGGAACAGGGAGGTTTGATTAAAAAAAGCCCCTTCCCTCTGCTTCAGAAGGCTCAGTGTGTCCTGTTTAGTCTGATGTACATGGTCCATGGCACAGACCAGCTTTTTCTGTGGATTATTTTAGCCTTCAAAGTCCCTAACCAACAATACTTGTTCTTTTCATTATTCCTTCTTGCGTTTTTTCCTAAGGACTGAGTTTTGTCCTGAGTCTCTGTCTCTTTGTTTCTCTGCCTTTTTGCACTACCTTAGAGATACCTCCTGCCATAAGTATCATCTGTTTATGTTCTTGTTGGGGTGCATTAGCATTTGGTACCTCATTTGAGTTGCTGTGAAGACACAGAGGGGAGGCATGTTCAACACTTTTTCTTAAATAGGCCATTTAAAGTAGTCTTGAGTATGGTACTCCTGCCAGTTGCTTCTTCTGCCTGAAAATCTTGGCTCCTATTCTTATTACCCATCTTTTGCTGCTATTTGATCTGGCTTCTTTCCTTTTTTTTTTTTTCTCCCCGCTCTGGCATAGTCTTAAACACTAAAACCTCACAAAAGTAATGAAATACAGATCCTCAACATGGAGGAGAGTATTTCAGAGAGGTTTCTGCCTTGTGTTGAAAGCCATCTCCCTGACAGGGAGCTCATGCGGATGAACCTTGCTCTGTGGTGTTTAGGAGTTGGGGCAGTTTTGAGTTAAGCTGGTGTCAGAGTGTGTTAGTTTTGTCAGCAGTTCCTCTCACAAAGAATTTTTCTATCTCGTAATTCTCTCTAAATTCCTTCTTGTGTGGGTTGTGCAAACCAGCTTTGGTGTGTGATTTTGCAGGTAAAGCTAACAGTGTTCTGGCAGTATGTGAAGGCTGTCAGCCCTGTCATTTCCTTGGTGATCTGTTTCCTGTATTGCTGTCAAAATGCTGCTGCCATCGGGGCCAACGTGTGGCTCAGTGACTGGACCAACGAGCCAGTCGTAAATGGGACTCAGCACAACAAAGCCATGAGAATCGGGGTCTACGCTGCCCTGGGCCTCTTGCAAGGTGAGGGCAAGTAAAATCATCATGCCTTGATGTTTAGGAAGGTGTTAGGTCAGAAAACTGTGGCAGCAGTTGCTAGTGGTCCAAAAGGATGGTAGGTTTAGATTAAATATTATGAAGAAATTATTTACTGTGCTGGAGGTGAGGCCGTGGAACAGGGGTCCCCAGAGAAGCTGTGGCTGCCCCCTCTCTGGAAGTGTCCAAGGCCAGGTTGGATGGAGCTCTGAGCAACCTGGGATAGTGGTGATGGGGTTTGAAGTGGGTGATCTTAAAGGCCCCTTCCAACCCAAGCCATTCTATGTTTCTATGAAAATTGCCCCCCAATTCCTGTCCTAAGCAAGGGAACTCATGTGATCTGGAGCTACACAGTCTGAGCTCAGCCCAACACTTTAAATTCTGTTGTGAAGCACTGGAGGTGGGGGGACTGAACAGGTGATGTGGAAGCTTAAGAGAGGAAAATTGGAGAGAAAACATGAAAACTTCAGTGCAGAAGGGGATGAAGGGTTGGAGTGAAGTTGTAGCATTAGAACTTCATGGAAGCTTGTGGAAAACAGCAGGAAGATAGTTGTGTGTCTGTTTTCCATAGACAGGATGGTGAATCCTGTGGATGTTCCTGTGCCTTAGGCAGCAGTGGATGCAATGCTGATGTGCATGGGAAGACAGGGTGGGCAGGGAATAAAGTGAAGCAAAACAAGCTTGGAGCACAACAGGAACTGCCAAGGGTCGGGGAGCTGTGAATCGTGGACATCACGGGATAACATCTGCTCCTCACCTGCCAGGGCTCCTAGTGCTGATCTCCTCCTTCACCCTGGCCATGGGCGGCATCAAGGCTGCCCGGAGCCTTCACGCTGCGCTGCTGGAGAACAAATTCCACACCCCACAGTCCTTCTACGACACCACCCCGACCGGGAGGATCATCAACCGCTTCTCCAAGGACATTTACGTCATCGATGAGGTCATCCCACCCACCATCCTCATGTTCCTGGGGACGTTCTTCACCTCCTTGTCCACCATGATCGTTATCATGGCGAGCACCCCGCTCTTCGCTGTGGTGATAGTGCCACTGGCAGTTCTCTACTTCTTTGTTCAGGTAACTGGAAAAATGTCTGGCGACTATTGCAATTATTCCGCTTCTTTTCTTTTTAGGAAAAACAACATCGATTTGGGGGAGGAAATGGAAATACCTGAAGTATTCAGTGTGTTCATATCAACAAAACATGATTTACTTCTTTCAGAAAAAGAAATTTCCTGCAAGACGTGGCCGTGAAATAGATAGGCATAAACTTTTTTAGCTTTTAAGTAATAAAAAATAAACCTACTGCTAGAGGCAGCACTGCAGTGCATGTCAATATATTAAAGTGCGGATATATTTGGCATCCTGATAAGTTTTCAAGGTAGTGAGGAATTAAAATGTTGAAAATAGAAAGCATCAATTTTATTGATTTCTGAGCAATAATCAAGCTTACTTTACAGACTGTAAATAGAGACCGGATAATGGAGGTGCAAATGCACAATTTGTTTTCTTGGAAAATGGGTCTCCTACAAATAGATTCGTTCTGCTAAATTATATTAACTAAATTTAAAGGGACATAGATATATTCAACTTTCAGTCTACAGAAACTGCAGTTACCAATACTCTTTGGTGGAATGATGTAAAGGTAACTTTCTTCTTAATTATAGACAGTATTTCAGAGGGTTGAAGTGCATTAGTAGCAATCTCCTTTAAATCCTTAACCTAAGAAATTCTTCACTGTTAATTAAAAAAGTGGAAGTGTTTCATGAACCTTTCAATTTCCTGTGAAAAATGGCAGCGATTCTACGTCGCAACCTCCCGCCAGCTGAAGCGCCTGGAGTCTGTGAGCAGATCCCCCATCTACTCCCACTTCTCAGAGACTCTGTCAGGGGCCAGTGTCATCAGAGCCTACAGGAGAGTGAAGGCCTTTGTGGACATCAGTGATCTGAGGGTAGATGAAAATCAGAAGAGTTATTATCCTGGCATAGTGTCAAACAGGTAAAACATCGTTTGGTGTTTCCACTTAGAAAACCCTGTTTGCAAAATTGGTCCCAGGCAACTTTTTCCCGCTCTGCTTACACCTGCATTCTTCCCAGGTGGCTGGGCATCCGAGTTGAGTTTGTGGGGAACTGCATTGTTCTTTTTGCTGCCCTTTTTGCTGTGATTGGTAGGAACAGCCTGAATGCTGGCCTGGTGGGACTGTCAGTGTCCTACGCCTTGCAGGTACGTGTTACTGCTCTATTTTTGTAGGTGATGTGGATATATTAGCAACAATCTAAGTGCTTGCTAAAGCTGGAGTTAATAAGGAAATAATTAAAATGAGTAGTGGGATGTTTGGAAAGCAGAGATTCACACTGAGTGCTGAAATCATCAGCAAGTTCACGTGAAGGAGGATCTCAGGGCACTTGGGGAGCATCAGGGCTGTGCTGCACCCCAGTACCCTCAGGGGTGGCACATGGGAGACCCAGGACGTGTCAGAACATCAAGAACAGACCCTTTGAGCAGCAGGGCCTTGATGTGATGTACATCAATCCTGCTGTGCAGCACATTGGTGTGTCTAGGTAATTACAGGCACATCAGTAGGATTTATAATTAGACAAGGCAAAGTGTACTGACCCAGGCTGTGGAGAATTTAGCAGATTTAATGGCCTCACTCTTGCCAGGAGCATTTTAGATGCCATCAGTGTGCAAAGTTGCTGTTAGCAGTTTTCCAGTGAAACACATGATTTGGGGAATGACTTCCATCCAAGTTTTTTTGAGAGGGCCAAGTGTTTAATCAGCAAGAGGCGTCATCATATGCTTCTTCACCTAAGCATTTGATAATCTGTATATTTCTTGTCCCAGTAACTGTATTAACTTCAATGCCAATTAAACTAATTATCTCATTTGTAACATTATTGTGAATCCATGTCTAATAGCAGTGTCTGCTGTTGTTGGGGTTTTTTGGGGTTAGGTTTTTCTGTGGCTTTTTGGGGGGGTTTTGGTGTTTTGTTCTTCTGGGGGTTTTGTTTGTTTTGGGGGGGTTGTTGTTTTTGAGGGGGTTGTTTGGTTTTGTTTGAGGGAGGTTGTTTGTTTTGAAGTTTTGTTTTGTTTTGCTTTGTTTTGATTGTGTGTTCTTTTATTATATGTGTCCTTCCTCTGTGGGTGATATTTTGTTCGTTGTCTCCCCCAAGGTGACCTTGTCTCTGAATTGGATGGTCCGAATGACTTCTGAACTTGAAACCAATATTGTGGCTGTGGAAAGAATAAAAGAGTATTCAGAAACTGAAACAGAGGTCAGCTGCCACAAGTCCAGCATGCTCAGAAACAAGCTGAAATTTTTAATGCACACATTTACATGGTCTTTCTTGAGGCTCTTGGGAGATGGTTCCTGCTCTGAGAGTTATCATTTAACCTGAACAAATGTCATGCTCTGAACTGTAATTTATGCTATCACAGCTCCAAATTGTTATTGCTGTCATGCAGCCTGTGCTTAGCATCTCATTTTCTGCTGCTGTGAGTGGCTATAGCACAGGAGATGAGTTTCTCATCAGAATATTGGTCCCTTTGTGTTTGAAGTGTTTGATGCACAGTCTCACCTGCATGGCTGGTGCCAGGGTCCTGCTCATGAGCAGAGCTGCAGTACAATTATCAGGCCTTAGGCATGTTTTCAGTAGGGCCTCTATTTAATCAGCTTAATCAGTCCTCACCTCCCATGAGAGGTGTACTGCTAATCCAGGAAATCATCCAATCACCTAACTTTGCTGCCAAAGACTTTTGAAAGTGGCAGATGGAGCTGTGCCAGGCAAGCTGCTCTCTGGACACACTGGTTTGTTAGTCCTGTGTACATACTAAGAATTAGGAAATGGAGGAGAGCTGCAGTAAAAGGTTCTGGAGATCAAATATTTTACCTGGAAGGAAAAAGTTAGCTAGACAAGTTGTGTGATATGTGTTATAAACCAGAACTTGAGCTGGCAGAAAACTGGCAGTGTTCTGTTAGAGTTGATGGGAAAATATATCCGTTGAGGATTCATCCCTCTGTGCTCAGAGATTTTTGCTGTTGACATCACAGCAAAGACAAATGGGTGAATACTTAGGACCCCATGTTTTTTCCCCATTATTATAAATCCATTTGATCATGGAGATTTCATTTATCAGATAAAATGCTTTTATGTGAGCTTGAATTATTTTTTTCTCAAACATATGTGAGACATTTCTGACTTCTGCTTTCCTCAGGCTCCCTGGATCATTGAGGACAAGAGGCCCCCAGAAAACTGGCCATCCAAGGGAGAGCTGGAGTTTGTGAATTATTCAGTGAGATACAGGAAGGGCCTGGATCTGGTGCTGAAGGGTCTAAACCTCCAAGTGCATGGTGGGGAAAAGGTGAGTCACCAGCTTGAATGTCTGCTAAACTTTGCTCTGGGCCTGCAGTGATGACTGTGGAGTAGAGGAGAGGGTCTGGTGGAACACCATGTTGGTGCAGGAGGCAGCAGTGACACCTGTGCTGTCCGTGTGCCAGCGTCCTCCTGCCTGGGAAGCAGCAGAGTGAATAGCATGGCACTTTCTGCACTTGCCAGTTCATTTGGCAGCAGGCTCTGTAGGAGGCCCCAAGGCAAATGACAAAAATTCAGTGGTAAGAATGCTTTTCTGAAGCAGTGCAGATGGGAGAAGGAATTCCAGCTTTTTCTGCTCTTTGACTTCCCATGTGAAATTTTTGGCATGGAAGGAAATGACATTCTTTGTTTCCTTAATCAGGAAATGTCTTCATTCTGGGAGATTCATTTCTTTGTGCTTTGGTGGAAAGTTCTGAGGTTTGCCTGTTGGAGACAGAATAATTAACATGGGAAAGTCCTTTCCTGAACAGTCTGTTGCTAAAAATAGAATTGCCCTTATTCTAAGCAGCCAGGATGACAGCATCCTTCTGGCATGGAGATACACATGCTTACCATGAAGCAGGAATTGCCCTTAGAGAGCCTTTATTTCTTGTCCTTGAGTGACTGGACCTTCCATGGGTGTTCCAGACCATCCAGAGTTATGTAGGATGGCTCTAGGCCTGTGTTATTCATTGTATTTATGACACGAAATATTTATATGGAGTATCATTCCAATTACAGGAATGGCAGTAAGTACATTACAGTGTACCCAGGGTTTCTAGGGAAGGATGGGACATTCTTTCTTAGATTCAGATCTTCAGTCAAACCTCTTAGAGGTGCCTTGGAGGGTTGTTTGGGAGTTTTTGTTGAGTGTTGTTTTCTTCTTAACCGTGTGCTTTGTTAAACCTGCAATTTGTTGTAGATTGGAATTGTTGGCAGAACTGGAGCAGGGAAGTCCTCCATGACGCTCTGCCTCTTTAGGATCCTGGAAGCTGTAAAAGGGGAAATCAAAATTGATGGTGTGAAAATTTCAGAAATTGGTCTCCATGACCTTCGATCGAGGCTAACAATTATTCCTCAGGTACTGTTTCTGTGTGTCACAATGAAGGAACATTTTATAGCAGCTTAACAAACCATAAATAATGGTTTATCCAAAGAGGAAAATGTTTTGTTACACTCAGAAAATTGTTTCAGAAAAACAAACTATTTATACTTTAACTGGTTCTATCCTGCCACCTTATAAGCTGGGTGATAAAACAGGATTTAGGATAAACCATCTTTAGAGAGCTGAAAGTTGAGCTTGAACTGTAATAATGTAATGTATTTTCAGAGAGGATGGGACTGGTGGCCTACTTCCAATGCTATGGACACCTCAAAGTAGCAGCCCATAGTTTCTGTACTTAAAACAGCCAAGGCACTTGTCTAATAAAAATTGGTTTTATATCCAGGATCCTGTTCTGTTTTCTGGAACACTGAGGATGAACCTGGATCCATTTAATAAGTATTCAGATGAAGAAATATGGAAAGCACTTGAACTGTCTCATTTGAAAAGGTTTGTCAGCAGTCAGCCATCCATGCTGGACTACGAGTGCTCAGAGGGTGGAGAGAATCTTAGGTAAGGCATGCTTGGACTGGGCCACACACTGAGCTGCCATTCAGCTGTGACACTGGGTGACACCTGAGCTCAGGCTGACACTGGTCTGTCACATCCAAAATGATTTGGCCACCTGTTTCTGTTCCAAGAAAGCCACCAATGTTCAAACATTTGCCTCTTCTTCTGCCTCTGCCACAAATGATCTGATTCTTCTCCCAAGCACAAATCCCATCTTGTCAGAAAGAAGTTTTAGGATGACAGGATATTAGGGACAGGCAGCCCCTTAAACACATTTTGGTAGGAAGGGAGATGCCATTAGAACATTAGTGCTGTGCTGAGTGAGAGTTCTCCACCTGACACTTTAGCAATGTTTATTTTCCATTACTGCTTGGAAGGCCCATGAAGACATGACTGGAGGTGATTAAAGGCCATGCTTTGATATGCTTCATTGGCTTCTGAGGCTGTGGTGTCACCAGATGGTCTGTGATGAATGTTCAGCTCCTTCCTCATCCTGCAGATGCTCAGAGACTGAGTCTGGGCTATGTTTGTGACAGGGGAGGAACACTGGGTTGCTCAGATAAAAATAAATGTATATATTTTTATATAAATAAAATATATACATACAATATATATGTGTATATAGATGCATAGACATATATACATTTTTATATAAAATATGGTTTGTTTTTTTTTTAGAAAGGACGTGCAGCCTCATAACGTTTCCTTTTTTTTTTTTTTTGTCCTAAGTTTGCATATGCTCAGTGTTATCAGAACTGTGACTGTTTCTGAAAGCCTGGGCCAAAATGTTTTCATTAGCTGCCCTGCCTTTTGTCACAGTGATAAAAGGCACATTTGGTGGCCCTGCAGTAAGTGATCCTATCATGTTAGTGTTGGCACGCTGCAGCCTGCACGTGTGAACTATGGGGCTGACAGTCCAGGCAGCTTGCAAAATACTTCAGGGTTTTTTGGGTGACCTGCTGAGTGACCTGCTGAGCACAGTGGCTGTGAGCAGTGGGGAGCTGAGGGCAGTGAAGGGCTCTCTGTGCTTGCAGCGTTGGCCAGAGGCAGCTCGTGTGCCTGGCCCGAGCTCTCCTGCGCAAAACCAGGATCCTGATCCTGGATGAAGCCACGGCCGCCATCGACCTGGAGACAGATGACCTCATCCAGATGACCATCAGGACACAGTTTGTGGGCTGCACCGTCCTGACCATTGCACACAGGCTGAACACAATCATGGATTACACCAGGTAAAATCTCTGAGTAGTGCATGGCAGGCTCATGGGTTTACTGGGGTTGTGAAGCAGCACTTGGAGGGGTCTGGTTTGTCTCTAGACGTGAACACTGGTTCTCTTGTCCAGCAGTGGGTAAGCAATCATGTGCTACATAATCCCAGAATTTCCAGCCCTGACTTTGCCCGTGCTGCATAGAAAACAGGTTCTGTATTCAGAAACCAGAGCTGTGCAGCGGCCCAGGGCCACTCCTGGCACTGTCTGAAAGCTTATGGAGTCTTGTTAAACCAGCAGCTGCTGTGACTTCTTCACCAACAGCATGTCATTTTAATTACTTGAAAATATATTAATATTCTTCATCAGCTTTTTATCTCCTTGGCTTTCTGGAACTATAGTTGCAATTCCAGATGCTTTTTTCCCCTCTTCCTGCCCCTGGGAGAGACTGTGACTGCCCTGTAACTTTTGTAGTCAAGCAGCAGCTCAGGGAGAATGTTTATCATCTGTTGTTTTAACATGTGAAAATAATTGAGGAAAACAAAAGCAAGACAAAGATTAGAGAAGTTTGCTTTGTGACACAAACAGGTGCCACATTCCTTTTGAGGAGTTTTATGACACATTTTTCCCCCCACACCATCTTTTGTTTTGTACAGGGTTCTTGTTCTAGACAACGGGACCATAGCTGAATTTGACACACCTGCAAACCTTATAGCAGCAAAGGGTATTTTCCACAGTATGGCCAGAGATGCTGGACTTGCATGAAGAGAAGATCCCTTGGGTTTTGGTTTGGTGTCTTTTTAATATTAATGACTTGCCACAAAAGTGACTTGTGAATGTACTGTAATTTACAAAACAGTTTTTATAGTAGACTCAACTTGTGATATGTGAAGGAAGTATTTTACAATTATAAGGACCAGGAAGTGAATTTTATATTTTTAAATATTTTCTGTATACATAAAGTATTTTATTACATGCTTTTTCCCAAAGAATGACAAATATTCTGCCAAGAAAACGTATGCACCCCAGCGTAATTATGTACTGCATTCAGGTTTGTAATCATTAAATTATATTATTGGTACAAAATACACCTGATTTGTGTGTTTTCTGCATAAGGATTCATAGGTATCAAAGTGAAAAGACAGGCCCAGTTAAGCTGTGACTCAGCTGAGTAACAGTGAAATGCTGTGTAACCTCTGAGTGGTTCCAACTTGTTCCCTTCAATATTTCCCCCAGGACAAGGGAGTCCTGAGACTTTTGGGATCCCTGTCCAGGGCAACTTCAGCATTATAAAATTCCTCTTCAGCTTAAGAAGCAACATGTATTTAAAGCTAAACCTACAAATGGCTTCATATAAAACATTAACTGCATAGGTTTTTTCCAGTTCAGCAGACCCCACAGAAGCCCACAGGGACACGATTGGACCAGAAGTATCAGAATTTTGCTGCATATCTTTGGGTAGGAAGTCACTTAGACTAAGTCTCCACTTAAGCTGAACGTGCATGCTGAGACAGGTGTGTATTTAGTTTATCTTGTTCAACACTTAGTCATCTGAAATAATGGGTGGTTTGTTTTGCAGAAAAAATGATCTGTTTTATTAGTGATAACCAGGTTTCTTCAGATAAAAGGAGGCCTGTGTTCAAACAGCATTTGCTGCTAGAATCTGCTAGAACCTCTTTTGCTTCATTTTGTGTTTTACACTAAGCACTCCAGAAAAACACCCAGCAAGAAAATGTTCCTATATTTTACCAGAAGGAAAGCGCAGAAAAATTTTGAGAAGACAAAAATAATAATTTATTAATTCTTACAAATTATACTTCTTAAATAGAAACCCAAATTTGCAGCCAAGCATTTATTAGAAATTAACATTTCATGTAGCAGAGCACAAAGCAATGAATTATTTATCACAGACAGAATGTATTGGTTATACACTGATGGGATTGGGGAGTGTTAATAGTATCTTCCTGGTACAAAAACTGCACAAGGTATAAAAATATTCCTGGGAATGCATCAATAGAGGGATCAGCATCTGTGCAAGGTTGCTGCCCCAGCAGCTGAGCTTTTCTCTATGAGGTCTTACTGGTTAACACTGAATCCTCCTGGATTCAGCCAATGCCTGAACCATCCTGTGCTGGGGAGAAGGCAGCAGCCAGGGTGACACGAGGAATGACAATTTTATTATTCCATTACAGACAACTTAATATTCCACCAGCAATCTGGCATAGGAACAGATCCTGCCAATGGCCGGGACTATGTGTGACCTCTGGCACTTTGTAGAAGAGGCTTTTTCAGTGTGACAAAACCTTCTGTATTCACCTGGGAAAACGGAGCTTCAGTGTGGCGACTGGGCAGAGAGAATTCGGAGTCAGCAGTGCCGGCAGCTGAGCCCGGCCTGGCTCCTGTCGGCGGGTTGGGAGCTCCCTCTGCTGTGCTCAGCCCTGCGCTCCCAGCACTTCATGAGCTGACAGCAGCGAGCCCGGGGCGCTCTGGGGACAGTTCCCACCGGATGGGCGGTGACACGGGCAGTGACACGGGCACTGACACGGACAGTGACACGGGCAGCTGCTGTCCTTTACCAGCTGCAGCCCCCGGGACAGGTGAAGGCTGTGCTCGGTCCCCAGCTCCAGGCGCAGGGACTCAGCCCAGGCCTGCCCCAGCAGCCGCACGGACACTGCACAGCCTGCTCAGGCTCTGAACTCAGAGACAAGACAAAGATAAATTCCTTTGGCAGCTGCAGTTTCCAAAGAAACTGGGGGGAAAGAGGGGGGAGGTGAAGAAAGAGGAAAATTCAGACTAGCTTGGTACCTTCTGTTTGCCTGTTACACCTCACACTTCAGTTTATTCATCTAATCCACAGCGCCTGCTCTGCACATGGCCTACCAGAGTAAAACTCTTCCTCGAATTCAAGTGACTAAATACTAAAGTTACTAAAAAAAATTAGATAAAATCCAGCTCTTAAATACTTTTCAATTTCTTTATTCGAGAATTTCACAGCAAAAGTAGTCAAATTCTGAAGTTTCAGTAATTGTGGTTTTCTTTTCAGTAAACTATATGGGTAAACATAAGTCACAGTGAGAAAAATAAAATACATTGCATAGGAACATCAAGATTGGTTATCAGCCCAGAAAACCCTGGGTACTTCACTAGTTTGTTTTTACACAGGTAACCTTATAGGTTCAAGATGCAATTTTTCTCAGGAATGTAAAGGTCCAAGGAAAATAAAATTAGATTTTTTGTGCTTTTAAAAGGGGAAAATGAAGCAGCATTGAAGAAATATCAACACAGTAACAAAAATAATATATTAAATTGCACATATCATTACATGTCAATTGCTCGTGTATATATTGACAGACAACACTAAAAGGGATTTTGGTTGAGAGCATATTTATTATTTGGATAATTACTGTCACTTTTATTTTCAACCTGAGAAATAGGGAAAAGTGTAAACAGGGATTAAGAAATAACCCTAATAAGTCACTTGATAGAATTTAAACTTGACATAGTTTTGTGCTTCCACAGACGTAAACCATTCTGGTTTTTTTTCTAAGTAAGATAGGAGTTAATAAACATGATCTAAAAAGAGAACACTGATGGTAATGGACTCAGTACAAACATTAAATGGGCTTCATGGCAGGTTCTTTAGCTTGATTACCTCTGCTATTTTATAGCAAACAAATTATTAGAACAGCTTAAGGTAAGCCTTTCCCTGAGAGCTGCTAACTCTGCAGTATTTCATTATCTTTTTGTAAGGAAGTGTTGCATTAACAGATAGTTCTACCAATACTTCCTGTGCATTGAGTTACTTTTACACCACTCACTGTTCTTAAGATTAACTAGAAGCTGTAAATGTGCATAACCACTTCAGTTTATTTCACAGTTAACAAAATAGATTTTTTTCACATCATTAGCCCTTATAGATACTGTTTTTCAAACATATTTGTAAAACGAAAGATAAAAATCTTTTGGTTTATTCCTTAATCAGTACGTAAGTTCTGACGCCTTCTTGTTATACCCACTCTGTTCAGAAAGTGTTGGGACTCTGAAAAATAAGTTTTTGTCGCTTACTGTTAGAACAAGCTCCAGTTCTTGGAAATCTTGTAGCCTTGCAACATCCTTGTCCTTTAAACAAACACAGTAAGGAGTTAGGCAATAGTGTCTGTTAAATTTGCAGAGATAAGTTAAAACAATAAGCTCATTCTAACACGAGGTATGTATTTATTCATAACTATGACACTTGTTTACAGGGAACTGAAAGCAGATATCCTGTTGCATCTTGTATTTACTCTGGGGTCTTACTCAGCTATTCCCTCAAGTCTATTTTTAGAAGGAATGCAATGCTGATTAGTGGGATTACACTTGTCAAGATCTACTGTCTGCCACCCAAATCCTCTTTTTTTTTTCCCTTGCTAATTCTTGGCAGCTGATGAATTGATGCTTGCATCTACCCAAGGAGCTCATGCATGTGGCTGGCTTCCTTGAGAGCTCCCCAGCAAGGCAGCCCCTGCAGCAGTGCACAGAGCCAGCTCTGTATCACTGCAGGAACACCAGGGCTCCTGAAGTCCTACCCGAGAGCCTGAAGTGATCAGGGATGAAAATAAAAAGTTCTTTCAACAATAACCAAGTTGGAAAGTGACAGAATTGCTTATGTCTTTTTTTTTCCTCCACTTCTTGACTAACACAGAGTAAGACATTGTGTAGTCAGTGAAGACGCAGCAGAGTGAAGTCTGTTAATCTATTCCTAATCAGATTTGCCCCATGCGTGACACCAAGAATGCTCTACAAGGATTTGAGAGTGAAAGAAAAGTCAGTGGTTAGTTGGTAAAACAGGTCAGCAGGTTCCTTCTCTGCTGGCTGCAGGGTAGATGGCACTGAAGGAAGGACAGTTACATTCAGAGCCCTGCACTCAGAAAAACCCTGAAAAACACCTCTGGGCAAGGACTGCAGCCAGGCCTTGCTGAACTCACAGAGCTTGGTTGAACTCTGCAGGCCTTTTAAATGCTCTTGGCAGCTCACAGTGGTTGTTGTGTTGTACTGAATTTTACAATGGAGTCATAAAATCCGGTATTAACTGGATCCCGCATCAAATGATTGTGAAAGGAGGTGATCAAAAATTTTGAGAACCTTTTTACTTAAGAAATCCCAAACAAGTCCTGAGTGTTGCAAGTTGAGCAGATTTTTTTTTTTCTAACATGGGCCTATGCAGGTGACCAACAAATTATTCCTTTATAACCTAAAAATCTCTTCTATAAGTTGCTGCACTTCAAAAAGTAGAGCTCTTACCTTTCTTAGCATTGTATTTGGTAATTTTCTGATCTTCTGGACGTGCTCAGGATTCACACCCAGCTCATGGCAACTCACTCGGAGCAGCTCCTTGTAGGTCAGTTCTTGTCTGTCCAGTTCAATTTCAATGAAGTCATTTTCTCTAAGATTAGGGGTTTGTATTCTCACTTTAAGCACCAGTTCTATTAGAAATAAAGGGTCACATTAATAGGCAGAGGTATAAAAAACTGGAAACAATGTCTCTATAACAACTTCCAGGTATTTCTATGTTCTATTAACCTAGTTTGTGTCACTGGTAAGAATATGTGAATCCTCAGAAAGCAAAACCTGGAATTGTATGACCACAGTTTTAATGAGATTGATTTTCATCAAATTATATGAAAAAATCATAGCAAATCTAATGCAATATATGTCTGCATGTCTGAACCGTTGCATGAATACTCTTTAATTGATTTAAGCTGATCTAACAGCAGTTTATACTGGTTATCAATTTCCTGAGCAATCCAAGATTGTTTTTATTGGTATTTCTTGCTCTCAGTTCACTTCTCATTGCTACCCCAAGGTATCAAAATGCCTTTTACTTGAAGAACAAAATTCTGAATGGTAAACTGGAATTCCAAGTTTCCCTCTCTGGGTAGGCAAAGTTTCCCTGCAGAACAGGCAGATCCTAGAACAGCTCAGTGCAGACTGAGCCATGTGAGCTTTTCTTGAGCCCACTGGCTGCTTGCTGATGATCTGTATTTGCAACTTGGACTATACTACCTAGAAAATTAGATTACACTGGTGTCTGTATGCTTTTATAGCAATTGAGACAGCAAACATTTAGATCAGTATTTTAATAACAGTTCCAGCAAAAACAGGCTATCAGCACACTTCATTCCTTTCAAATGTTTCCTGAATGCCTAAGCATGGTAATCTGAAAGTCTCTGGAAACGTGTGACTAGTCTGCACTGCCCGAGGTGACAGAAGGTCAACACAAAGCCAGAAGAGGTTTTTGGTGTTACCTTGCATGTTGAGTGGAAAAGCCCCTGTGAAGAAAATGGGCTGAAAGGCCGGCACAGGCCCCGTGCAGGAGCTGCTCCCTTGCTGGGGCAGGGACTGGGCACATCCTGGTGAGGGGCTTCTGCCCCAGGACACGGCGCCCTGGTAAGCAGGAGCTCTTGGGAGGACAGGGGCTGGGTGTGACGGCCCAGCAGACCCTCGAGGCAGGGGGGGGACATCCCCATTGGGACGTGCCTCAGGCTGTGACGGTGCTCGCGCTCGTCTGGAGGTGTCCCTGCCAGGTGCAGATGGGGAGTTGGTGTCTTGTGGTTCCAAGTGTGAGAGATTCCCATTCAGGGCAGGATCTGGAATGCTGGTACTTGAGGTGTTGTAAACATATGGGAAGGGTGGGTTAGCCAGGTAATTGGGGATGATTGGCAGATCTGAATCTTGCTTTAAGTCTGTGAGTTCATCTTCCACTGTGAAAAAAAAAGAAACAACATTCTCCAAGACTGACTTGGGGTGGGTTTTTTTGGGTTTATTTATTCTTTTTTTCTTTCTTAACCCTATTTTTACACAGAGGGAATGCAGTGCTAAAAGCATCATGGGTTAGAAGATGCATCAGGAAGCATCGTGTCTTTTTTTCCTACCATAAACAGAATGCTTAAGTGTTGCGATACAAACATAAAAACTGAGTCTGATTCTAAGAATTCTGGGGGTGCTAACTCCTTCTAAACACTGCAGCACTTCTGTTTTGGCTTGTTTTAATCTCTACTAGCAAATTGTAACGGTCTCTGGTGGAATAATGCTGTCATCTTCATAATGTATCAGGCAACGAAAAACAAAGGGTCATATGTTGTTTCATATTAAGGCAGAGGATAAAGGGAAGAGAACATGAGGTACTGGGAGAGCTTCAGCATAACCCATCCAACAGCTGGGAGAGACAACAATGAAAACAAAACCAGACACGGGAGGACAAAGGAGACACAAAAGGTTGTTGATCGACCGCATTTCAAATTACTTATCACCTCCAGCAGCAAAACCTGCTCTGTTCCAGCAGTTACAAAACACAATAGAGATGCTCAACCAACGTCCTCTAATGAGCCGTTTATCTGGGCTGCTAATTTTTGATTTATCCAACACAGAACATAAGGAAAATTAGGTGTTGCTCATACAAGAGCTTCCTACAAATTCGAGAATTTCTCTCCTGCTGTCCTTCTGAAAACTGGAAACTGCATCTACCTGGCACATAGCATTCCTCAAAATACAGTTTTTCTAAATTTCCAGTGTTTAGAAAAAAGCTTGGCTAGCTGGGTATGGAATTTATTGGTAATCCCCTTTACTTAAACTTCATTTTCTTACCATGTAAACACTCTAGAAAGCAAGTCCTAATACTAAAACCCAAACACAGAATCCTCACATGCAAAACAAAGACCGGACCACCCATGCTTTGAACATCCTTTTAGTAATCTTTGACGATCATACGGCACAGTCACTATAGGTTACCTCCCAACATCTTCCTGATCTCTCTCTTGGATGTTAACTGGGCTGGCCTCTCCCCTTTCTTCGTCAGGATGTCCTTGTCAGCCCCAGCGTGCAGCAGATAAGCCACAACGGCCGCGTGGTTCCGTTTGCAGGCCCAGTGCAAACAGGTCCTGCACATGGAAAACGGGAGCGCTGTGTCAGAGCCCAGGCAGGCACACTCCTCTCCACTCATTCCCGCTGCCTATGACAACAACCTATGCACATGTAAAACAGGTTTGAGCTGCAAACTTCCCTGGAAATTCACCCTGGATTGGGAGTGCAGTGGCACCTGCTGATGTCATTTTCTCTCTGCTCCAATGCTCTTTACTGCAGTAGTAGTTTTAAAGTTCAGGATCTTTTCAGTTTGTCATTTCTTAGGCCACGGCCTTTAGGCTGCTGGAAAAATAAGTATGAAAGTAAGGTTTGTGTATGGTACTTTAACCTTTTAAAGAATCAGCTGCACTTAAAATACTTGTGTTTGTGTGTGTGTACATGGGATCTATTACCAGTATCTCCCTAGGACGCTATATGCACTCTTTAATTAATGCTGCCAGCATAAGTATTTGCACTTTCTGGCAAGTAAATTATATTTAAAATATTGTAAGCACAGTTTCTAAGAACCGTTCTTTGCCCAGTTTCCATTTTCTGCATCAGTAATTACTCAGCTTAGATCTGCAGACAACTGATTTGCTGCAATTTGTAAGTGATGCACAGAACTAATCCCTTTTCTGTATTTTCAAGTTATTATTTGCACTTGCTGACTAGAGAAACATTAAAAAAAAATCCTAAAAGTTGCTTAGTGTTCAGGTCTTATTTAGTGTGTGTATTAAGGACGTATAGACTCACACATGTAACTTGCTATAGAATTGTACCAGTCTTTCCTATCCCATGTTCTAGTGGCGTTTGACCTTTCTCTAGCTTTTATATTTTAATACTCTAGCTCCAGCTGAAGGAAATTCTTCAGAAAAATGAACATGCTCAACCCTTCTCCAAGTTTGTTTGTTTATTTTTTAAGAATTATATCAAATAAAGCAGCGATAAATAAACTTAGAAGAGAAAAACTTTCAGTTGGAAGTCCAGCTCCAAAAAGGTTTTTCCACTTCGGGTGGTTTGGTTTAGTTTGGTTTGGTGGGATTTTTTTTACAGGAAGAGACTGTAAAGTCAGATAGAGAGGGTGGTATTTGCATTGAGCACAAAATTTGCTGATCTAGTTTTTAGAGAAGATATGTAAGGCTCAACAGCACAGCTTCATTTTGGGATTCATTCTGGCCATTCCTGGACCTGATACATACCAAAATAAGTAAGTAGTCAGCACCTCTAAGCATCACACATACTAAGAAGCTCACTGCAAAAATTTTAATTGTACAAACTTAACAATGAAGATCCATTTATTGCCATGGTTAAAAATTACCAGATCATTATTTTTTAAAATAACTGATTTTATTACAAGACTTAGTTCATTGATTGCAGCGTTAGATACAAACTCACTCTGATGACAGCTTGCTTTTTATCTCACTAAGATAATTCAGTGTCCTGTGAATCAGTTAAATTTTTACAAGCTTTACTTTTAATCACAATTTAAAGCTCAAGTTGTTAAGTGCTGATTGAACTTTCATCTTTATAAGCCTTGCTCCTTTCCTATTTTTATTTTGCCTATTTTTAATTATAATATCATAGAATTCTAGAATGGTTTGAGTTGTAAAGGACTTGAAAGTTCATCTCATTCCACCCCCTGCCAGGGGGATGGATACCTTCCACTATCCCAAACTGCTCCAAGCCCTGTCCAGCCTGGCCTTGAACATTTCCAGGGAAGGGACAGGCACAGCTTCTCTGGGCAACCTGTGCCAGGGCCTCCCCACCCTCACAGGGAAGAATTTTTTCCTTACATCTAATTTAAGTCTCTTCTCTTTTAATTTAAAACTGTTCTCCCTTGTCTTATAACCATCCGTGTGTGTAAAAAGTTGTTCCCCCTTTTTTTAATAAGTTTATAATTTCAAGCACAAAACAGCACAGTAAATACACACTGAATTGAACCTGCAGAAAATAGTCTGAAAATGCCTGAGCATTCCCTGTAAAATCCTCCTTCAAATAAAATTATGTGTGTGTTTATGTCTACAGCGTTACTTGTACAAGTGTCTATTCCAGAACAGCCTTCACTTTAGTGTCCTCAGGTGGATTTGAACGAGATGCCAAATCCCAAGTGTTTGTATATATCACTGGAATAAGTTCCCTGCTTGAAAGAGGAACTAATTTTCCAACTTCAGTTAATAATAAATATTTCTGCATATGCAAGAGCACGTAAAGCCCGGGGTTTGTGTTCTGACAGACCACACCGTCTCAGGCTGGAAAAAAAAAAAAAAATCAAAACCAACACCACAAAGTATGTCCGCAGTGACCTGGAGAAGAGGCAAACAGGGCAGGAGGCGGAGTGGGGACGCGTGTTTGTGACCCCGGCTATCCTCTTTGGCACAGGGACAGCTCCATAGCGGACTATTCGGAGGCAGATCGACCTTTCTTCCTCCTCAATTCACCCCGCCTGCCTTTCACGTGAGGAGTGAACCGGCGGCAGCGTCCGCCCGGGCCCGCCCGGGCCGAGCTCCCCGAGAGACCCCGGGTTGGGGGGGGCCCTTACCATCCGTTGACTTCGTTCTGGGAGTTGAGGCCGACCCCCAGCTCCACCAGCCGCCGCACCTCCTCCGCATCGCCGAGCGCCGCCGCCTCCCGCAGCCGCTCCTGCCGCTCCCGCTCCGCCATGTCCCCGCAGCCGCCGCCCGCCTCCCGCATCGCCCCCCGCACCCCGCGGCCGCCCCGCGCCTCCGCCGCCACCCCCGCCGTGCTCCGGCCTGGGGGACACTATTGACGGTGACAACCCGGCCCCGACAGCCGGTTCCGGGGCGCGGCCGCTGCCCGGGGACGGGCCGGACGGTGCAGTCGCGGGTGGATGTTGTTTAATGGGCATAGAAGTGCATCGTACGCGCCGTGTCCTGCTCTGCTGGTTGTTTTTGCGGGCTCTCGATGTATCGTAGAGTGAATTATGGAATCGTCGAGTGTTAAGCGTTGGGAGGGACCTTAAAGATCATCTCGTTCCACCCCCCTGCCGTGGGCAGGGACACTTTTCTCTAGACCAGGTTATTTAGAGGCCCCGTCCAGGCCGGCATGGGACCCCATCCAGGGGTGGGCCATATTTCTAGCCGACTGACTGTGGTAATTTAATTAAGATCAATTTTAGCCAGTGGTTTTACTCAAGGAAGGAAGAACTTTATGATAACCACCGCTACACAAAAACCTGCTGGTAAAGAGGCTAAATAGAGGGGTTCAGAAAAACTGGGTTTGCCTGGTGACTGCATGAGGAGGTACTGAAGGGATTTTTAAGATTGTGATGATTTGGGTTGGGAAGGAACATAATACTCATCTAGTTCCAACCCCCTGCCATGGGCAGGGACACCTTCTACTAGATTGCTCCAAGCCCCATCCAGCCTGGCCATGAATGCTTCCAGGGATGGGGCATCCTCTTACCTGGCATAGGAAACTGTCATCATCACTGTCTGCAAAGCAATCAGACAGATGATAGGTAATTCCTGCCATTTGCATGGTTTGGTTTGAAAAGCTGTTTTTTGTCGTTGTGGATTTGAGCTAAACCAAGTTACAGAGCAGTCAGTAAAAACTTGACCACTATAAAAAGTAAAAATAGTAATTTCCAACTCCACTCAGACTTTTGTATTCCAGCCTGCTCTGTGCAGCCACAGCAGCATGCCAAGGAATTCTGCAGTAGTCGGGCTGCAGTGTACCTGTTTGCTTCCTTGATGCAACCAGAGAAAAGAAACTGAAACAGCCCAGTTTTGCCCCAGTTCCCAGCATTAGTACCCCACCTTCCCTCCCATCCCCAAAACCAGACTGCAGGATATTGACTGAAAATTTATACCATAACTTGTGTCATGTTGATTTCAGTCTTACTGTTCCAACCGTCCCATTGGTTTCTTAAATCATCCCAATATTGCAAACCTTGAAAGAAGTTTGTGGTGCCTCACAGTGCTGCATTAGGGAGAGATTTCCAAAAGGAATCTCCCCAGATAACAACTGGTGCTTGCAAGCCCTCAGTGATGCCCTCAAAGTTGCTGTCAGTCTAAGTGGGTTTTACAGCATCAGCATAAACATTGGCTTCAAGCTTTTCAAAAAATATTATATAATTAAAATTTTAATAATTGTATGTACTTAGGATGTTCAAATCAATGTTGAGTAATTGGGAAATAGTTGGCAAATGCTATGTGAAATTCAGTATATACCGAGTACAAAGTCACATCTAGAAAGAAAAACAAAATGGGCTGGTTCCTAGGTCAAAGAGTAAAATTTCTTTTACATATGCAGGACTTCTATTCTCCCTCAACCTATGGAGCATGGGGACAGGCTTTCCAGGGAAGTGGTGGAGTCATCATCCCTGGAAGTGTTCAAAAAACATGTGGATATGGCACTTGACATGGTTTATTGGTGAGTGTGGTGATGGTCAGACTGGATGATGTTAGAGGCCTTTTCCAGCCATAACAATCCTACAATTATTCCCTGGATTCCTAAAGGAATCTGCACGGCTGGAGGCACTCGTGACTGGGACTCGGTAGCTGTGCATCAGGAGCGGTTTGGGTGACTTTCTCCTGCCAGGATGCAAAGGGGGACATGACACTGCTTCAGCTATGCCCAGGCCCGTGCCCTTAGACTCCGGCCATGACCAGCAAGGCCACTAGCACAAAATCACAGAATCACAGAATGTGTAGGTTGGAAGAGACCTCCAAGATCATCGAGTCCAACCCATGCCTTCAACACCAACACCACCTCAACTAGGCTACGGCACCGAGTGCCACATCCAGTCTTTTTTTAAACACATCCAGGGATGGTGACTCCACCACCTCCCCATGTAGATAATCCCAGTACTTTATTACTCTTTCCGTGATTTTTTTTTTCCTAATATCCAACTGTATTTCCTTTGGCACAGCTTGAGACTGTGCCCTCCTGTTCGGTCAGTTGCTGCCTAGTGAAAGAGACCTCACCTGACTACAGCCTCCTTTCAGGAAGTTGTAGAGAGTGATAAGGTCACCTCTGAGTCTCCTTTTCTCCATTGTATGTCTGGGCTGTGTCCCTGCGCTCTGACACCGCACTAGGCTGGACACTGTCGTGACAGGTTACCGTTTGCATTGACACCACAGGGAGCTCGACATTATGTGTCATGACACCTCGCTGGGCAGAACATGGTTTGCCATGACACCTCACTGGGCAGGACACCGTCTGTGTGGCACCCGCTGTCCCTCACGCGGAGCGACACGCGGCTGCGGTGTTTCGGCGCTCCGGTATTTGCCGGGACTCCCGTTGCCGTGCCCGGGCTGGGCGGCCCGGAGGCGCCGTGAGGGAGCGGAGCACGGCGGGCTCGGGCCGCGCGGTGCATTGTGGGCAGGGCCAGCCAGCGCCGCCATTTTGTCTCTGTCAGGCGCGGCGCGGGCGGTCGGGGCGAGGCGGCCGAGCTGGTGTCTGGCGAGGGGGATTCGGCCCGCAGCTCACCATGATATCGGCCGCCCAGCTCCTCGATGAGCTCATGGGCCGGGACAGGAACCTGGCCCCGGATGAAAAACGCAGCAACGTGCGGTGGGACCACGAGAGCGTGAGTGCAGCACGGCCGCCCCTCTCATCCCTCCTTCTTTGCTCTCGCACATTGCGCGTGGCCGGGGGTTTGTCGGAGCGGCGTGGGCGGCTTCTCTCGGCCGGGGTCAGCTGCGGGGAGGGGGGAAGAGGGAAGGGATGAGGTGCCGGCCGGAGCGGGGGTTCCGCGTGGTTTGTCGGGGTGCGGGTCGGGCTCTCCGTGCTGGGCCCTGCATGGCGGCCTGGGGCGGGCCGGGCCTGGACGTGCGCGGGAGCAGCGCCGAGTCTCTCGGAGGAGGACGATCCCTCCACAGCCGGGCTGTTGTTGGGCTGCAGGAGGGGCAACCCCGGTGTTTGGGTGTCTGCGGGGGAAGGCCGTGCCCGCCGGGGTCGCCGTTAACGGGAGCGGGGGTTTCTAGAGGGCTTGTGCTGGCGGAGGTCTCCCGTAGTGAAACACAAAAATAAGGCGGCGGGGCGGTTAAAGGAATTCAGCACTTCTGAGTAGAAGCTGCTGACTTGCACGAGGAGGGGTGAGACAGATGTTCTAGTTTGGGAGACAAATGTCTGTGGATCTCTTCCTGAGGGTGGTGTTAGGGGAGGAAAAAGGGCACGCGCGTACCGGCTTTAATGTCTGGGGGTTGTACTACAAGGAAAAACAACGAGACTGTGGAAAGTGAGGATTTGGTTAAGAAAAGCTTGATTTTTTTCTGTATTTCCTCACTCAGATGAATCTCTTTGGGAGTGGGGGACGGACACTAACCTAAACAAGACTATTGTTTAGGAGTACTTACGTACTTTTGTGAATGTGTTCATTCATTTTCTGCAATAAGTAGCTCAAATAAGACGACGTTGTTGTTGTTACTGTTGTTGTTATTAATTGGGGTTTCTCTACTGGTTGAGCTTTAATGAATGATGTGTTAGTTTTGGCCAGCATAGTTGAATTGTAAGTTATTTGAGGAAAACTCAGTGGAACCTACAGAGTTCCTATAGCTGCTGCTTTGGGAGAGATGAACACCTGGTGAATTTTAAAATTTTATTTTCTCCCGTTCATGATAACTTTTTTTACTTATGGCATATGTTAAAAGAAAGTGTCACAATAGTGTTACAATAATTTATCACTTAAGTGATAGGAATTTCTGTGGTTTAAGCGGCACAAAGCATTTAGCTCCTCCCCCCTCAGCTTTTGCTTAGGATGTTGTTGATTTGGGAGGAGGGAGAAATGCTTGGATTTGGCTGTTCTAAATAGCATCTTGATCAATGATATTTCATGGTTTTATTTGGGATTTAGGTCATTATAAAGGAGGATAATACGTGTTTGGATTTGTTGAATTTGCATGATCTAAGGACCAATACCTATCTTACCTTATATTTTTCAAGTGTGAGGAACCTCTCCCTCCCTTGAAAAATGCTGCTCTATAGGTCAGCAGTGCATGTCAGGAAGAAATTGGGAGTTCAGGAAGTTTTCATGACCTTAGGTGTTTCTAGACTTACTTTATTAAGAAAATCATTCAGTTAGGAGTTCAGTTAGGCGCTTCCATTTGGTTGTGAATTAAAAAAAAAGGAGCAGTTAGGTGAAATATATGAAATACAAGGTGAATGGCTTGAGCCATGTTTGTCCAGGTAGAGGAGATAAGGGGATTGGTTTGGTGTATTCATTTTGGTGAGAAAGACTTCTTTCCTTGGCTGATTTTTGTTTTCCCCGTCATTCACTTTTACTAAGTTCAGGTTACTTTCTTCATCTTCAGATGAGCAAATCACAGAATATTTTCAGTTTTTCTTTTCACTTAGAACTTCAGGCTGAAGAGTTTGACTGTAACCAAAGGACTCCGTCTCTAAGCTGTTCAGTTCTGTTGTTTTAGAAACAGGGCCTTGTCTCCTTCCCAGTCTTTGGACCGTTCAGAAAGGGAGAGCTGTCCTGTGTCTGAGAGCAGTGGGAAAGTTACAGGCTTAGGGTTGTGCCTGCGGTCCTGCAGGATCTGCTGCTGTTTGCTCTGCTTCTGCTTTTATTTAGGATTAAGTACAACCTTTCTGCCAGGGATGTTTTCCTGGGTTCCTGTAGTCAACTGATGAGTTCCTAAACCCCAGCAATTACTCCTGCTAAACACGTGTCTCAGTTTGACTTTTCTTTGTTACCTAAAGATTAAATTTGCAATGCTGACATGTTTTAAAAGACAGGAAATGCAGATAAGGCTCGAATGGTAACATTAATTCCTCTGCCTGCTGTCCTGCTTTTCAGGTGAAATATATGTGTTAATGTAATTTCTTTTGAGATTAGACATAGATCAACGTGCGGCCTGGTCAGTGCCAGCATGTTGTATTGATCCCAAAGTGTAGGATTTTGTGTCACATTTCATCAGATTTGAACGTGGAAGATCATCACAAGAAGTTCATCTGTATTTTGCTTATCATTTGGAGATGGCATGGATGTGGCTGTCAGACTGGAAGGTGCAGGGAAATACAGGATGGCAGTGGAAAGTGTGGAAGCAGAGGGTGCCATAGCTCAGTGTGTGATTTATTTGCTGTGCCAATGAAGCACGTCGGTTATATGTTATAAAAGCTTTTGTAGAGCTGAAGTTCTTACTTTAAAACTTTGACATTAGTGAAGCCTTTAATGTTTAAAAATTGGAATCCCACTTGTGGTGTATTTCAGTATGATGCCATGTCCTTAGGTGATTGTTCCTGGTTTTGGCAAAAAGGCTTTGTTTTGTGTGTTTTGTGTGCAGGAAGAAGTCACTGGTATCATGTATTTTAGTCTTTCTGCTTACATTCATATCTGTCGAGAAGGTACCTTTATTTCTTTATTGATTCCCACCTTCCTGCTGTAATAGGCCACCTGCAAAAAGCAACTTCTTGCAGAAACAGGGATTGCATTAGAGCTCTGAGGCTGTTCTGGAGCACAAGACAGCCCAGCATGGGCTGCCCCTGCTCCTGTAAGGTTTGGAATTTTGATGCTTCTTCAAGGCAAACTCAGGGTTTTCAGAAAGTGGAGAGGCTTGAAGAGCTGTTAGAGACGAATGGCTGTGAGCAATCATCTCTGATAATTGAGTTTCTCAAAATGTAGTTTGTATTTGTATAGACTATGATGAGATGGGTTTAGCTATTTATGATGTGTTGTGCTTTTACTTTTATAATGCCAGCAGCCTGAACTCCCTTGTGTCTAGGTAGAATTTAAGGACTTAGTCCTCCAGGGGATGGAGGGAGAGGACTTAGCCTTCCATTACCAATACTCTTCTAAAAACAAAGAACATTTATCTTTAAGAGTGGGTTGAGGAGAAGGGCTGGTGTTTGTTTGGGTTTGGGTGGGCGGGCATTGCTCTTAAAATGTCTGCTGCATGTGAACTTTAATGGATTCAAAGAACTCAGCTGTGAGGAGGAATTTACTACTTTTTGATGTGTAAGACACAGTCTGCTGGATTTTATTCTCGGCCTTTTTACTAGGAATTGTCTCCCTAAAGGCATTTGCTTATGTAATTGTTTGTTACTGTTAGAGAGACTTCTCCATCAGTAAACAAATTTCCTGCAGAAGAGAAGCACGTTAACGTAGAAGCATTAACAATATAGAGCTGCCAATAGCTTCTTTATATGGGAAGGCTTTGAACTGCTTCCCAAACTACAACTGAGCTTGCAATTCTTGCTGTTAACTTAGTGGACTTGAATGTAAAGGATACCACTTTCCACATCCAAGAGATTTCAGGGGTTAGTGAATTTGTGATGGAGTGGAAAGTTCCAAGCATCCCTGTTTGTTACAGTGTTGTAGTGTCTTATCAAAATGTGAGCACTCAGGGGCTTTGAAACCCAAGCTGTGGCTTATACTGCAGCAGTAGTTTGACAGTGACACTTCTCTGTTGCACCTACTTGCTGCAGAGTTGCCAGAATAATTCTGCAAAAAGGAATAAATGTTCATTACCTCCGTAGGGAGTTCTGCCTTCCAAACTGCCTGTTGTGGAATGTGTTTTCAGATTGTGATCAGTGCAGCAGCCTGATAAACCATGGATGAGTGATGTCAGTTGAAATTTATCAGTCTTCTCTGTTTCAGTCCTTTAATGGTTCCACGGTGCTTAAGCCATTCCTTGGCACTCCCCATTGATTACTGAGGATTGGTTGGAAGTGCAGTTGATGTTCAGCCTGGGGAGGTGGATGTTGCACTGAGTGAAGCTGAGCTGGAGGGATACCTGCCACATTCTGCAGGATTCCAGCAAGTTGTGTTTTCCTGTTGAAGCAAACTCAGTTGAAGAGCTTAATGAAATAGGTACGAGAAGGGAAGGAAATGGCTTCAGCTGCAGTGGTCTGAACCTCTCTGAAGTGAATATTTCTCTGCAGGTGCTTCCCAGGAGGGTGTCAGGTAATTCACTGAGTGCCCTCCTAGTGCTGGAGTGGCAGCATTTAGAGCTGGTAGGAGAAAATAATGGCAGCTTTTTAGTGTGTGTGTGTGTGTTTTGTGGTTATTTTGGGTTTGAAGGGGTTTTTTTGTTTGTTTGATATGGCTCGTGTTTGGTTGGGGTTTTTAATGTATAAATAATTAATACAGTGTATGGTGTGTTTATACCTCATATTTTAGTATTGGTTACTGCAACTTCTGGCTATAACCATCAGGTCATAAAAAGAGGATTTTCCTAGTAGTACTGTTACATAATAATTGTAATTCTTTCTGATTTTCATTGAGGGTGGGTTGTTTTGTTTTGTTTTGTTCATCATACTTCTAATTACTTTTCCTTTGCTTCTTTTGTTACTACTAGTTTCTAAACTGTCACAGGCCAATTTGCCTAATTTTTTGGTTGATAGAAGATGTTCTACAACCCTTTTAACAGTGCGGTATGGTCAGGCTGTCATTACTGTGCTGTCTGTCTTAGGAAATTGTCTAATCCATCTCTGAAATTTTTTGGGAAGTGTCTTTCCACTGATCCTTACACCTGGATGTGAGTATGAGAAAATGGAAGGAGAATGTATAGAAAAATTACATTTCTGCAGACTAGTACAGAAATCCATCCCAGAAACTGCTCCTTTGAAGCAACTCTGTAGTAAAACAAGGGATATTACAGCTTTCAGAAAAGAGTGGATTCTGAAACCAGATTTTGTCCAGTAACTTTCTCCTTCTTTCTGAGGGGGAAAAAAAAAGGGTCATTTCACATGTTTTCTGAACTATTCTTGGTAAATTGCTGTAGATAGGTACCAGTGTCCAAACCTGGATCACGGGAGAAGTATTCAAATTACATAATAAAAGATCTGTTTGTTTGTGTTTCTTGTCCGTGGTTTGTTAACAGAAAGGCTGATTGTTTTTCAGAGGAATCTGTAGAGCAGTCAGTAGGGTTTGAACTTCTGTAGCCGGATTTGCAGTCGGGCAGTTAGCTTGGAAATACAACTGACCAAAAGAAATCAATTTGATCAACGGGTACCACAGGCTTTTTAGTGAGGTGGTGATGTTTGGGGCCTCTCTCCTCACCCCCATTCCTTGAAATCCTTCAGTCTGTGTCTTGGGAGATGAGATGCTGCAAGTCTTTGTCTGCAGGATTTGTGGGACAGTCAGAACTAGGCTGTGATGCATCCACAGTTACTAGATTGGCCAGAAGTTAGGAACTGGTGTCTGTAAAGGAGGTGCTGGAAGAACATCCAGACTGGTTTTGGATTTATCCCTTAATTAATGGCAGTCATATCTGTGGGAAGGGTCTAGTGAAAAGTTAATTATTTAAGATTGTTTATGAAGTTAGGGATGAAAGTATTTCGGATTCTATCCTTGTGGCTGTTCAGATGGATAGACAGGAGACAATTCTGTGTTAGGAACTTCAGGAACTGACCAACTTGACTAGCTAAGCCCATGCTCATGGGTGAGGGCGAATAATCTTTTTAACAAAAGCCGGGTTTATCCCATCATATGTTAAGTATTTACTGACTAGACTAACAGCCTTTTGGGGTTTTGAACTTTCTGATGGACTTTTTTTTGTTATCAGAAAAAGAACTTGACTCAATAATGTAAAACCAGACTGCACAGAAACAAGCCAAACCCTTTCTAGTTGGCAGGAAACCAGGTTAAAATGAATGTCTTCTCTGCCTGAAGAACTATTGATGTCTTGTTGCCTGTCATTCTTAAAGTGGCAAATTGTAAAAGCACTGGAGTGGGAAAGCTTCTTGATAATTCTCAGTTTTTTAATTGCCATCAAAGTCCTTGGGACAGGACCTGATGTTTGAGTGTCGGTGGCTTCGCTTCTCCTGGCCCGTAGCTCTGAGGAATCACAGAATGTTTGGGCTGGAAGAGACCTCCAAGATCATCGAGTCCAACCCAGCCCCAACACCCCAACTAAACCATGGCATCACATCCAGTCTTCTTTTAAACACGTCCAGGGAAGTGAAGGCTGAACACAAAGTTGTTCCAGGCAAGCAGAAGAAAGTGTTCCATCCTTCCATGGCACTTGTTCTCACCTCTTGTGGCTTTTCACAGTAAAGAGTTTTGCTGAAACTTATTAGATAGTCCAGTCTGGTGTCATTCCTTTCCTTTGGAAATGTTAAATATTTATATTTAGAAATTGATGACACTTTCCTCTGATCTTAAATATCTGTGGTAAAATTAAGAACTATTACTATTGCAAGGAAAAGTGAGATTTTTGGTGTTTTGTCATCAAGATGCATCTTGTAGCATTTCGTGCTGCCAGGAAATATAAAGGTAGGGGTTGTGTAAAGTTTTCAGAAATTTTATTATGTTCAAAGGAAACTTTATCACTGTGTTCTGGAAATAAAAGCAGTTACATAAAATTTTCAATTCAAGAGGCAAAAAATGATGCCTGTTTCTTTTCTTCTCTGTCAGGTTTGCAAATACTACCTTTGTGGCTTTTGTCCAGCTGAATTATTTACAAATACCCGTTCTGATTTAGGTAAGTTTATAAGTCATGACATTTTTATTCACTTAAATATATTTACAGTTGAGCCTTTGCTTGCAAACTGTTTTTAGTGTCTATAAACTATGCTAATTGCTAAGTCAGAACACTTTTTTTTAAAAAAAAAATCATTTCAAGGGTTACCAGTGATACAGTATGCTGAAAGTAATATTTATTCCAGATCCTACTTTGTCTAAGTGAAAAAACTTCTTAAATTTTTTTTCTTATTGTGTATGCTAAATTACTGGCTGTGGGGTGCTTTTCTCCTGCTCAAGTGTGAGCATGTAGTTTGTGTTATTCTCCCTGGGCAGGGTTTTAGCCTATTTTTGTGTGAGTGTACGTGATTGAGCTGCTTTACTTTAGAGACTCACTTACTGCAATAGTTATTTCTGAAGACCAGCTCTAAATTACCGGTAGTTTTCAAGGGATGGTCACATGTAGTTTGGAGATGGTAGTTTAGCAAAGCCAGACTTTTTGTCCTCGTGTTGGTTTCTAAGTCTGTTGAAGAGTTTAAGAGTCTGGAGAAAGTGAGGAATTTTAACACAGCCACCTTCATGAACTCAGGGCACATACCTCCTAATTTACTCCCAAGATCTGTGCTTTAAGTAGCCAGTGTGTTGCAGAGAGCCCTGGAAAGTAGAAAGTGCCTGATAAAATTGCCCTGCATATGCAATTTTTCTCTTTTTTTATTTATTTTTTTTAAATTTTAAACCCCATGTATTTAGGATATTACATTGTTTGCTTGTATTTACTGTATTTACTAATGTAGAACTTGATCTGGAAATTCTATTTTTATGAAGACTTCATGTGTAGAGTCTCTTTTGGTTTTATAATTACTAAACGATGTTGGCATCCTTTTTCTTTAATGTATCTTTCAAACTCCAAGCAAAGGAAGCAGAAAGGCAGAAGCATAAAAGTCCTTGTGAAATGTTTATAGCACAAACAAATGCTGGTGGAATATGAATACAACGTTTAGGAATGCAAACTTAAGTTTTTTGTGTTGTCTTCTTAGGTCCTTGTGAAAAAATTCATGATGAAAATCTACGCAAACAGTAAGTTTGTTGTTTGATGTATCAAAGCAAATAGCGTTCTTCATATCTTTGAAATTTGTTAATAGCAATCCAAACATGACCAATTACTTGCTCTTTTTATTTGCATAAATTTATTTAAATAAAAGCTTAAATTTATAATGTTTATTATAATTTATTGTTTTCATAATTTATAGATTATTTATATTATTATTTAAATATATTATATTCTCTTACTGTGAGCAAGGATTTATGATACTGTGTGTCATAAATAACTTGTTACTTAGTTTTCATCTGTTAGAGGTGGATGTGAGCTCTGGTTTTTGAAATCTTTGCCCAGGTATGAGAAGAGCTCTCGGTTCATGAAGGTGGGCTACGAGAGGGACTTCCTGCGCTATTTGCAGAGCCTGCTGGCCGAGGTGGAGCGCAGGATCCGGAGGGGCCATGCTCGTTTGGCACTGTCACAGAACCAGCAGTCCTCTGGGGTGAGTCTGCCAGAGGCACTGAGGCAGCTTTTCCTGTAGATAGCATCTTCAGGGTCTTATCTGTTCAGGCAAAACTTTGTGTAACCCAGAAGATTCCTGATCAGTAAGATTTTTCATCTGTTAGCCTGCAGATCGCATCTAGTATTAATGGACGAGCCAAGTGACTCCAGAGTCAGCAAGAGCCCTCTCTGTTCTCTTGTTTCCTCAGAATGAGTATCTGTTCTCTACCTGTCAAGTGTTGTCCTTACCCTGACAACCTCAGTTTACCTTCTCTCTCCTAGTTGCACTTTCCTCCCTCCCTGCGCTGGCAAACTGTGTCTTGTCCCCTGATGGATTTGGGGCAGTGACTGTGGCCTGTGCTCTGGGAGTTTTGTGACTGCCAGGACAGCTTTGCTCCTTTCTGCTGCCCCACCTCACTGTTCTGTGCAAAGTTCAGTTGCTTCAGAAGGAGCTGTGGACAGTATCCACTCAAGAGATACCATTTGTGGAGCAGAGGTGGGAGGGCAGCAATTAGTCTATTCTGGCAGCTTGCGGAGAGGACACTGCTGACAAATACATCTTTGAAGTGAGATTCTTTTTGCATTTTACGCTCAGAATTTGAAATTCAAAGCCCACAGAACTTCTAAGACACACTTGAATGTCTCCAAAAATATGTAGTAGCTGCATGGGAGTGTCAGAGTTTAAATTTAGGACTTTGAATAGTTTTTTTACCTTTTATGGGCCAGGACCTTGAACATTTTTGTTGATTTGGGAGGAATTAGTGTGACTAGACTTAACAAGGGTGGAGTAAATTGTGTCGACAAGTGTTTTATATTAGACTAGACTTCTTGTGGGAGAAGAGGCCGGGGGAGGTTATTCCCAAAGCATGTCTGGAGTAAGCAAAGACATACATTTGTGTGTTTAAGCTTTTTTAACAAAAGAAGACAAAACAGCAAGAAAAGGAAAAAAACCCCCATCTCACTCTTGTACGTTTTGCAGGGAGCAGGACCTACCGGTAAAAATGAGGAGAAGATTCAGGTGTTAACTGACAAAATTGATGTACTGCTTCAACAGGTGAGGGTTTTTTAACCCCCATAAGAGGCTTCTCTTGCTTTTGTTACGTGATCAAAAATTAAACTTTTAATTTTTTTATTGCCTTTTAGATTGAAGAACTAGGTTCAGAAGGAAAGGTGGAAGAAGCACAAGGAATGATGAAACTCGTTGAACAGTTAAAGGAAGAGAGAGAACTGCTGAGGTCTACAACTTCAGTGAGTAATGTGTTTGTAGTTCTGTGTGATATATCAGAGTGTGCACAGTGCATTCTGATTAACCTTGTCCTTCCACTGAAGGCATGCAAGGTCTGGGCAGAATTTATTACATAGTAACAGGGCATTTGGCTTTGTTAATCCAGTGTGTTGATTGGGCATTCTACCTTGAGAGTGGGTTTCCTGCACACAAATCATGAAATTAATCACCCAGCAGTCCTGGAGAAGAGCTTGCACCTTTCTCTAGGTGAGATCTCAGTTGAACTTCACCCTGTAGCCTCTGCAATAGAATTCTACTGAACTACCAGTGTGACTGTTACAGAAAGCCCTTGAGTCAGGGCTGTGACTAGAGACAGGTATTTGTCTGACTCTGGGGGCTACAGAAGCCAGAGGGATTAAGTATCAAGTTCCTGTTCATGAAAAGGAGCTTAAGTTCAAAGATTTTATTGTGGTGTTTAATGAAGTGCTCAAATTGAGATTCTTGTTTTATTTTTGAGAGCTCATAAGTGTTGCAGGCAGAGTGTTTATGTCCATACTGTATGATTCATGAACATTGCACAGCAATAATCACCTGAGTTTATATTGAAATTTCAATGTCCTTCTCATGTCTGTTGAAACAGTGGTTTAATTTGACCACCACGTTTTTAAATAGAAGCCAGCATTTCTTTTTGTTTTATTTCCTGGGGTATTCTAGCCTTTTGATTCCTTCAGGTATATTCCATGGTAGTTCTGCAGCTCCTGACATTTCAGTTGATGCCAAAGAAATCTTAAAACTGAAAAAGAAAGCTTTAAAAGAAAAACTTAGAACTTTAATTTTTCTGATATTGCAAGGAAGTTGCAGATATGAATGTGTACGTTAATGCAATGAGTAATGGTTCGGTGATTTTTCATGGATCCTTCCATGTGGGAATGAGCATGGGGTTGTCTCTTTCTTCCCTGTTTACCGTGATGGGGTGCAGTGCTCCAGAGATAAAGCTGGCAGATATGATTTCAGCTTTCAGCAGAGCCTGGATTTGACAACTGTAGCACAGAGTTACAAACCACTGATTAAAACTTTTCTTTTGCCTTATCAAATGTTCTTCTTTTTCAGACAATTGAGAGCTTTGCAGCCCAGGAAAAACAAATGGAAGTTTGTGAAGTTTGTGGAGCCTTTTTAATTGTAGGAGATGCACAGTCCAGGGTAGATGACCACTTGATGGGAAAGCAGCACATGGGTTATGCCAAAATAAAAGCTACTGTAGAAGATTTAAAAGTAAGTATTTCCTTCAGTTATTGAAATGAAAAATGCTTGGAGGCTTCCTAATGTACATAAAAAGCTGTCCAGTGGATTTCCTCAAGAGGGTGAAATGTTCCAAGAAATGGAATCCTGCACTGTGCTTTCACTGATGTAACTTGCTGTGACATTAGATACAAGCAAAAATGTTGATTCAGGCGGGAATTTTTATGGCCTTTTAAAAGAAGTATAGCGTGGCCTCTGTTCTTGTGATTGGAGCAAGCAAAAGAAAGTTCTGCAAGACAAAGGATTTTCATTTCAGGGATTTTAGGAGGCACTGTCGTTTGTTTGGAAAATAACACTGAACTATTTAAATGTTTGGGCTTTTAGATCCTCAGAATCAATAAGTTTAAGTATCTTGAGTAATGCTCATTTCTCCCTGTGAACTTGTGTTTTAAGGAAAAGTTACGAAAAAGAACAGAAGAGCCTGACCGTGATGAGAGGTTGAAAAAAGAGAAGCTAGAACGGGAAGAGAGGGAGAAGGAGAGGGAGCGGGAGAGAGAAGAGCGGGAACGGAAGAGACGACGTGAAGAGGAGGAGAAGGAAAAGGAGAGGGCTCGTGACAGAGAGAGGCGTAAGAGGAGCCGCTCCCGGAGCAGGCATTCCAGCAGGACGTCTGACAGGAGGTGCAGCCGCTCACGAGACCACAAAAGGTCAAGAAGCAGAGAAAGAAGGCGAAGCAGGTGCTACCTCTGTGTGTGTCTGTGTGTCTCTTCAGTATTTTCATGTAACTTGCCAAAAAGTAAAAATCTTGTGGCGACTTGATCTGTCAGCCCAAGTCACATCACTGATATGTTAGCTGTGCTTGGGTCTTGGCTCTTAAGTGAAGACGCACCTTGCTGGTTCTAAGGATGAGCAAGTTTTTGATGAATGTCACCGTCATTTCTCCATTTTTGGAAGATGACACCATGGTGGTGGAAGCGGATTTATGAGGGAGCTTTCAGCAGACAAAAAATGCTCCCAAAAAACAGAGTCTTGTTTCTTCCTTCAGTTCCTTTATTTCATGGTGATAAATACTTCTAAGCTGTATAGTAAGTGTGTCAGTAAATGAAGAGGACAACATGGAACTAGTTCTTATGTACTGGGAAATATACAGTATGTTAAGATTTGATTTCTGCTGATAATCATTTTTATTTCAAGTATTTAAAGTATTTAAAAGTGTTACTGTTTTATATTCTGAGTTAGAAAATAGCAGCCAAGATTTACATATTTGAATTCTCTCTAAATGTTCAGGAGTCGTGAGCGGAGGAGAAGCAGGAGCCATGATAGATCAGAAAGGAAACACAGGTCTCGTAGTAGGGACAGGAGACGGTCAAAAAGCCGGGATCGGAAATCCTACAAGCACAGAAGCAAAAGCAGAGAGAGAGAACAAGACAGGAAGTCCAAAGAAAAAGGTATGTTTGTATAAAGACTGAGTTCTTAGCAAGTTCTGAAGCTAATCTTTTCTTAGAGTCTCAAAAGCTGTTAGCCTTTCAGTGAGTGACTGAAAGTTCTTAGTACCAAATCAGACCTGGTTCTGAAGGCTGTGTGTTGCTGTAAGCAGTTTGAAGTGTTTTGTTCTTTCCAGTTAGTTACTGCACATGTGTGCATGTGTCCTTCTCTTACCTGTTGCACTTTGTCTGCAGATGAAATGTGCAAAGATTTTTATATATTTTAATAACTGTTTACCTTTAGAAAAACATAAGCCTGTAATCATTTTCTAAGAGTGAATGTCTTGTATTCTTACTCTTAGTGGCTATTTGCAATTACCCTTTGCAAGCACATGTTTTGTGGGAGATTGGTACCTGGCTTCTCACCTGTACCATGTATTACTTCTCAGCACTATCGTGTTTCCTTCTATAACAGTGCTTTTAAGTTTTTTCCCCAATCTATAAAAGCAGTCCAAGATAAATATTGCAGAATCTCTGTGATGCTCTGAATGACAATTTATGCCTTCTCCCCAGTCTCCTGCTTTCCTCCCCCCCCACCTTTCTCCCTTTTTTTTTGGTTTGTGTTTTTTTGTTTGTTGTTTAAAGAAGTGAGTTTTCCTTTGTCGGTGTTCAGGTGAGTCTCAACAGAAAGCTGTGTTAGTCCTTGGAATGGTTTTGTAGCTGTACATGCCACGTAGCACAGCAGTCGTGGTGACTCACTGCTTCACCAGAGGCTGAAGCTCAGAAACTTTAAGTAGGATTACAAAGAGCTACAGTGAGAACACTGTAGATTCACATTTTGTGAGAAGATGCTAATTCACTGTTATTGCTAAATTTCCCCCTTTAAAAGTCTTTTGGAACTTCTGTAGGAACGTAATGCTTCTGGCTCTGGTGGGGAGCTGACTAATGGCAAGTCTGAAACAGCCACCCCACTTCATGGGCTGATCATCAGTAATGGATGAAACAATTGTGTTTCTAAGGTACTTTAGAGGTTCTCTGGAATGAAAGGTGCTCTGTGCATGTGTCTGGGTTGCATAGGCCTGTCTGCTTGACCCTTCTCCGTATTTATCCGGTGGATTGGTTGCCAAAATGTTGGTAATGCTTCATGTATTTCTCTTCCCTGACTTCCTTAGACTGTTTCAATTTTTCTGGTTTATACTGTGGGGCATCTTTAGTATTGATTCTTCTCTCATTTTCCTTTGCCGTGTAAGAGAGTGGGTTTTGTTGCTTGCTCGTTGGCAGTGGAAATGATGTGCAGGCCTTAAACTCAGATTCAGTGTTGTAGCCTGTACTGTCCATTTGTTACTATTCCTACTTGATACTGTGCCTTTTTTGCCTGCTTTATGAACAGATTTCTGGTACTTGGTCAAGAATGTCCTGTTCTCCTGAATGTGTGTATCTATGCATATAAATAACTGTTTTCTTATTTATTCAAATTTGGTCTGGTTTTGAGCTTTCCAGTTCTTTCCTTAATCTTCCCATAAATAGAGGAGCTAGTGAACTTTCTTCAGCATCTCAAGTGTTTTTAGTTTTAACTTGACTGATTTCCTTGCTGGCTGTTTTATTTGCTGCTTGCTACTTTCTTCCACCAGAAATGAGAACAGTGAGGTGATGCTATGAGCTGCGATGAAAATCCCACCTGGGAAAATCAATTACTTTATTTGACTGTGCCATCTGTAAAAACACAAATAGGCCTGAGGCCAGAACTGTAATGCTGAAGAAGTTTGTGATTTTTCCCTTTGTTGGGAAAATCCTTTAACAGAAAAAAATACAAAAGAAGAGGGGAGGAAGGAAAAAACCAAACTCAGTAGTAGTTAATAAGGCAACATGGAATTTCTGTGCTGAAGCTGTAAGCACCATTGCGTCCTCATATTTGCAATGTGGCACTGTAGGTGGGTAGTTTAGAAGAAAGCTTTAGAAATTTATATATTTGAAGTATGTGGCTTTTGCACAATAGTAACTTAAAAGTTAAATCTAACCTTAGTACTTTGGGAATCCTGGCTTCAGAATCTACTTGTCTTTATAGCCACCACTGATCTGTGTTTGTAAAAGTAAACAGCAAAGGCTGTAACTACTCATGGTAATGCCTTTCGTATGGAAATCTCAGACTGTGTTATAAACACGAATATTAACACCAAAAAGCCCCAAGGAAAGTTGCCCAAGACTTGCGTACAGTTGCACATTAAATTAGTGCCACACTTTGAAAATGCAGAAGTCCTGGCTTCTTGTTGAGTAAGATACTGTAGAAGACGGCAACCAGGGTTATAAGAAAAAAGTATTTGTAAAAATGGGGACACCTGATTTGTGACTCAGATTTCAGGGTCAGGGGTACCTTTGCTAAAGAAAGGAGCCACCAGCCATAAACAGCAGCTAAACATCAGCTTGATATAAACGAGTAGAATGCACCTACTGTTCAAGTTAACAAACTTCAGAGCAGATGGAGTAAATAGGGGGTTTTAATAAAGGAAAAATTATTTCCAAAGTATCTTCATTTTATGAAGGATTAATACTGGAATGGGCCTCTAGACCCCTTTGGCTTGGCTCTCTATCTTCCCTAATCTGGATTCTGATATTTATATAAAAATAATTATGATCATGTTTTAATGTGAGTGATTAAACCTCAGTAGATACTGCCAGAACAGCTCAGTAATACTGGGTATTATGTTTGATTTTCTGAACTGTAAAGCGATTCACTTGGTGTAATAAGAATTCCCACAAAACACATCTCAGTTGCCCACACAAACTCAGTCAGAAAAATGTGTATGTGTTTAATCAGGAAGGAAAAGCAATATTATATGATTGTACCTAATAGGTCACAGCTGAAATATTATGCTCAGTTTCAACAGCAAACTAATTTTATGTGCCTTCTCTCTTACTGATTAAAGTACAGTGGAGGAACTTAACTTTTTGCAGATACTCTAGAGGTTGAAAAGTTATTTGGCTCCTTGTTGAAAACACTTCTTCTGTTCTGCTTGGCAAACTGGAGGTTTGCTATGGTAAACCTATTTTAATACTAAAATTTTTAGAAGAGTTTGATCTTTCATACCACAGTTTATTAGTTTTTTTAACCTTAAACAAAATTATCCTTCCTGACCACATTGAAGACACAAACAAGACACAACAAAACCCTGCACACTGCACATCCATAGGGCTATTAAGATCTACCATATCTACATAGGACAGAAGATAAGATTATTGGACTGACTACTAGTCCTCTGCGGGGAAACAAGACTACTATTCCTCAGTGGATCCACGTGTGCACCGGAGATACCTTTAAGACACAAAAAGAAGACTTTTTAACAAGGTTAGTTAGAGTGCAATCTACCTGCCGAGCTGCCAAACCAAGGGCAGACAGACCCAGAGTGACTTAGTCCTTCAGTGAGCTGGGTGACGTCGCCCTGTGCTTTCTCCAAGCCCCCTGCACTGGATGTGCTGCTGCAGGTGAATCCTCACTACTGGTGGTCATTAGGCAGTTGCCCTCATTTCCCTCTGAGGGCTTTACCCTGTCCTTTGCTAGTGTGTTATAAAACAAAGAAGTTGGGATGTCACTGCTTTTTTAAAGCTTAATTTCTTGCTTTGTCTCCTGGAATATGAAAGTGTGTTATGCCAGTCTAGGTGATAATATTATTTAAAATAGCTTTTTCAGAGTGTTTGATCTGTGTGCTCCTGTGTTGGGGATGTATCTATCTATTTATATTATTTATTTTGATTGCCCGGATAGCAGGGAATATTCAGAAAAAAGAGCATGAATGTTTTTCTGTGTGATGACATCTGAGAGGTTGGTTTTTTGGATTTTTTTTTTCTTTCCAGAGTGTCTTTACTGATCTAAAGTTGGATATTATGGTGTGAAATAATACAGCAGGAATTGGTATTTTTATTAAATTTGCAAATACTGAATTTACAGATGAGGCACGCAGCTCTAATACTGAATGTTTTTCTTCCTATGGAAATATTTTTACTTCTGGCTTCCTTCCTTCTTTGAAGATTGAATTTTTAGTGTAGCAAATGCTTCTGTGAGCTTCCCAATTATGATGAAATCGTGGGCTCCTTCCCCCACATCTTGCTGTTTCTTTGCCTTTGAAAAAAATTTGCTTTTTATATATCTTCCAAGCTATCTCCCCAAGCCCTTTTAATGAGTTGTTTATAAATGACTGTTGTTTTTATAAAATTCAGAATTAACAACACTGACAAATGGGCAGCTTCAAATTTCATTTTGGCTGTCAGTGATCTCCACCTTCAAAGCTGTCAGTGCTTAATATTGTTTCACAAAATATATGATAGTTTGAGATTGCTGGTTTTTAATTGGCAAGTATCAATTTCTTTGATTATGCAGTCAAGCATTGTCCCACCACTCTTGTCTGGTTCTCTTTCAAGAACCAGTATTAACGAGAATTATAACCAAAGCAAGCCATACACAATCAGAAATCAAAACCTGGGGACCAGAAGAGTCCCATAATAAGTAAGGAAGCCATGCACCATAATTACACATTTGCCTAACTTCTTTACCCCCAATTTGTTCATTGTGACAGAGAGCTGAGTAGCTGCCTCTGTTAGGAGGTCTGACTTTTCTCCTCTTCCCCCACCCTGAACTGTCCCCTTCTACCTTTATTTTGTCCCCTCTCCATTCCAGCATGGTAGTTTCCATGAAATCTGTTTCTGTAACTTTTTGAGTATTTACTGTTACTGCTGTAGAAAGTAATTGTCCTATGTTGTATGCAATATATATCTCACATGTGCAATGTTTGTTTTTACTTTGAAATCCATGGTCAATGTCTTCTTTCATGGCAGAAAAGAGGGGATCTGATGATAAAAAAAGTAGTGTGAAGTCCAGTAGTCGAGAAAAACAGAGTGAAGACACAAAAACAGACTCGAAGGAGAGTGAGACTAAGAATGAGGTCAATGGGACCAATGAAGACATTAAATCTGAAGGTGACACTCAGTCCAATTAAAACTGATCTGATATGACCTCAGATCAGACAGAGGTAAGTGCATTATTTCAAACTTTGATTAGGGCTTTTTGTTACTGTTTAACAGTGCAGCGTAAGTATGCACAGATGAAGATGGAACTAAGTCAAGTAAGAAGACAAACTAAAGCACCTTCTGAAGGAAATGACAGTGTAGTCCTGCAAAACATTTTGAGGTACATTGTTTTGTCTCAGCTATTTTGTAGCAGACTCGTGCCCCCATTAGTGTGCCTCTTTGGGACATATTTGTAATATAGTCACCATAGAAAAATTAATTATCCTTTTTTTATTTTTAGGGATTTTGTTATCGTTTTTTTTTTAAATTGAACTGGTTTTGTATTTAAGTCCATATTGTGTTGGTACATCGGCAGAAACCTTTTGCTTAAATACTTAATATTTGAGGCACATGTTGGACTACTTTGTTTTCTTATAAACTGCTAGTATTTCTTTGTCAAGGATGTTTCTAGTTTTTTTGCTTTATTGCCTTGCATTCTAATGCAGTTTGTTCTGTAACTCGAGAGCCAGTAGCATTGGATTGATGGAAGTGTAGGGTTTATGAATTATTGCAGCTGACTACCATACCTCACACAGCGTTGGTGTTGTGAGCGGCCCATGAAAAGCCAAATTAAAAATCAAGGATTCAGTCAAACTAAGCAGGTACTCATGCCAGGTACTCCTTTCTCTACCCACATCCATGTTTGAATGCTGTTGCCTGTAATCTTTAAGCTTACTGTTGTGTTTTTGATTTTGAAGCTAGTGAAAAGGACTTTTTTTTGTGTATTGTGTGAATACTGTAAATCTGATGTTAACAGAATGGAATTTTCTTTCAACTGTGTGTAGGGATGCAGTGCTGCCCAGAATTAGATATCTTTAAAGAGTTTAAAATGCAATAAACACTACATAATATTCGCCTTGTTACTTTCAATGCAATTCAAGTCTTTAAGAGGTATGTGCTTAATATTTCCTACTGTGTAGGAGACTTTGCAGTCAGCCATAGCACAGAACTGTGGAATGGCTGGTAACAGGCTTGTAAGGCAGATGTAAATGCAGAGACAGATGCCACCAAAGGATGGCAGTGTTGATGGCAGGAATTGATGCTGGAAACTGTGGGAAATGAAGCAATAGGCAATTACAATACTGTATTGAAAGGACAACTTGAAGTTTTTTCCCCACTCTTGACATAGCTTTCTTACAGAAGGTCTTTAGTTGTATTCCTGAAATAAGGAACTAACAGTGGAGATGACAGCTGATAAATGAGCTTCTTGCAACGTAATTTGTTACTGTAGTTGCATTATGTATGCTAGGAACTCTTAAACATTTAATGTTGATATTAAACCATTAATGCTACATCATTGCTTCTAAAGCCAGTCATGTTCAATGGTGATGTTTTTGTAGAGTTAAGATGACAGCTAACAACGGGGTGAGTGTATAGGAATGGTGAACAAAATGCTCCTAATGCTGTCTAATCGTCTATTCTCCCAAAATTTTGCATTATAGGACTACTACATGAAGAGTCAGTGAAGAGAGCGGAAGACAGCTTAAACTGAAGATCTGCTTTAAAATGAGGTGAAAGAAAGCTGTAGTGGCGTAGAAAAATATAAAGTTGAGTTAGAATTTTTTTTATAAAATTTAATTCAGGACTGGTGTTTCCTCCCAGAGTTCAGAAAGATGTGTTGATAATAGCACATATGCTACTGAGAATATAAGTCCTGTATCCTTTTTTTTTTTCTTTAAGACTTTTTAAGATAAGAAACCAACATAACCTGAACACATGGCTTGCTCAGTGTTTAATTGCAAGTTTTCATTCTTGGACTTCAAAACACAAGAATAAATGTTTAGTATTTGTGTGAATCGAACTAAAATGAATCCCATTTTTACAACTAAGCAGTTCCTAGCTTCTTGATATATGAGAAATGGAAATAAAGTATCTTTGAATTTCTGTTACAAATTTGATTGTCTCTGTCATTGAACATTTAATATTAAATAAGCTTCTTTCCTAATAAATTACTCATGTCTTCAAGCTTAGTTCATTAATTTGGATGCTTAGTTATTCTGTACTGTTTGTGGGTTTGGGTTTGTTTGGTGCCATCAGGATTTAATTTCAGGCTTACTTTTGCAGCAGTTAGATGCTGTTGGGTTCAGCATCTCCCCAAAAAATGCCTTTTGCTGCAGTTGGTTAAGAAACTACAGAAATCTGGAAATAAAAATGCAGATATTCTTTATAAAATGGTTCAGCTTTGGCAGCATGTTTAGAGCGATGCCAGTGCTGAGACTGGTGTTCAGACTGCTTCGTATTTGCATTGCATATTGGTGTGGGATATTGATTAACAGCCCTGTGCCGTTGGTCAGAACAGACACACAGGCAGGGAGATGTGCCTCACGTTTCCCTGTAAAGCTGTAGTGCAAGCAGGAGTGGTTCTTGTTGGAAAAGAACTGCAGTGTGTACCAGTCAGTGCTGTGGCTGTTAGGCAGTGAATTTACGTTTTTTTAAAAGAGCATTGTCTTTGCCATGACTGCATATGTAACCAAAGCCAGACGTGAGCAGAACAGCATTGTAACTTGTGATTTGTGTGACCTGTGTAACTTGTGCGGATTTGTGTGACCTGTGTGTGGTGTGTGGGTGGAAGTGCCCTCAGGAGGAATCTGCATCTCGATCCCCCTGGTCAGCAGAGCCAGGTTTTGATACCCTGTGCAGCCAGCCATGTTCCTTTATTGACTTCTATTGTTCTAAAGCAGACACACATGCAGGGGCACATGGGATGGAGAGTGGGTGTGGTGGGGTTTTTGGGAAAAATTAAAGTGAAATTACAGCTAAATTCTCATTGGAGACATTGGATGCACACCTCCTGCTTTTGGAAGTTGTGGGACGGGACTCAGCTTCTTCCTTGATGTGTTATTTCTTTCAGTGGAGAAAATGTCTGTCTTGCACCTTCCACTGCACTTACTTGTTACAGGATTTGCATTTTCCCTTATTTTGCAAAAGTAAAAATGATAAAATGGAGTACCTTGTAGTAGGTTAGCCTGGGATTCAGATTCTGACGTATCATAGGGGAGTCTTTAATACTTTGAAGATGAAAGAAAATTCTGTTTTGCAGAGCATAGGAAACACAGTGCCTTTCTGCCTCCAGATCTGACTGTACAAACATCTCCACAGAGCTTCTCCTTTGTGAGAAGCATCTTCAGAGCTCAAGCCCAGGATAAATACCATCCCAGATTTTGTAGGAATGCTAGGCAGAAGGCAAGTAGCTGATTTCAATAAGCACCTCTTACATGCTTTCTCCATAGTGGTTTTCACTGCCTGACAGTCTTTTATTAGGTGTTAAAAATGTACTGGCCTATGATTTTTCAAAGTTGCATTAAAATTTTAAGTGTCCTGTCCACTCTAGAGTAATCTTCTTCAATACCCCCCCACCCTGAAAAAGGAAGAGATCAAGGTATTTGAAATGACTGATACTTTAATATAAGTGAAGAGTAGCAATGTCAGTTCAGTACAAGTCTGTAGTGCAAACAAAAGTCCTCCCTGGAAGAACAGTAAGTTTTGTAAACATAATCTCAGTTGTCATCCCAACAGTTTATTGTTCAAAGAAAAAGCCTAACAAAAACCAGGCAACATAACTAGTGTGCCTTAGAGTTTATCAAACTGCATAAAACATACAAAAATATTTCTCTGAATGCATAGATTTACTGTTGTTACAGTCATATTATGAGAAGAGTTTAAGTCTTAACACATTAATTGTTATTCTTGATGAAAACTAGAGAAATAAAGTTTTTAAACCAGCTGCCCTCTAGCAGAATGCTCAGTAATTAGTGGAGACAGTCCTTACACTGACTTCCTACGTAGAGGAACTGGAAAGAAATTAGATACTCTTAATTTATTTTGAGCCATTTAACCACTACTGTTTTTCAGACAGTTATTGCATATAATCTGAGTTAGCCTCCAAGCTGTGCTGGGAAGATAAACACACAATTGTTAAAACCTCCTTTGCCGTCGTACAAGAAAAACAAAGCAGGACCCTTAGTTAAGTTTTACTTCATACTGTGTCACAGTCTTGAGCTTCCCAGGAGTTGAATCTGGCATTAAAGTAGTTCAGCTCCTGGCTGGAGAAAAACCAGGATTGAGAATAGGAAGTTAGCCGGGTTGAGGTGATGTGAATGGAGGAAAGAAATTTTTTTGAGTGCAGTAAGCAAGAATTTCAAGCCTAAGTAACTTGGTAAAATCCTGAGCCAAGAATCAAGCATCTCCTCTGCTGGCAGAAGGGGTTCCTGTGTTCTCCTGGTGTGCAGCAGCTTGAGGGAATCTTCCAGGGTAAAGCAGGACACAGGGAGGGTGGCAGCCATGCTGCTTCTACCAGAACACGGTGCTGAACTGTAGTTTGCCAACACTGCAGTCCAGACCAACAACAAACACAGCACCAACTGTGCAGGAGCTCTGCTCTAGTACAGCTTCATAAAGCAGAAATGGAAGAAAAATCAATACAGTTTGGGGCGGGGGGAGAAAAAGTAGCTCATGCAGAAGAAGCAAGTCCCTCACCCCTCCATCCGCCTCAGGACCCAGTTAAGGTTTTTGGTGCAAATGTCAGCATCATATTTTTTGGTAAAAAAGAAAACAGCCTCCAAAAGTGTAACTTTCCAGGCTGCCAGGAAAAACTTCAGGCTGTTCATACTCCAGCAATGCTGTGACTTAAATACTTTAACCCACAGGTGAATTTTTTCATTACTGGCTTGCTTAAATGCAAGTTGAACAGTCTGTGTAGCTTAACCAGAGTTGTTTTTTTTCACTCCCCACAAAGAAGAGGGAAAAAAAAAAGCTGAAAGCACCTGGAGCCATTCAGCCCTTTCAGTACTCACCTGGCTAAAACAAGGCTATGTAACAGTGACAGTAGACTCTGCATGATGTAAAGTTACAAGTTACTTGCTCATGGTGTGTTTCACATCCAGGGAAAGCATGCTGTGTTCCTTCCAGCTGTGATTTCCCATGAGGGCACTGCTGCACCTCTCGCACAGCAGAAACCACCACCCCCCTTGGAACTGGTGTATGAGGGCGGGCCACAAAGAGATCTCCTGTCTTGACAATACTGACACCTGGGAGGAATAATGCACAGGCTCACATTGGTCAGAAAGTAAATAAAACCACGGACACAGACTGGGGCTCTCCTCCCCATCTCCTGAAACAAGGGCTTTCTCTTGAAAGGGCACTTCAACTCGATTGAGACTTAATTAATTTTTGGTGGAGGTACAATAGTCTCACAAGGGAAACATTTAAATATGGACATGCTTATTTCATTTATTTTCAGCCCAATAAATGGGTTTCTTCGGCCACTTCTGAGCATTAAGTATCTCTAGACAACCCATCTTGGTGAGTGTGAGGGGCAAGAGATTAAGGACTTGCACATTGATATTTTTAGAGAGCAACTATTCATTGTGTGTCTCTTTCTTAATTTAATGATGAAGTTTAAAATACATATATACACATGGAGACACACAATTTCCTGAATCTCTCCGTGAGTCTTCCTTGGTCAGAGTGGCTGTACTTGACATAATTTTCCTATCAATAACTACATCTTTCATGCCAGATACAACCGATAAACTTCTCTGAAATACACCGCAAGCATGTGACATTACCAGACCAATGAGATACCCCTTGGCTGAATACTGTTATCAAGTAAAAAAATAAAAGCAAACAGGATATTAATTATAAAATATAAAATATTAGTTAAAATTGTAACCCTAATAATAACTTAAGGTTTTGCACGCACTTGAAGTGTCTGCCTTCCAAAGGCAGCAGGTGCCACTGGCAGGTGTGGACACTGCAGGTGCAGCTCCCAGGGTCAGTAGGTCAGCTTGGACGCTCTGCTGTTGTAGCACGGCAGCTCTGTCAGGGCGGGGTTCTGGAAAGGAGAGCTGTCACTTCTCAAAAGGACCAGCTCCAGCTCTTGGAAGTCCTGAAGTCTGGCAACATCCTTGTCCTTGTAAGGAACAGACAGAACAATATATTGTCACAACAGGACACGAAATAAAGATGTTTGACTCCAGTCATGGGGCAGTAGAAATCAGAAGGTTTATTTACAGTTCATTCAGCCCTTTTACAACGTGCTGCGCTAAAAGGCACATTATTGGTCCATAGGACTGACACCTCTCCCACTGGCTCAGTAACAAACAGCAAACAACACCTGTGGTTATAGGAAAGGAATATTGTTTACACAAGGTTGTTTTGGGAAAAAGAAAACTGTTGAAAAGTTTCCCTTGGGAAGAGCTAGCAATTCTCAGGCTCAGAAGATATCGAATCCACAATATATTATTCTTAAACATAACTGGCTGTTATTATTTATAAAATAACTATAGGAAGTAAAAACTAAAATTCTAGGGACATCACACCCAATAACAACAATAAAGAATGAAAAAAATCCTACCAGCATATACTCATTAAAAGTGTAGCAGGTTTGCTTGTTTGGTTTTTCTCAAATTTTTTCTTCCCCTTTAATCCCTTTATGATTTGGCTGTATTTGTGCATGTCAATTAACCAAGAGTTGTGACCACTTTCATTTACAGACCTCAGGAATATATATTTTTGGAACAGAAGAGCAGATTCATTTAACAGCATATCTTTAAATTGTTGATATGCCAGAATATTTTTAAACAAGTTATGATGAAGTTTTAAGAAATCTCCGACGTCCCTTTGAATCTGTCAGTTTAAGTCAGTTTTTATTTAACAAAGGTACATATTGCCAGTCTTTTTACAAAAATACCTTCTCTCATGTCTGCCAAGTCAAGTTAATCTCTCTTTTCTATTCTTACCTTTCTTACTAGTGTGTTGGGTAGTTTTCTAATCTTCTCTACTTGCTCTGGATTAACACCCAGTTCACAGCAGCTCACTCTGAGCAGATCTTGATAGGTCAATTCTTGTCTGTCCAGTTCAATCTCAATGAAGTCATTGTCTCTCAGGTTCTGGACTCTGACCTTGAGCACAAGTTCTGACAGAGAAGTTGTTAAAGGGTTAACAACAAAAAAGACAACCAACTCAAACCTAACACTACAGTATTTACCATTACCTTCTGAATTCAGGTTTTTTAACACAATCCCTGTGATTTTACTGAGAAATACGGTGCAGCAAAGAGAAGCTTCCAGCAAAAACAGGAGAACCACGTTAACACTTTGAAACTGATCCATCCAGTTACAAAACTGAGTTGTTACCAAACTACCAGAGCTGCACTTGATGCAAATGTAGTGCATAATTTAATTTTTCATGTTACATGGACTGATCTTTCCATTCTTTCACAAAGTATCACCATGGTTAAAATAAGGTGTAACAGACATTTTACTTATACGAGAAGAAAGTTCAGGGCAATTTTGGCCACAGAATTCAACATCTCTATTCTAAGAGTGTAGCAGATTTCTGACAGAAGGAGGGCACAATCTGTATTTAGAATGAGATACTGAACTACCCATCTGAGGACTGCTTGGCTGAGCCTTGGCCTTGAAGGCCCTGAGGCCTTGAAGCTGTTGCGCAGATGAAATCACTTGCGGTGCAGCAGAAATTGGATGTTAAGGTATTATTATTAAATAGTTTTGTAAAGGTCACTGAGAGCAATTATTAGTAGGCACATTTTAGCCACCTTAAAAGTAAAATAAACAATGTGTGTTTGCATTTTCCTCTTGCTGTATGCCAATAAAAGTGTCACTGTACCTGTAAACTATATAGAACTATAACCTGCCATCTTAAGCAGAATAAACGGAGAACCCGTGATTAACCATAGTAGTCAGATCAACGTTGCTCTTAGCTCAACTTCTCTTTATTTTAAGAGTTCCCTGCTTCATAATAGAGTCTGAAGTGAAATGATCCTTTAACTTCATTGTTCACCCATTAACTGTAATTGGACTAGGAGACACGGCGCCTCTTTACCTTGCACGTTATACGGGAACGTTCCAGTGAGGAAGAAGGGCTGGAAGGCGGGGGCAGGGCCGCCGGGGGAGGTGTGTGGCTGCAGAGGCACGGCCGGGCCCGGCCCTCCCGGGGAGCAGAGCCCCAGGCCGGGGGCCGTGGCCAGGGGGCAGCCGGGGCTGTAGGGCCCCCCCGGGCCGGCACACGCTGGGGCTGCGGGGATGGTGGGCACGGGGGGCGGCCCGGCTGCGCCATCCGGGGCTGGGAGAGTCTCGCTGCTGCAGGACGTGGGCGTGCAGATGCTTTCGGCCGGAGCTGCTGATGGACTAGGGCTAGTTTCACTCTGGGAAGCAGAAGAGATGGAAGCACTTTCATTCTGGGATTCTGCCAAGCTGCCTGGAATGCTTTCTTCAGTGTAAACGAAAGGGAATGGTGGGTTGGCCAAGTAGTTCGCAACAATGGGTAAATTTAAATCCTTCACTCCTTGACATTCAGTTTGTTCCTCTACTGATGAAGTTCAAACATGAGGGGTAGGGGATGGAGAGAGAAAAAAACCCATCATATTACTGGATACATCTTCCTCATTTTGAATATAGTTAGTTTTCCTATTGTGTCTTGAAACCACATCACATTCCAATGTCATCACAGAATGACGTTAATGTTTAAGAAGCATGTAACACTTGGAGGCCAGTAGCTATTAAAGTGAAAGAAAAACCTATAAATATCTTCAGAATATTCTATTTTGTAAAAATAAAGTGGGAGGAAAAAAATACCCTTTGAAAGACACATAATTTCTAGCACTGTTATTCCAGCGCTTTCAAATGAACTGGATGACCAGTTGTCCTTTACTGAATTTCATTTTAAAATGTTTTTAATAGCGCTGCTGTAAATAGTTTATTATGACCTAGGCCAGCAAATTTAACCCAGTATTTCTTCAGGGAAGTGACTACTTGCTGTAATACCCAAACAAACTCAACTCTTGCATAAAAGCACTGCAGTAAGTGATATTCCTGCCTGAGGATTACAGAACATAAATAGTGATGTCAAAGCAGTTCAGAAAGATCTGCTCAATGATACCACACTCCCAGAATAAAAGCTAGGAGAGAAGGTTAAGTGATATGTTTGTTCCCCAGGAAACACAGGAAAGCTTAACAGACAAAAATAAGAAGACTAGGAACAGAGTTCATCCACATGTGCTTGACAGTTTAGATGTTAAAAACAGGCGAGTCGTTTGCCACAAACTAAGCCCAAGAGATGAGCACCTTGCCCAAAAGAAAGCAAAAGTATCATGTAAGAACATGCCATTCCTTCAGGTGTAACTGTTGGAACCTGAGTCAAGATTTAGCTGCAACCTGAAGGACAACCCTGCACTGTTTGATATAAGGGCAGATCATTGTAGAGAGCAACTTAAATGCAATTGCAGAAGACAGCACATTACCAAAGGAAAAGCACTTTAGAATTTTAATCTGGAGTGCGGTACCTAGATGCTGATGGCACTTGCTCTTGTCCAGGAGTGTCACACACATTTAACTGGGTTTGCTGGGCATATGAAAAGGCTAAGATGGCAGAACTACAGGGCAAAAATTACCCATACCAACAAGTCACACTGTAACAAGGTGCTCAGAAGGCATAACTTCCTGAGTGATAAAGTTGTTCTGAGGGGATCTGTAATACTGATCATGGTCAGGCCACAGCAAATTGTACAATTGTGAAAGCTCCCATTTACAGCCTGCATGCCAGCTTTAGCTTAATGACAGCAAACAGGAGTGCAGCAGCACACTTCCCAAAGCATACAGCTCTTCCACTTCTTGGTGACACAGCTCAGAACACAAGATCATCCTACCTGAAATCCACAGGTCTATTTGCCCAACAAAACCTTGGTCCTAGCCAAGATTTTGCCTATTACTGCCTCAGATAAAAGCAATAAAAACATTTTAGCGTTTAGGCCAAGAATTCTAGGTTACTTTTAAGATTGGAACGGTACCTCCCAAAATCTTGCGGATGTCTGGTTTCGACGTTAGCTGTGCCGCCAGCTCTCCCTCAGCAGTGAGGACCTCCTTGTCTGCACCAGCCTCCAGCAGGCAGGACACCACCTGGGCATGGTTCCGCTTACAGGCCCAGTGCAGACACGTCCTGCGGGGAGGAAGCAGAAGGGTTGGGATTCATTGCCCTGGCTCCTCCTCACCAGCCTCGTCCTACTTCACCCGACTTATGCATAAAGTGGTAACTGGGAATAAAGTTTCCTTCATTGCAGCACTCTTTCAAAGTTCTGAATCTATAAGTTGTGCAGTGGAGGGCCTTCCTTTGCCTTGCAGTGACTCCCACTACTGTCGTAGTAGTGTGGACTACGGCTTGTGTGGACAAGCCGACTGGACTTGAGCAAACACGCTGTGACAGGTGAACACAGAGCGACCTGCTTTTATCGTGATCCTCTTTAGCCGTAAATCTCCGTGCCTCCCAAGATTAGCTCTTCTGTATTTGCAAATGGGAAAACTAAGAAACACAAGAGCTGCGTCCCCGGAGTAGCTCCCTCACCCCGCGCCTGATGATGGGTTGGGGTGAGCCCGAGCCCAACCACCCTGAACACCGCCGCTAAGAAGGGCAGCGGGGGAAGAGCCGGGCCCGCAGAGACCCCGGCCCACCCCTCGTCCCCCGCAGCGCCGGGACCCTGCGCCACGCCGCCGCCCCTCACCAGCCATTGATCTCGTTGCGGGAGTTGATGTTCACCCCCGCGCCCAGCAGCCGCCGCACCTCCGTCACGTCCCCTAGGGCCGCCGCCTCTCGCAGCCGCTCCTCCAGCTCCCGCGCCTCCGCCGCGCCGCTCATGGCCGGGTCTGGCTGCGGCCCCTCCCCGCCGCTCCGGAGCCCGTCGGGAGGGGCCGGGCGGCCTCAGCGCGGCGGAGCTGAGCCCTTCCCGCCCCGGGGCCCCGTTCCGGCCCTCACGGCCGCCGCCATCTTGAGCCCGGGGAGGGAGGGAAGCGCTGGCCCTGCCCCGGGCAGGGAACGGCCTTGTCCTGGAGTTCTGTGACGGGTTCTGGGCTCCTTAGCACAGGAAAAACAAGGAGCTGCTGGAGAGGGTCCAGCGGAGGCCACAAAGATGATGAGGGGTCTGGAGCATCTCTCTGATGCACAGACACTGTGGGAGCTGGGCCTGTTTGGTCTGGAGAAGACTGAGAGGGGATCTCATCAATGCATTTAAAGATATCCAAGGAGTGTCAGAGGATGCTGTCAGACTCTTTTCGTTGGTGCCCAGTGACAGGATGAGGGACAGTCTAACTAAACTAAAACACAAAATGTTCCACCTCAACATTAGGAAGAACTCCTTTACATTAAGAGTGATAGAGCTCTGGAACAGCTGCCCAGGGAGGCTGTGGAGTCTTTCACATTCCAAAGAGAGACATTCCAAACCCACCTGGGCACATTCCTGTGTCACCTGCTCCAGGTGACCCTGCCTTAGCAGAGGTCTGGGACTGGGCGATCTCCAGAGGTCCTTTTCAACCCCAATGAGTCTGTGATTCAGTGGGTTCCACCCCCCAGACTGAGACGGGTGCCGGGACAGGGGGAAAATCCAAGACTGGAGTGTTTGATGGGTTCATCCTATGCTCACCTGACATCCAGAACCCTGTGTGGGGGCTTGAGGGGACAGAGCTCCTGGGAAGAGAGGAAAAGCTGCAGGTAAAAAACTGCCTGCCAGCAAAAGCATATAATAGAATTATTTAGGTTGGAAAAGACCTCTAAGGTCTTAGAGGCCAACCCCTCTTCTATCAGAGTGGCCTTGCCCTTTTTTGGAGTGTTTTTTAACCAGCAGCCTGGCTCCTGCCTTCAGGCTGTGAAGCTGCCATGGGCTGGGCAAGGACCACAAGGATGGGTTCAGATCCACGGGTTTCCCCAGACACTTCCAGCCCTGGCAGCCCCAGTTCCCAGCCCTTCCCTCTCCAGTGTGTTGCTCACACTCTTAATTAAATCACTGTGGCATGTGTTGGGGGAGCTCATTTAACTCCAGGCTTTCTGTTTTGGCATCACTGTCTGCCACCAAGGAGAAATTTTCACTAAGCTAATTTTTACTAAGCTGTTTTTTTTTAATTATTTCATTGCCTCTCTTTTATTGCTTACTTTTCTTATTAGTGACATAATTTTTAATCTACCATTTAATTTAGGACTTGGGTTGCTGTTACTTTGCTTTGCTGTTCCATCTCTGGTAGTTGTGGCCATTAGGTGAAGATGATGCCTGCTCTATTACCATCCAAACAGTTCCTGAATATCTCTCCATATAAATGAAGCTTCAAAGCACAAACACTCATCTTCCTTTTAATCAGTCAGGAGAAGCAGAAGCCCACAGGCCAAATGTTTCTCTAAGAGAGAAGGAGCCCTGCAAACCACCCTCAGGAAAGCAGGAGGGAGAAGCAAGCAGTGACATTTTTAACTACTATGGCAAAGGTTACAGGGTGACTCAGTGGCAAGTTTTTCACAGCAGATCACATGCTTTTGATCCCGTGCAACAGACTGAACAAAAATTTTGCCCACCTGCTACCAAAAGACTCAACAAACTGTATGAAAAACAACTGGATTTGGAGAGTAGTTTGTAATCAAGATTTACCTTGATGACAATTGTAAATTCAAACCCTAGAAACCTGGAAGGCCAGCCCTCAACTGGACATTGCTGTGACCTGAATATTTGTGTTTTAACTCATTTGCTTTTTCAGTAAAAGCATCTTAAATGATCACTCTTTGACCGACTATCCCTTTTGTCTTTTTTCAAGGCCTGTGCCATAAAGCTTGTAAAACAAAGACAAGGCTCACACAAGTGGAGACCTAGTGATATGTTCTAGGAAGGAGGGTGCCCTCTTGCACACTGTGAAAGCTTTAAATCCTGATTTTTAATATTTTTTTTAGGTGTGTAAAAATCCAATAGGATTAGTGGCAAAAGAGCTTTTTCCAGAATAATACAAGACAACTCTCAAATTGATGGGGAAAAGCTACTCAGGGGACGAGTGCAGGGAAAGGCCTAAAACCAGGCCCCATCCTGTGGTGTTCTTCAGTGCCAGTGCCACTAGATGTCACAGCGGAACAGCGAGAGGAGCCCGGAGTGCGGCTTTGTGAGTCTTGCTGTAATTGTGAAATGGCTTTAGATTTGTCTTGGCACATCCATAGTATCTCCATACAGCTTTGATCCTGCAGATTTCAAAGCTTTGTGTGCTGCAAAGGGACATTACGCAACGTTTCCACACAAGCGCAGGGAAACCCAGTGCAGGGAGCTGCTTTCTGGGGGCGTTGTGGGCTTCTTTTTTCTTTNAAATACGATCAGAGCAACTCATGTTGTTTCAGTGTGTTTCACACAGTTGTTTTTCTTCTATTATTAGTCTTTTTTCTTTTTTTTTTTCTCCCTCTGCTTGAGCTCCTCTCCCAAAGCCACACAGGGCTTTTAAGGACTTGAAGGCGGCGGGTGATGCACTGAGATGCTCTCTCTCACGCTCTCCTGGGATGAGTATCCTGCTCTGTTGTGCCTGTGTCAAGCCCTGTTAAATGGAGCTTGGGTTCACCATTGCTTGGTTACACAATGTACTTCTCCCTGGAGTCATGAGATCTCCTTCTGCAAGGAGCGCTGTGTGGAAGAGGATTAGCAGCGAGTTCACTTGACTCAAACCTCTCCACCGCCACCATGAACCTCCAGCTCATGGAAGTTCTTGCCCCACACACAGAGCCTCAGACCCCCTCGTACACGTGTGTCCCCTCCCCTTTTATTGGCACTGGTGTCACACTCACCAGCTCCCAGCAGAGCCAAGAACTTGTCCTTTCCCTGCACCTTTCCCATATGACAGCTGAGTTTGTGCCTGTACCTGTGCAGGGCACACATGCATACCCACCTCCCTGCTGAGAGCAGCAGGGCCTGCAGAAGCTGGAGGCGCAGGGCAGGTGCTGGCTGAGCGCTGCCCATCGCCTTTGGAAGCTGCTGGGAATTGCACATGGTGCTCATGGCTGGAGCAGCCTCTTTGCCTCCCAAATCTTAAATGACCTTGGCCTGCAGTGGGCACAGGCCGAGCTCTGAGCCTGTGTCTGGAGCCCAGGTCAGTGATGTTTTGTTTTCTTTGTGATTTACTCAGTGCTCCCTGTTCTCCAGCCCTGGGCACAGCCCTGAGCCCGCGGCATCACCTGGCAGAGCCAGCACCTCGCTGTCACAGCCTTGCAGGAACCACAGGGGAGGCTTGGGCCAGTCTTTGTCCCCACAGCAGTTTTCCAGATTGTATTGGTTAAGTGTTAATGCCTGTCTTTATGCAATCTTCTGACTGTGTCTGATCCTCTAGATTGGTTCTTTTCTGCTCTTTTGGAGAAACTATGGTCTGTCTGTTTCCTATTTGCTCCTGGTTTTTTTTAAGGTTTATGAAGTTTATTGTTCCCTTTACATTTCAAGTTTCATCCCCCATGTAACTCCATTCCTCCCCATTAAAACAACTCCTTAGTCAATGAAAGTTATGATTAAACATCTTTTTAAAGACTTAATTCCCAGTTACACAGTGATACTGACAGTTGTACAATCATATTTGAAACACTCGATCCCCACCCGACCCACCAAAATAATGTTTGTGGCAATTTAAAACAACACTGCAGTTGTGGACTTGTGAGAAATAAGATTTAGGAGTAGTCAGAAACCTTAAATATGATACTTAATGCACACACCGATTTAAAGCTGTTAAAGGATTAAGGCTCTGGGAAATGGAAGGACTGGTAGAGAATAAAGATGGAATTAAAAGTCAAGCCCAATATTCACTTAGATTTAAACTAATCTGTGCTGCTCACACTGTGCCTTTCAATGAGAGTTTGAAGGCAGAGGAGACGATTTCAAAGGAGGAAGCCAAAGTCACATGGATGAAGCAGTTTATGCTATGCCAGTTTTTGTACTGACCTCATGGAAGCCCCCTGTGAGAGTCTGTCAGTGAATTAGGTTAAATTCAAACCTCCATGTTATCAAGTCTGAGCCTGTGTCACCCAACACTCCCTTCATGTCCATGGGGGAAAACATGCAGCACAGAGGCAGATTCATCTCCTCCCAGGGCAAGGGTCTAAAATAGCACAGCCAAATAATCCTCTGGAGATGCCCCTTGTGTTCTGCCCCTTGCCAAAGGATCCAAAGAGAATGACCTTTGAACCAAAAAAATTCCAGCTGCCTACTCCCAGGCAAGATGAGCACCTGAGGTAGAGGGGATAGGGCTCTACTCAAGAATGATTCCTCTATTTTTGATGAGATTAAAAAAACCCTTCCAGTGAATTCCAGAATTGAAGGGAACTCACCCACCATCTTTCTTTTGACCATAAATGACAGCTTTTTCACTAAATCAGCCAGCAGAAATTCCTACGCTGATAGCGGTACAGAGGACTGGGATTCAGGACAGGTTGTAGCACCCTGGAGCATCCCTGAATCACAGTGCAACCAGCTACCTCATGGATTTTCAGCCCTGCTGAGCATCCTGCGGGGCCTTAAGGGGAGCTGAGTGTCTAAAGAGGGACATTTAAGCAGGTGTGAGCACAGAGTCCTGCACACAGCTGCAGACACCTGCAGCATGGAGTGAAATGTGACGGGAAATTTGACAGGTTTGGAAAATGGCATTTATATTTGGCAGAATGGTGATCTGCAAGGGAAGGATCTGCTCAGGCAGCCAGATCCCTTTAGAAATCAGGCATGGTGTGCAGCTGATTTTTTTTTTCCAGTTGTTAATTTAACATTGTTTCTGTTTGTAGAACAAATAAATAATTTCTGAACAAACAAATCAGGGAGCTGGAACTTGAGGGGTGTGGTACATCAGCTCAGGGACTCATGGTTAAGAAGTCCAATAGATTTTGATAACAACTGGAAATTGTTCAGTGGATTAATGCCTAAAGCCAGTTTGGCTTCAAGTAATGACAAGCCTGAGCTGCAGTGCCGTGGAGCCAAATTTCTCCCCCTGAGGATGGTTGTTGCTTGTGTTGGGGTTGTGGCAGTGTCCCCAGGTGTCAGCCCAGTCCCTTCTGAGCTCAGTGACATCCTAACCCAGAAAACTGTACAGAAAAGGGACTGCCTTTCCTTTTTCTCCAGGCTTTTGGCTGCATTCCTCTCTGCCCATGTCTGTAGTCCCTCCCTTTGCTCTACTAATCCATGAAACACGTTCATCCTGGGGATAAGGGGCAAATATAACTAGTGGCCTGAACCCTGTACAGGAGCATGTCCTGGCTAGGCATTTGGCTTCAAAAGGCTGCTGTGGATCTTGTCCCACTTCATCTCCTGCAGGAGCTGACTCCTGTGGAAAATTCACAAGATGACAGAGATGTTTCACTTGCATGCCTGAGAAAAAAATTTGTTTTGCTAAGACAAGATATACATTTATTTCTCCAGAGCTCTTTTCTTTAGAAGAAGCTGGCCTCATACAGAAGATCAGACAAAGGTATTTGGATTCTCCTTAGGCTGTGTTTTTGGCCATCAAGGAGAAAGCCCCCACTGCAGATCATAACTGGTTACCCTGAGGGGCTGTGCCCTGTGCATCCCTCATGGGCACAAGACACAGCCAGTCAGTTTGGAACTCTCCATTGACTTGGCCAGGCTTTCAACCAGGCACTATACAATTCATCAGAGTAATTAGCAAAGCTGTAACTAAAGAGGTCTCCATGGAGATTGACAGCATCACCTCCCAGCTGGTACATTCCCTGCCTCCTATTCTAAATTTGTTCTTGCTGTTTCCCTGGCTCTAATCCATAAGGTTAGTGAAATCTTCCAACATTTGTGACACATTACAGCAGTGGAAAGAAGGACAAAGGTTGCTGTGAGCGGGCTGAGAAAGAAAGAACCTGGTTGGTGCCTCAAGGAAAGCAGCAGAAACTGTTCAGACATATATAACCAGAATTTTGAGAATGGGATTAGGCAGAACAGCACCTCTGCCTGCCTGTCACTTGCAAATTCTTGCTAATACTTTGGGAGCTTATTGGAGGTCAGCACCAAACACCCAAACAGACTAATCTGTATTATAGACACATAATCAAAGTCACAAGGTTTTACATAATCTATATCGGTGACACAAGAAGTGTTTGTTCGAATAATTTTGTCATCAAGATTAGTGGCCATGAAAGCCTCTACTGTGCACTAACCTGGTTTTTATGGCCATGGGTACACCAGATTCCTCAGACAAATCAAAAAGGAGCTGAGAAAGTACAAATATATGTCCTGAAACAATTACAGTATTAGGTTTCTGGCCATGGCAAAATTTAAACAAAAAGTGTATGTGTGTGTGTTTGTGCGTGTGTGTGTGTATTAGAAGGGGCTGTGCTTAAACTTCAGCTTAAGAGACGTGAACAAATGGCTGGAAGTTACAATTTTTTCATTCGCCATTTTTTCCCAACAGTTTTGCAATTGCAGCAAATCACACCTCACACTCACACACGGCTCTGTGGGAATGGCAAGAAGTTGGGATTTCAAAGATAAATTGATGTCACTTGACCCACTTGTGAGCTTTGTAGTCCTCTTCAGGGAGGTGGAAGCTCTAGTGCAGAGAACAAGTGATCTGGGCTCACAAAGTCAGTGGCAAAGACAGGAACGCTTCCTGTAGAGATAACAATTCCAAACTGACAAATCTGATTAACTTCAAAAGGAAATTAGTTAATAGAAATATTTGGAAACGTATAGAAAAGTTATTATTTTCCACTCTCATAGAGGTTTTAAAGTATGATGTTACACAAACATAAAAGAAAATGTGTAAAATTATGAAAGAAAAAACATCCCTCCCTGGCAAAAAAAAAGAAAAAGGAGAAAAAGAATTCAGGACCATTATCTCTGTGTTGGAAAGAGACAAAGCCACAGCTCATGCCACATTGTAAAGATTTTCCAGGCATTTTGACCAGCTTGTTCTCCTGGCTGATGCACAGCAAAACCAAAGGTCTTTTGCGAGTACCCCACATTCTGCTGCCCCACTGCAGGAGTTCACCCCACCAAACCGAGGTGCCTCCATGAGAATCCCGTTGCCCTAAACTCCCCCACAGTCAGTGAGGAGAGAGCAAGAGTGATGCCAGCCAGACATCTGCAGAAGTGGAGTCAGAACTTGGGAGGGCTGAATCGGCCTCTAGATTTGCCGCAATTCACATGCTGCTACCATGTGAACCCAGGGCTAAAAGCACTCCGGCAGCTTTTCCAGGACTCCTGAAAGCTCCTTTGTGGAAGCAGAGCTGACTGAACTGCCATTCAGGTCAAGAAAAATCAAGCACTGGGTGGTATTTCCAAAAGTACTTGGCCGTAACCTCACTCCATTCCCCTTTGAAGTCCGCAGAATATTTACATCGACTTCAACTGGAGAAAAATCAGGCCATTACAGAGCATTTGAAACACTCACCGCTAATGATGCTCTGGTTCCTTTGTACCCCCCCAGCTCAAAGCCCGTCTGCTGTATCTGTCATTAAACACAATCCCAGCAATTGGTGAGACAGAGCACTGAGCCCAACGTGCTGACCCTAAAGGCACAGGGAAATTGTAACGATTAAACCACGTGAATCTCTTAAACGTTATGTAGGATCACTCTGCCAGCCACTGTGTCAGGCAGGACCTATTATCTCCAAAACTGCCATGGAAAGGAAGTGCTGCATCTCAGCAGACCTTGCTATGCTATGGGCTGCAGGTGGACTCTGAAGAAAAATAAAGGGCAAAATAAGAATGTATGTTGAATTAGCTGGAATTAGAAAGAGCAGCGGTGAAAAAAAGCTATTAAATGCAGACAAACATCCCATTGCCAGGGCAGGAAGGATGGGCTAGCTGCTCAAAAAACCAATGGAAGTGGGTCATCCCTGGTTTGCAGACATCACTCGCACCTCCAGCCTGTGTTCAGATGTGCTGCTGCAGGAATGCCAGGAGAAGAGAACCTTTACAAAGCAGACCTGCACTTTGGCTCCTTTGGGCGCTTCCAGTGAGAGCATCAGTAGCTGCTCTGTCTCTTGTTGGCCAGTCTGGGTCCAACTGGTGCAGACTGTGTGATGCCTTGCATCTGGTGGCACACAGGGCAAGCTAAAACAAAATAGTTCACCTCTTGGAAAGACTCTTAATGTGCCCAGCTTAGAAGGCAGGGACTGCTCCTGGCGGAAATCACCCTCTGGGCACAGGCAGAGGATGTGCTGTATAACAGCCAGGACTGCTAACAGCCAGCAAAGCCAAACCAGGGCAAAAACTCTTCTGTTCAAAAGGAACTCTTTTCCTAATTTAGATTTAAATTCCAAGAAGACAGAATTGTTGCTAAAGGGATTTCATGGTATCTGCAGAAATGGAAATAGTTCCATTTTGTGAAAATTAGTCTGTTTGTAGCGAAGTTTTGGATACCAAACCCTTGGAGGAGCTCTGGAACTTCCAGGCTGGCTGGAGAAGCCAACACTCATTGTCTGATGAAAAGCCTGGTTGCTGGGAGCTGTTCTGCATCTCCTGGAGAGGCTCCCAGCCACAAGGAGGGTTCCAAACTTCCACAGATTCAAGGTTTTGGTAAAGTCTCACAATGGAGCACAAAATCATGCAAATCTGCAGCAATTTAATCTCACCTCACAAACTCTCCTCCACTGAAAGGTTCGTAGTCTTTCTAAAAAAAGATCAGCCCTGAGTGACAAAGAGAGGGTTCCTTCATGCTGGAGTCACGGGGAATTAAGGTTTGGGGTTGAATTAAATTAGTACAGCACATTAAAGCCTTACTGTTTATATAAATTGAACCACATCACAAACAAAAGCAATGTGACTTTTCTTTATTGAACCTGCATTTTGAGAAAGAAATGGTGACCATGGGTTTTGAAGCAGAGTCTTAGAACTCCAACCTTTCATGGCTGTTGCTGCGTGATACTCAGCAAGTGATTTCCTCCCAGCTTTAAATTCCTAAAAGTAAATAAGGGAGGTTAAATTAGGGTCATTTGTAGATTGAAGTGAATCTGTGCAATGGGTTCAGTAATATTCCTGAGTTCTGCATGGGGAACTAAATTAACTTACATTTCTGGAGAAATACCACCAGCTCTGGTGAAAGGTGTGCTGAGCACTCAGCCTGAGCATGTGCCAGGCCTGCACCTCACTTTTATTCTGAGCTTTGATTTTAACTGAGCTGGAACCAAGCAGAACAACTGAAAGTCATAAAGAACAACAACAAATATATCAGTTCAATCCTGAGGATTTTATGCTATGGCTCACACAGCCACAGCAGTGCTGCAAGCCATGGGAACATCTCCCTTTGCACACCACAGGTTTGGTGCCAGTTTCCTAAAGTGCTGTTATTCAAGCTTGCCACAAAACTAACTGTGAACTCCTAAAACCTGCAACAAAACAAGATGCTCAAGCCTCTGTGCTGCAGCTGTGTGTCCATGGCATCAGCAGGTGACAGGACCTGGTCCAGCCTGTACACCAGGCAGCTGAGGGGGCCTTAACACAGAAAGTGCTGGCCCTGCACTGATGCCACTGTGGCTGTGATTTCTGTTTCTTGGCATTCCAGGTTGCATTAGAGAACTCAGATTTTCCTAACTCAAATCTTAATTGAGGGAACAGGTCTCGCTCAGCATTGACAGTGACAGAGAGCAGAGCTGGAAGGGACTCGAGGAAGTGATTTAGATCATCCTGCTCTAAGGCAGGATGAACCCATTCCCATCATTTCATCTTTGCAATCTTGGCGATCCAAAGATACCAACGTGACCTCTCTGAATTATCTATGGGATATCTTAGGCTTTGTCTCTGTAGCAGAGACAGAAAGAGTTGGTGAAACACAAGCTTCTGAGCTCAGCTTTTCCTCCTATCTCCCTGATAACTGATATATTGCTGATTATCTTCCTTTGTATCCTTGGTGCCTCTTGCTGTGCTGTTTCAGACAAAATAAAACAAACAATAAATAAATAAATAAACCGATGAACCATCATCACACTGGCAATTGCTTCCTGCCCAGCTTACGTTAGCAGAGAAAGAGAAAGCAAATGATGATTAGTCATATGTCTGCACTCAAAGATAAAACCCCTGAGCAGAAGCCATCTGCTGAGGCATAAAATAATAATTCTGGCACTAGCCCTGTCTGAGTGCAGTGCCATCAGCTCTTCCTGAAACACAATGCAACGCAGGCCTAATGCTCAGTTCTAGCAGGTGGCCCATAACTGTGTAATAAACTCCCAGACATTACTGATTTTCCCCCCCCAAACTGAGCCCTTTTGTCTAACCACATTAACTCCTGCTTACCGAGCAGCTGCACGTGAGGCAGCGTGCACATCAACAGCAGCTCCTTTTGGTGAGCAATCACCATGCCAAATGCACCCGCTGAGCCTTCCCTGCTCTCTGGGATCTGCTCAGATACGTTATTTCAGAACTCAAAACCAGCACGAATTAGTTCTGGGCGCTTACAGGGAGATTTCTGTCTTAACTTGGGGAAAACTGAAATATGTGTCTGCTGCTAATTATGCATATGAAGAGAGCCGAAATAGGACCCAGACAGGCTGTTCCCATTGTACACCTTCAGCCCAAATCTGCCTGGCCCGTGTGCATGTGCTCCCAAAGCGTGTGGCCAGCACAGCAGCCTTTGCCTGCGCTTTGATGTTCAGAGGTACTTCTCGTGCTGCCAAAAATCCTCTTCGCTCAGCCAACCATCCAGCCAGCAGGAGACGTGGTCTTCTCAGGGCTGTGGAAAGGCATCCAAGCTGGGATCCCTGGCCATCCCCTGAGCAGGTCCTGCCAAGGTTCAGGATATCACTCAAAGGGGAAGGTTTGACTCTTTGCAGTCCAAAGCAAGATAAAGCTGAGGTCCCAAGGCATTATCTGTATTTCTGTGTGGAAGCAATGCTCCTGCTTGTGACAAGCATTTGGCAGCTGAGCACCAAAAAGGATCTGGCAGTGACATTCCCTTTCCAATGTCTGGCTGTCAGCTTTAAGTGCAATAAGCTTTACATACAGCCTGGAATGTCATTACTGTCTAAATTAAACATGTTTTTTTAGAGTACAGGCATCGTAGTTTTTAGCTGTGCTTGGACAAGAAGCCACCTACAGAGGGTGCATGGTGATGGTAGGGCTGAAGGAGAGCAAGTCCTTGGAGATGCCTGCATGACCAGGGTCCCTGTGGGCAGGGCAGATTTGGGTGTCCCATTTTGGAAGAAGGGGCTAATTGATGCTGTGGGCATTGCAGGGAGTTGGCATCAGGCCCTGCTGTCACCAGCTGCCCTGTGAGAGGAGGAGTAGCACAGCCTTAAGGACCAGACAGAGTCTTTGCTCGATGCTACTCTCAGAGGCAGAGCATCCAACCTTGACCCCTGGCCTTAATCTGCAGCATTTGCTGGAGACATCCATGGCACCGCTGCCCCTGCCCTGGGGTAGGGTCTCAATGCCTCCGGCAGCAAAGTGCCCCCAGCAGCGATGAGTCAAAGCCTGTCTGGAGAGGGAGTGGCTCATGTTTGTGTTGGCAAACCCGGCTGCCAGTGGAGCCCAGGGAGCACGAGAGGCTGGAAGGGCCCCTGTGCCGGGGAGGAGATCAATGGGGGTTGGAGTTTTAACATCTCAGGGTGATGGTTCCTGCCAAGAGCCTTCCACAATAAAACCAGCAAATCAATCCACCTCCGCTGAGTAACTCCAGATGAGGACTGCTGGCCTAGTAAATCTGATCAACAGTTGGCTGTTCCTTTAGCAGTGGCTTAAGGAAAAATACCCAAATAAAATTATACTTTTCTGCACACCAGAGAATCCTGTTTCCATCCTCAATTAAAAGGTGTCACACCACACACACTGGGTCAACACTTGGCACAGAAGAAGAGGGCCGGAAAAAGGACAGTGAAATTATAATTTACAAAAAACCAACAACAGTTAAGGTAGTTCCAGATTAACAACCCTAACCAGGACCTTGGGCACCCTAGGAGAGCTTTTCAGGATTGGGGCTGGTCACACACGGATGTCTCCAGTGCTGGGAGCAGACCCAGGATGTTGTTTTGTGCCGTCAGGGCTCAGGTTTGTCCCTCTCCAATCCAGCAAAGTTTGTCCCAGTTCCCCATGCAGCAGACCCATTCCAGTGTCTTGATCAAAAAGGGGATTTTGGAGTAGTAACAGGGTTGCTTCTAAGGCTTGATCTCTTTTGGGAAGACCTTTCTCACATCAGTATCTGACATGGTTGGGATAAGGAAGGCGATAAAATCAGCTTTCATTATGGATTTGTTCATAGCAATGGAGAACGGGGATTACTTTATTGCTTATATTAAAGAAAAAATGCACAGTGCTTTATACACAAGGAGGAACAGAAAAACTGGGCTCGGGGATTTTGACAGAGACCCCAGTTCACAGCTGCCATTAACTGGTGGTGTTCTGGTGTGTCCAGTTAGATCCACTGAGGCCACTGGAGTTAAATTAACTTAAACTAGGCAAGCAAACAGTCCTGCAGTGAAACCCAGGAGGCAGGGAGTGCATTAGTCAGAGCTTGGCTGTCCATGCTGGGACAATCAGGGTCCCTGGTGTCTCTGAGCCAACCTGGGGCAGCCTGTGTAGTGGTTTCCCTCCTGGATGTGCTCCTCAGGCTGGGCAACAGCATCTCTGGGATGTCCTGGCAGGAATGGGGCGGCTCTCAAGGGTTGTTTGGAGCCTTCACTGCTTCCTCTGCCCTCTGGAGCTGTCTGTCCACATTCACAGGGAGATTTATGGCAATGTTTTCATCTCTCCTGGCTGAGCTCAAGCGGCCAACGGGCTGATCCAGAATATGATCCCTCAGAGCTGAAAGCAGAAAGCTGCGATGGGACTTACCTGTCGCTGGAGAATATCCCTGTGGATGGAGAAGGACACAGCAAAGCAGAAGGCTGCTCTGTCTGTCTGATGCAAACCAGTATCTGATTTTTCAGAACCCCACCCTCCTCCCCCACAGCTGAAATGTGCCTCTGGGCAAGGGATCCCTGGTCAGGGACAGTTAAAAATAAGATGGTGCTGTTTTTTCCTGTTGGGAACAGAGTTCCACCTACGGTGGCCACATTAGTGCGTCTCTCACTCGCCAAAGTGAGCAAGGACGTGGCTCTCTGGAACCAGGAGAGGAGACGGAGGCTGGAAGATCCACCTCTGGCCCAGCAGGTAAGGGGGTAAGATGGTCATAAAAGATTAGCTGGCAGGGAAAAATGACATCCATGGCTACTCTGTGGCAATGCCATGGGCTGAGGGAAAGCTCCCACTGCGTGTGCAGTGGCTATTGAAGTCAACAAGGCAGCTCCCCCAGCACCCTGGATACCTGCACTCCTCAAGACCCACATAGGGCTGGTTTCAAAGCTTATCTGTAGCCAGTTTTACAATATAAAGTGTCTTTGTTTAGTCAACAGAACCACTAATACATGTGATTTTGTTGTTAATAGAGCTGTAAGAATTTTAAGTACCTCTTGGGAATGTGTCATTTTTGGTTGGCTTTTTTAGGCATCACAGGGTGCTGCGTTTGTCTTTGTAAACAAGTACTGAATAAAACATTTAGCACACAGCCGCACTTTGTACAAGTGTCATGCAGGTTTCTAAAGTTTCAGAATGAATAAATCAACTGCAAACTGCTGCCTGGCAGTTGACTTCGCTCCTTATAAATAGCTAATTTGGACAACTTCGCTCTTCACATCCCATGAAATGCAAATACCGTGTATATGGTTAATGCAGGCACACAAATCAGAGCTGCAACGGCCCCTTTTATAAGGCTGGGTTGCCACAGAAATGCCACAGCCTGGGGCAGGTCGGCTCCAGGTTGCCCTCCCTTTCTCCCGGAGGTGATCCCGGGAAACACCAGCAGGTCACTGTGCTCTGTTGCCTGGCCCCAGGGGAGGAGCAGGAGCCCCATGGTGACCCAGTTCACTGCCGGTTGTACTGGTTGGCAGCCATCGTCGCTCAGGGGAGAATTAGGTCCAAACTCAGCCATGAAAAACAACCCTGGGTTTATAAACCCCAAGGAAAAAAGTAAGGGCTGACTCTGCCTGGCTTTGCAGCTCTCAGCACGGGGCATGGGGTGAATGCACACCCTGCCCTCCAAGCCAGGCACAGCACTGCTGCTCCAGCCCTGCAGAACCTCCACGTGAGATGCAAACTTACCTGATCATCCCAGCAGGCTCTTAGCAACATGCAGGATTCACCCAGGCTAGCCCAAAACCCAGCCCAGAGGCCCTAATCCTGGAAGGTGCTGAGCAACTCAGACTTCTGCCACTCATCTCTGGATTTTGGCACGTGTTCAGCACGAGCAGGATCAGCCCCTTGCTGTAATAATCAGGGAATGAGGAACTCAGCTTGAATGAGTTTCCCTCCCACCCCCCAATGCAAAAATGCTGTACATTCCTTTATGCAGGTTTCCATAGAGTTGAACTTCTACTATTTTTTTGTTGTTGCTGTTAAAGGGGTCAGCAATGCACTGTACAATGGGATCTGGCTGTCAGGAAATGTGGAGGAATTCAGGGACACTTTTAACATCTTCCTGGTGGGACTGGAAGGCAGCATTAAACTTAGCATCATAGAAATCTCCCAACCAAAGAGAAGAAAAAAGCCCGGAGGAGCCCCAGCAGAAGTTACGAAGACATTCTGCTTTGTTGATCCTAAGTTTAAATAAGTTATTTCTTCCCTACTTCCTTTGTTAAAATATTATATTCTGGCTTTAATTGCTTCAATCCTATTATTTGTTCCTTTTAGCAAGTGATTGTGTAGCCCCTTGCCGTGGGGAAATCCCCTGACTGCGGGTCCGTGTTACTTAGACAAGTCCCCTTTCAGAAGTAAATGCCATTCTTAGCATAGGGAAGTACTTTAGGTTTAAAGGGGTTAAGAAGGCCTCCCTGCATTCAGAAACATGCAGGGGTCCCACCATGCCAGTTCCAGCCTTTTGAACTCTTTCCAGCTTTTTTTTCTTGCAACAAATCTGTCTGACTGCCACCAGGACATAGGAAGCGTGTGCCTGTCAAAGAAATCAAGTTTACTTTTTCTGACTTGTTAACAGAGGCAGGGTATAAATAGAGCTAACTCTGCTCACACAAGTAGTGTTTCTCTTAAAATAAGGGGGTGACTTCCTAGGGCCTTTAATCCAATGAGGTCCAGATCAAACTGCACTATCGACAGAGGCAGCAGAGGAACTTGCTGAAGCTTTTACCGAAGGCAGGTGCATCTGGGTTCCTCAAAAACTTAAGGCTTACCAAAGGAAAAAAAAAAAAAAAAAGCAACCCCAAGCAAACAAGAACTACTTCCAGCTTGAACACTGCCACTGCCCTGGAGAAGTTCTGAGATGTTGTTGGTGCTGTTCACTCGGTGGATGTGGATCTTGCTGGGGAAGAGCAGTGTCCTCTTGCTTCTGGAGGTCTCTCTGAAAGGGAGAGCCCTACCTCCAATCCGGTACTCCCACGCTGGGATATGCCCCAATGACATGAACCCCAACCTGTGGGTCGACGCTCAGAGCACTTGCAAGAGGGAGTGCGACGCCGACCTGGTGAGTGATGCACATTTTTGTGTCTCTGCGTCACCGGCACTGCGGGGGCTGTGGGGGGTTTGATGGGAGCCTTCTGTCCCAGCTGGAAGGGCGCTGGCACCGGGCAGGACCCAGTGCAGACAGGGCATGGATTGCATTGACCCGTGACCTATATAACGCAGAAAAGGTTTGATGAGTTATCAGTTAAGAGGGGAGGTGTGTGTAGTGCTCACTTTGATCCTTTTCCTTGCTTCCATGTCAAAAGAAACGTCTGTATTCGATGCTCCAGAGCTTAGCATGCCCTGGGGCCAACCTGTAGTGTTTTAACAGTGTCATTGTGCTCTTTGTTGTTGGTGGTCGTCATCAATGTTTTACATTCTTGGGAGGAGTCCTATATGAAACAGTTTAATTTAACATGTAAATCATCAGCCTTTGCTGCATTTGAAGCACAAAGCTTGCTTGGGGTGCAGAATAGGGCATGGCTAGAATGACCAGGCAGATGTTCTGTAGGATGCTCCCAGCTCAAAATGTGTTTAGCTTACTACCCTAAAATTCATTTTTCAACCTGTCAGCACTGCCAGCTCAAGCTGGCATCTGAAAATACCTGCTTGTCCTACCTCTTACATCATGTCCCATGACAAAGCTTCTGCAGCCCAAACCTGGCTGACAGGAATATTTACTGTGCTGAAAAAAAAGTGTTTGGGTTTGTGCTCTGTAGCCAGGTTGTTTCTGCAATGCTTAAAAGAGGGGAAAAACAGACAAAAATTCTGGCCATAAGTAAACAAAGACATTTACTCAGATGGATCCCATGTATTAGGGATGAAGGTGCTCTTTTTACTTTTGCCATTCCCAAATAAGCTGCCTCTGTTCCAACTACCAGGTGCAGCAATGAACACTAAAACACTTTCAAAACCCCAGCAGCAGCAGCAGACGATGATGTTTTAATAATTTACTGGTCAAAACTTGAAAGCCAGAAACCACTGGCTACAAATACTCCCTTTGCCTAGTGTGGCAGCACAGAGTCCTGGGACTTTAGATGGAGTAAGTGTACTGCAGGCAACCAAGGACTCTGCCAAGCCACACTCCTTAACCCCAGCTCTAAACCTCCCCAGTCCTGGTTTCTAGCTTTTCTTCCGAAACCTAATAATGTGCAGTTGGAAATGGGGAAAGAGTTTTGGTATTAGGTCATCTTTTTCCCAATAAGGAAAGGATACTAGGCTAAGGAGAAGGTCTTTAGCTTGGTAGCTTAAAAAGCATTTTGCTCTCACAGAGAAAGCTGAAAGATTTTAGGGGACTTGTAGAGGTTTAACACACGGTGGAAGTGTGCCCTGTTGGGTAGCAGTTTTCCTGGTCCCTTGAAGTAATCCATAACCACCCAGCAACCCTGATCACATGTATGAAATACCTGAACTGCACAGAAGATGAAAATTCTGCTAAAATTAACCACAATTTAGAGCTGACTGTAGCCGAGGCGGGGTGTAATAAATCACTAGAAGAGTGATGCAGCATTTGAAAATAGGACTAAAATAGGACAGAGAAACCATAATGAGCTATTTGGGGTTTGTTTTCCAAATACCATAGAAAAAGTAATTTTGGAGCAAGTATTACCTTACTTCTGAGATATTCTATTATTTCCTCTACAATGTGACCAATTACAAAGCCCTGGCAGTTTCACCTCCAAGAGTCGGCTGTTAGTCCCAGGGAATTCAAATAATACTTTACATACTTCTGTGGAAAATAAGAAGGATTACTGCCTACAGCCATATGATAAGACTTTCCATCTGCTCTTGTTTCTCAGGGCTTGTCCTCAGGCATTTCAGAGAGCATGGAAGGGGGGTGGTTAGTTCATAGTCAAGCAGTCCATGTGACTCTGGGGTAAAGACTTAGGAGGTTTGTGTTTAAGAAAGAGAATTACATTTTCCTTCCCAAGACTCCTCTCCTTCAGCACTTCAGAACCCCCTGGGAAATGCTGAGACGATGTTTCTCTTCACTGACAGCGGAGGCTCTGAGTTTCAGACCACGGATATCTGTGGCAGAGCTGAGTTTCTGGGCTCTCTGCTTGCTGAGTCTCCAAAAAGGTCTTTACTCTGTTCCCAGTAATGATTCAGGTTGTTCTCCTTCCCCACAGGAGTGTGAGACCTTTGAGAAGTGCTGCCCCAATGTCTGTGGAACCAAGAGCTGTGTGGCCGCTCGGTACATGGACATCAAGGGGAAAAAGGGGCCTGTGGGGATGCCCAAAGAGGCAACCTGTGACCGCTTCATGTGCATCCAGCAAGGCTCAGAGTGCGACATCTGGGATGGGCAGCCTGTCTGCAAGTGCAAGGACAGGTGTGAGAAGGAGCCGAGCTTCACCTGTGCCTCCGACGGCCTCACCTACTACAACAAGTGCTACATGGATGCAGAGGCCTGCATCAAAGGCATTACCCTGAACGTGGTCACCTGCAGGTACCATCTCACCTGGCCAAACACCAGCCCTATCCCCCCAGAGACAACTGCTCGCCCTACCACCGTCTACTCCGAGACAACAGTCGTTGATATCCTGCCCCCTGCGCTGGTGAACAACCCCGTCCATCATTCCGTCTACGTGGGAGAGACCGTCAGCTTCCTCTGCGACGTCACAGGGAGACCCAAGCCAGAAATCACGTGGGAGAAGCAGGTCGATGGGAAGGACAAAGTCATCATGAAGCCAAACCACGTCAGAGGGAACGTCGTGGTCACCAACATCGCCCAGCTGGTCATCTACAACACGCAGCTGCAGGATGCGGGAATCTACACCTGCACTGCCCAGAACAGTGGCGGCCTCCTCCGGGCAGATTTCCCTTTGTCGGTCATCAGAGGAGAGCCCACATCCAAGGAAGCTTCCCAGAACAAAACGCATTTTCCAACCGACGAGTGCCTGAAGCAGCCCGACAGTGAAGACTGCGGGGAGGAGCAGACCAGGTGGTACTATGATGCCAAGAAGAACAACTGCTTTACTTTCATCTATGGGAACTGCAACAGCAACCTCAACCACTTTGAGACCTACGAGAGTTGCATGCTAACGTGCATGAACGGCCCCATCAACATCTGCAACCTGCCAGCCCTTCAAGGCCACTGCAAGGCCTATGAGCCCAGGTGGGCCTACAACAGCTTGACAAAGCAGTGCCAGTCCTTCATCTACGGCGGGTGTGGAGGCAACGAGAACAACTTTGAGAGCCGGGAGGCCTGCGAGGAGATGTGCCCCTTCCCAAAGAACACTCACTGCAAGGCCTGCAAACCCCGCCAGAAGCTGGTGACCAGCTTCTGCAAAAGCGACTTTGTCATCCTGGGCCGCATCACGGAGCTGACTGAAGACCAAGACTCGGGACACGCCCTGGTGACGGTGGAGGAGATTCTCAAGGATGAAAAAATGGGATTAAAATTCTTGGGGAAGGAACCACTAGAAATCACGCTTTTGAACATGGACTGGAGCTGCCCGTGTCCCAACATGACCACGGTGGATGGCCAGCTCATCATCATGGGGGACGTCCACAATGGCATGGCAGTCCTGCAGCCAGACAGCTTTGTGGGCACCTCCAGCGTCCGGCGTGTGCGCAAGCTCCGCGAAGTCATCCACAAAAAAACCTGTGAGCTTTTGAAAGAATTCCTGGGATTGCATTAACCTCCCTCACAGGTGTGAGCCGCCCTGATCCGTGTGTTAGTAGGGCTAACGAGTGCTAGGCTAGTGCCAAACTAAACACACTGTTTGACGATACACTGTAGGAATTATGCAGAACCCCTATTTTAATCCATTAATGATGCTTAGCAACAACATAGTTTAGTCTTTGGCAGGCATGTAAACCAGCAGCAAAAGGCCATTAATCTTGCATTGAAATCAATTTGTCCATATAGGAGTGCCACTTAACTAGGTGACTCACTTCAGTAATTATACAATTTTTATCTAGCTTCCATCATAAATGACAGAATCCATAGCATTTGTTTGGCTAGTTGGTACACAGCTAAGAAATATATAATGTCAATTTAACCTGTCTCATTTTCAGTCTGGTTCGTCATTGTAAGTCACACGCTTGGCTCCTTATAGCAGCACTAATATTTCAAGAGTAAAGCCTGTAAATTATTGTCTATATTTATAATTGTGCACATTTAACCAATCTACGCATTATGAGTTTGCTTCTTTTAATTGCAATTTTCCTTTTTTTTGCTTTTAAAAAACTCATTTTTAAATGGCAACTACTACCTATCTTGCAATCCTTACTGGAGGAGAAACCCCCTTGATCCTATGCCCAGGACAACAGGTCTCTGTGAAAGCTCAAGGCACAGTCTCACCCTGAAATGACATTTCTGTCACCAGAACAAGGTCAGCAAACACCCTTGTTCCCTGTTTAAGTTTCAATCAATATATTGTCTATCACAAAAAGCCCAAGCCAGAAGGACAGCAGTGTGCTGCCAGCTGTCTTGCTTTTGAAAAGTCTTTATATCTGAGCGTACACAGCGTTTTATTGCTTATTTTCAGTAGCAATCCTGCTTTTATAGACAAGAGAGCAAAGTAAGAGGAGTCAGAACAAAATTTAGCCTAGGAAAGTGCGATACAGAGTCTGCAAACTGCATTAGGCAGACACAAAGCTCCTGAATCTGAACTGCACAAACACAAGCAAAGTGGACACTTCGAAGGCTTTTATCAGTGTCACCCTTTTAGAGCCTTTTTAGAGTCTTTCAAACCTCGGAATACACTTTCCACCAGGCCACTGTATATAGGTGTATGAATGAATTCCCTAGGACAGCCAGCACAGGCTGTGGGTGGGAGCAGGTGAGTACACACATAGGATCAATCATTTTGACATTTGTGTGTCCAAAAAATGTAACATTTGCCTATACAAAATCCTTAAATAAAGAAAAGGCTGATCCTGGAAACCTCCTGCCTTGCTGAGGACTGTGATTGCAGGGAAGAGGGCGAACGTGGCACAGTGAGCCTTGTCCCTGCTCCTTGTTCCTTGGGCTGAGCCAAGTGACTGTGGCAGAGCTCAGAGCTTGCTGCCCTGCATAAAGGGCCTGTTCAGGGCTGGAGCAGTGTCTGCATGAGAAGGGAGGAAGAGAGGCAGGAAGGTGCAGGCAGTGCTGCCCCATGGTGCCATCTAATGGGCTCACCGCGGGGCAGCCGAGCCTGGCAGTGGGCACACGTTTGCTGCTGCAGGCCTGTGTTGGGGCTGGGTATAGCAAGTGCTGGGGAAGGAGATTGAACAGGCAGATGTTGGACATCTGCACCCCCAAAAGCCTGTGCACGTTGAGTGTTTGATTGTTGCAGGGAGGAAAACTCACAGCGAGAGAAACAGCGTTGGATGTGAGTCCAGCTCTGCTTGCCCTGATCCCAGCTCTGCACCCGCAGCCAACCCATGGGTAGAGACCAGTGCAGGACAGAGTGTGATGGAGATGGGGATGGAGAACTGGGCTCTTCTCCCTGGGGTTTGGGCTTGGGTTATTTCTGAAATGTTCCTGCAACAGGAATGGATCTAAATCTCCAGTTAGTTGGATAATTTCACAAGAAGCTGCATGGGAGGGAGAGAGAGGAGTCTGGACCAGGCATTGCTGACTGAGAAAATACCTGCTGGGTTTTTGTTGTACATTCCCTAAGTGTATGTGAAAAAACCCTCCAATTAAAGGCCCATAATGTTTGTGTATGTTCTTGTGGAGACCATTTTCTGCCGATGGGAGATGCTGGCCCTGCTGCCCTCTGAAGCAGCTGGCTTGTCCATGAAGCAGCCGGATCATCCCTGGCTGTGGCAGCCACCACTGACCCGTGGCTCATCTGCCAATTTTTGAGCAACCTATAGGAAGTGGCATGTTCTTGCCATACTAACACGAAGGTTTTGGAGGATGAAGGTTTAATAAAGACAGGGTTTGTATAGCTTTTTTTTTTTCTAAAGTTAGGGGATTTTGCAAGTGTGGGAGTGTTGAAGTGACTTGGGATTATTGGAAGGACTCCGGAGACGTGGAGCTGGTTGTTCAGAAGAGCTGGGATGCAAACATAGCTGGGAGCAGAAAGCAGAGGATTCATTGCTCCTCCAGCCAGCACAGTGCAGTGCTGAAGCCTTGGCTCTAAAGTGCTTTCTTGGCTTTCCCTCCTGGTGAATCCCCTGGGAAGGCAGCAGGCACTTAAAACATGCAGCGTGCAAGTGCTCTGAGGCACTAAGAGCCAGGGCTATGCAAGGGCTGAGGTACCTGCCAGCCCTGGGGACACACAGGACTGCTGTGCGAGGGTTTTCTTGCACAGGGGATCCCGGTGGACACTCTGGGTCAGTTTCCAGTGTGGTGGGGTGAGATGGACACTGAACACACCAGCCCAACTCCCTAACACAGCACAGTGACTCTCATGTAGCTCCTGCCCAAATCTGCAGAGATGACCAGGTCCTGTGAGCGCCTCAGGGTGCCCCTGGCTGTGCCCCACTGCACAAAACCATCACAGATACCCTGAGGCAGAAGGAGCAGTGCCACAGGCATCCCTCACCTGCTCACCAGGAAAAGAAAAAAACATTCCTGGCAGCGCTGGGAGCACCACACCTCCCCGTGGCATGGGACTGACCCCAACTCCAAGCCTCTCCACCTTCTGACCTTGAAGAATTCAGCTCTCCATTCAAAGCTAGTATTTTAGCCCAGCCTCTTATTAAACCCTTAAGAAGCCTAAAATTCAAGCCTGACCAGTCCAGCAGCCTGGGGATGCTGCTGCATGGGGCCAGTGCTAGAGGATGTTGCTCAATCTTTCAGGACTAATGGGCACGTGCATGTGGCTTCTCACCAGGAAATCCCTTTTGTGTTGCTCATGAGCTCAGGTTCCATCCTGCTCGGTGGGTCCTTCTCTCAGGCTGTCAGAAAGCTGGAAGGAAATGCCAGTATTTAAAGTTTATATTAAATGTATGAGAGGAGAGAGAGAAAGAGAAAAGCCTCCTTGAGTCCTTTCCCTGCATGGCTGTGGGCTCAGACGGAGCACCAGTGCCTGTGCGAGGCTCCAGGGAAGAGCTGGGGAATTGATGCCACCTCCAAAGCCACATGGCTCTGGCCAGTGGTAGATGTCGCTTTCCTCCCCATGCAGACAGGAGGGATTCCCCACAGCTACTGGCTCAGGAAGCAACACAAGGATCATGGAATCATTAAGGTTGGAAAATACCTCCTAAGATCATTGAGTCCACCCGAGGAGCTGGGAACAGACCCACATTGGCTGGGTCTGAGACCTGCAGAAGCTGAGTCTGGGGCCTGCAGGAGTTCCCCAGGACTCAGGGATGGATCTGATGAATGCCTGACAGCCCTGAACCATCGTGAGGTGCCTACCTCCCTCACTCCCAACCTGGAGGGAGGATGAGAAGCGCAACTCCCAAATCTGCAAACCCTGCAGCTGGACGGACACCACCCAGCACCTGGATCCCAACTGGAGCCACGGGTGGTTGCATCTCACTCTGTTAGCAGGGGACAAACAGCCACAGGAGCAAAGTGATGGCGTGTGGCTGCTGCACACAGATTCCATGTGGGGCTGGTGCCACACAGGGCTGGTGTCACACAGCTGGCAGGGCACCAGGGCACAAGGAGCTGCACGCACAGAGAGCTGGCTGGGTGATTACTCACAGACAGATCCCGCATCACCCACAGCACCCAGAGCTGCTGAGCTCAAAGGAAAGAGGCAATTGAGCATGTTTTCATTGCAGGGGTTCCAGATGAGGTCAGGCAGAAGATTTAATGGGCAACCAGTTCCAGAACAAGGAGCAGCAGCAGTGATGACGCCACTGGAATATGATTCAGGCAGCAAAGGTATTTAAGAGCTTAGTTTCCACTTGTTTTAAAAGAAATAAGGACCCCTGCAAGAATTCCCCCCTGGCCATGGGTCTCAGTTCCTGAGGGAGGTGGTTGTGATGAAGGTCATAAAGCATACAGCTTCAGCCAACACCCAATGATTTCCTGCAAAAAGGAGGATTAATTCAGCTGGCACCAAATGAGCACCTTGTACCACAAGACCCACTTCCTCTACCTGAAGCACCCTGTGCCCCAGTTAGCTGGAATCTGTGCATGTGCTGGGAAATTCTCCCTGTGGATAATTACCAGGAAAAGATCATGGCCAGGCTGGTACCTCCAATGAGGCTGGATGGAGCCAGATTCTGAAGGCACAGCTGTGAAAATGTCGGCCTGAGCAAGAACATCCAGTTTAGAGCCTGTTTAATACCAAGTATTTAGTGTTTTCCCCTCCACCAGGACTGGTTACTGATTGACTATAAGTGACCTCCAGCTGCTGTGTTGATTTACAGCAGCTGTCAAAGGGCAAAATATTAGCCCCATGCCTAAGACCTGAGAACCTTGGAATGGAGGTTGCACAACTGAATGAATGTTCTGCCAGCACTTTAAATCTTGGAAAGAAAAAGTCAGCTTGAGGTCTTGATCTCCAACAAAAACAGCAGTGAGATTTGAAGATAAGGTTGCAGCACTAGAGGACATATCTATTAGCCAAAAAAGCAGCACAGTCTGTTTAATTCCCAGCTATTTATGGCTGGACAAATGATATGACATTTAGGGCTAAGAGTTTAGAAAGCAAATGGAAAGTCTTCCAAGGGCTGATAGGTGGATCAGGTTTCAGTGAGCAAACTCTCTAACTCTGGTATTTTCTCTGTGCCCATCCCTACATCCACCTTTCTTCCCACCCAGCTGTCCCTGGTGCTACCCAGCCAAAAGGTGTCGGGGGTCTCCTCCAAACCTCTGGCTCATTGGTGGACACAGACCTGCATGTGCCAAGGACCAGCTCTGACCAAGGCAATGAGAGTTGAATGTCCATGTCTCAGAATTAAGGGACACTTTGGAATGGGGACAAGCCTCCCCACACCCCTGGTACTTTCCCTGGGGTAGGAGACTGCTGATCATGGGATGGAAAGGGCCACTGGGCTTGTCCCACCTGGCAATTCCTAACCCCTCTCATGTGTCCCAGATATGCAGGAGGGAGCCAAGAGGGAAAGATTCCTCCAGAGGAGGGAGGGGGAGCATTTTTTTTCCTTAAGCTGGTCTTACAACATGACAATTGGTCTGGATTACCTGGCATAATAAGAACTACAATAAAGGGCTTTGTGCCTTGTCTTTCTCCTTTGCTCTGCTTCTCACACCCCTGAGCCCAGGGGGGACTGTAACACGTGTAATGGACATTGCTTCCTCTACTGCTTGAAATAAACAGGAAAACAACAGTAATAAATCTCCAGGATCAGATGGTTTTCACCCAAGGGTAAAAGTACTTACATAAAACATTGCTTAACCATTAACTGCAGCAGATAACCTTTGCTTCAGTGCGTGGCAGGACCAGAGCACGGAAGGTGGAAAACATGAGGCTAATTTTAGAGGAGGGTTCCCAAGAGCTGGGTATGAAAACTCAGTAAGTCTGGCAGAAACTGTAAGAGAGGCTAAAACTCACATCTGGATGTGAGGAGGAAGAGTGTGTGAACTCCAACAGAGGGAAGTGATGCTCTGTGACAGTTCCTTTGAAGCAATCACACGGACAGGGATGGTCCAGCTGAGGGAGTTGACTTGGATCAGGGCTTTAGAGCTCCAGCTCTCTCACCCAAGGCTTTTAAAGTCATTTAGCTCTCCTGAGTCTGGGAGAGATGTGACAGCCTCCTGAGCCAACAACTGGTTGAAACATCAGAGAGAAAGGGTGAGACCAAAAGGTCAGTGTTCAGTGTGAAGCGAAGTCTTCAGCAGTGTCCCAGGGAACCTGTGGAGGGGGTGTGGGAGAGGGATGGGAGAGGTAGGATATGAAGGTTGTTGTTGAGATCAAGTTATTCAGGGCTGCAAAACCACGAGCTGACTGTGAGGAGCTGCAGTAATACCAAGTGACAGGATGATAAAATAGCAAATGAAATGTGATATTGATTTATATACATTGGGGAAATCGAGTCCTGGCTCTGCGTTCCCATGACAACTTCAAAGCAAGCTGCTCCCATTCCAGACCTGGATGATCCACACATGGGTCTGACCAGAGGGTCCAGCCTGGTTCTGGTGTGCAGGCAGCCCCCTGAGAAGATGCTCCACATCACGTGTCTCAAAACCACACCAGGAGCTTGACAGCCTGCAACAATCCCATAACAGACACAGAAGCCCGTGGACATCTCAAAATCCCAGCAGCACTGGCCCATGTTCAGGTTATTGCCCTGCTAAGAGAATGCTCCTTGCTATTAGGAAGGTGCTCCTGAGATCCCCAGTTAAATCTCAGCCATATCCCAGCCTCATAATGTCAGGTCTTGCTAAAAACAGGCATCTCACCTGCAGGAGGGACAACAGGCACGGACCCAAACCCAGCTCTGGAGCCCTGGTCTCTTCAGAAGATCCCCACAATTCCTGCATCTCCGGTGCTTGGAGAAGATGCTGGAAGTCACACAGCTCCTTCTGGAAATGCCTCCAAGGCTGGCCTTGGCCAAATCCCTCCATTCCTGAATAGAGACCAAGATGCAACCCGGATATTCCAGGGGAGCTGTGGGTTAGGGGGGGTCTCACCAGCCTCAGCAGGACTCACCATACCCTAGAAATGTACAATCATCAAAGGGTTTGGGTTGGAAGGACCTTTAAAGACCTTCTCTTTCCAAGCCCATGTGTCCCATGCACAGGGACACCTTTCACCAGCCCAGGTTACCCCAAGCCCTGTCCAACCTGACCTCGAACGTTTCCAGGGAGCATCGACCACCTCCCTGGGCCGGCTGTGCCAGGGTCTCTCCACCCTCACTGCACAGGCACAGCCGGGCTCTCCATCCTGTGCTGCCCAACACAGAATTTAATGACAGAGCCACAGCCAGCACCAGCCCCCAACAGTGCGACACCGTCACTGCCACCACCCACCGCGGCCCCAGAGTGACCTGGGGACTTCCTCACGCGGTCTCAGTTTCCTACTTTGGCAATATTGGAAAGCAAATTGAAAAAAAAAATAAATTAAAAAGCCCTTCTCTCTCAGCACTGACATGACGTCAGGTGGCTGGAAATGGGGACAGGAGGCTCCAGCCGCTCCCGGCGCCTGACACGAGATGGCGCGGAGCGTCGCGACATCGGCGGTGACATCGGCGGTGACATCGCGGTGACATCGGCGGGGCCACCGTGCGCTGCAGCCGCTTCATCCGCGTCTGAAAGGGAAAGATCCTCCCGCTGAGGCCTCGCCCCGGTTCCTTTAACTGTTTCACAGACACCTGGCTGCGTAATTTGTATTATTCATTATTAAAATTATTAATTTCTCTAAGTGGGAAGCGACACCACCCTGCCGAGCTGGGCAGCTGGGTCCTGCTTCGCTGATTTCATCATTCTCTCGCTAGCAAACCAGGAGGAGAGATTTTAGGTTTATCAGGGGAAAAAAAAAGATCTGGTAGGGAGTGTGATAAGGAAATTAAGTCCATTTCCAGAGCTGCAGGGAAAAGCCACAATATATAATTTATTTGAGACTTTGCCTGTTTGCAAATTGCAGTTTCTAAAGATATTGGTCCAGTTATTCAAAACTATTCATGAATCTCTTCAGTGGATAATATTCGACCAGCAGATCAACCAAAAAGTGAGTACTGCAGTAGCATTGCAACTAAATTCTCCATTTCTGCTGCAATTTATTGTCACTAACAGATGTGGATGACTCAGGTAATTAACCTGGGATGAAATTCAAATTGTGTGTTTGGTTATAATATTTGCAATCCTGAATTTTTACTGTGCTAGCAAGCTCCAAAGGTCACCTCATCAAGAGGTGGGTGAAAGTATCTGATCTCTGACATAATGGAATTGCTACTTTTATTGGGAGGTTTGGATTTTGGTGATGGAGCAGTCAGTGAGCACAGACAGTCAGCAGAAAACAAATATAGATTAAAAGGAAAAAGTTAATGGCCTTCTCAGATCTACTAATCTAACAGGTGTTTCAGCAGGAGTTACTCCAAAATCTCTTTATGTGTTGGGTCTCTGATGGTGCTTTTCCCCTGAAATACCAGGTGTGACAAACCAAAGCATTTAGGAATCACAAGTCACATCTCCCAGCATCACAAAATTGTCTTTAAATTCCTGTTATTTCTTTTAAATAAAACAACTGTTGGTGTTTTTTTGGTCATTCTTTTAGTTTGCCTTCAGATGGCAGAGCCTTCCAGCAATCACAGGTTTACACTTTGCCATCACCAGCATTAAACAAATGATCTTTTCCTCGGTTTTCTTTGTGAATGAAAGCTGAGGGTGTCTCTGACCACAGAAGCTCCATCCTGCGTGGGGCTGGAGTCCCATCCCGGCCAAGGCTCCCGGGAGGGTCTGGAGGAGCAGTGTTGCCACCTAGGGACTCCGGAGAGCTCTGAAGGAGTTTTCTCCGAGTTGAGATGCTCTGACGCATTTCTGTCGGGTCGTGGCTGTTTGCTCGCTGTAGGAGCCCTGGGAGGGAAGCAGGGTTTGAAGATGGTTTTTTTTGCTTGGCTTTTGTTTTCTTATTAAATTATTAGCCCTTGTGGCTCGGCGCTGTGTGCCAGCCAGAAATCCTCCACCAGCTGCCTCGTTAAGGCTGTCACAGCCCCTCCCCGCAGGCTCCAGGAGCACATGCATCCCCAGGATGCTCCCCTACATCTTTTACTTTTCAATCAATTTTTCATGTTTATCTATAGAAGTTTTTCAGCAGAGAAAAACAAAACAAAACCAAAAAAACCCCAAAAAACGGAGGAGGGTTTGCAGCTCCCGCCCTGACAGGAAGATTAACACATGAGCAAGTGATTTGTAACAAACACTGTGTAAGATAGATGGAGCTGCTCCTCTTGTTCACAAATTATAGAAAATTTTTTACTTGCTTTGTAAAGAACACCCAGATGCATTTCTTTATTATTATTTATAACCACTTTCACAGTAAGAAACACTCCTGAGAGCATCTTTTGCAGAATTATTGCAGCTTGCAGGTTATTTAGTTAGCAATCTGACAAATGGCAGGTTTAGTTGGTCGGGGTTTTTTTTTCCTTTTCCCTGTTTTTTTAGCAATTGCCTTGACCAGCAATATTTTTATCACAGGCTTGAGCCTCTGGGCATTACGAGGTCACACAACTGCAGTTCCTGGCCTCCACTTTTCTCACAGTCTGCTCAAGGGATAGTATTGCCTAATCAGGCCCTGGGTTTTGCTGGGTGAACACAGTGCTTGAAATCAGACTCTGGGGCAAATGCTCTGGCCCAGCCCGCAGAGATGGAGCTCTGCAAGTGCTCTCCAGCATCATGGAAAAAGTGCTGCTTTCAGAACTGTGTCTGGAAAGGTGGGGGATTTCTGGAGCTTCTGGAAGCTGTGAGAGATGGACAGGTAACCAGAAAGAAGGGCTATGAGTGGTCTGAAGGGCTCAGAAAGGTGTTTCTAGGTACAGCCTTGGGGTTTGCTTCCATTTCGTATTTCCCATATAAAGAACTAGTTTTTTTCTTTTTTGATAAAATTTCTTTTCCCTACTTCCATAGCCAGAATTAAAATGCATTGCTATGTCCTTGGCAGTGCTGTGAGCAGGTCCTTGATCCAGTGTTGTGATCCTTGTCCTGTGCTACATCCACATGGAATTTGGAGTTTTTCTTCTTGGCCAGCCAAGTGAGAGAGGCAGCTCCCAGCCTTGCTCTGTGGTACAGCTGCATCCTGCAGCAGTCGTGCAATGAAATGGGCACCGCCACTCTGTGCCTCAGAAATCTAACAGCTCATTAAAAATAAACAAATGAAAATGTATATTTTTACCCTGAAATCCAGACAGTGCCAGGTGCTGGCAAGATCACTGTTCATTCCCTGCCTTCATGGCTCATCTGTTCCAGATGTGAACATGTGTCCACGTTCTGTATTGATTGGTGCAAATCATGTAACATATGTAAAACCTGCCGGCCTGTGAGCTGAGCAAACACACAACTTCTCTGTGAGTCCATTACTGGTAGGTGCAGATGGGTTTCTGGCCTAAATAAACGCATTTCAGTCTCCTCTAAGTCTGCTTTCAAAACCAGCAAATTGTTTATATAACACAGGCTCCTTCCTACCTGTGTTATATAAACAAAGTGTTAATGCAGCCAGGCTCCTGCCCCTTCTGCTCACCAAACCCTCCCTGCCCTGCAGTTTAGGTACTTTCATTTTTGCATAAAGAAAATCAGAACATGAATACATTTTTGTAAACATTAATAATANGGAGCCTGTTTCCGACACGACCCCGGAGCCCGCAGCTCCACACACACACAGAAAGTTTGTGCGGTAAAGGAGGAGGAGGAGGAGGAGGAGGAGGAGCAGGAGATGCTCCCGTGGCTCATCAGCTGCCGGAGCCGGGGCGGTGACACTCGGTGCCTCTCCATGGTCACCGCTGTCGGCAGCCGCGGGCAGGAGCTGACGTGGCACTCGCCGTGTCACCTTGTCCTGTGTCCCCTGTGCCGGGCCTTCCGCAGGGGGCGCGGGCCACCTCCTTCCGAATTTTTGTATTCGCTTTTAGGGCTTAGAAAGAAAACGAAAGCAGTAAGAGAGCCCTGCAGGGGAGGGGAGAGGTGGAGATATTCCTCCTTCCATAGGTTTTCGCTGTTCGTTTCCTTGTTTTCCCCCTTGCAGTCTCTTCCCCGACCTGTTTGAAATGTGGCCACCGTGACACGATGAGGGAAAAGCTGCAATTTTAACGTGTAAAGCTGCTAGAATTTTAAATAGGTGCTTTTAAAAAAAATCCCAAAACAACCCAGAGGAAGAGAGCATGTACCCCTCTCTGCTCTGCCACCTGCAGCCGCTGCCGTCCCTGGCACCTCCCTGCAGACACCCTGACAAAAGGCAATGTTTACACTTGTCACTTGTATTTTTAGTGCATCCCAGCCCCAGCCGTGCCTCAGCACATCCTCATGGGCCAATTGCCACGGGGGAAGGCACCTCCCAGCAAATGTTACTTCGCTTCTGGAAGGACTGAGGAAAGAACAGTCTCCAAGTGAATCCTGGCAGTAGCTGGCTGCAGGTCCCCATTTCACCAGCCCTTCAGGTTCTTCCAGTTCACAAGGACAAGGTGCACAGCAAAGGCATTTGCTCTGCAAGTGGCCTCCCAGCCCCTGACCTTTGCAAATGCAAACAACACTTAAAGCAGCCGAGTGTGACACAGACCCCTCAGCCCAGCCTTACAGCACCAGAGAGGGACCATCGGGGTAAATCCATTGGGGTTTGGTGGTCCTTTGGGGTCTGTTTCTAAAAGGACCTCAAAGAGTTACAAGTAACAGTGACCAGTGTCTAATTTTTCTTCATTTTTGTCTCGATTGGCTTGTCCCTGTATTGCTGGGATGTCACTGAGAGTTGAATAAACCCATTAACATCCTCACTGTGGGCACAGCCCCAGTGATCCCCAGCAGAGAGGATTTGCCCCCTGCCTACAGTGACAGTCACTGCTCTTTAGTCCTACACAACATCAGCTCCCTTGAAAACACCCCATAATCAGCTGTCCCCAGTTTAAGCACATTCCAACCAAGCACAGGACGTTGAATGGATGGACAGCACATCATACTTTCCCTTTCCCCTACTGTGGGAGGGATCATGCATTTCACAGGGGAAAAAGGCCAAAGTCCAGGGCTCACCTCAGCAGGGGACGCAATGCCACAGGGGGATTTTCTGAGGATAAAAGCCTGTGGGTGATTAGGAGGTGCTTTACAACAGCAGTGGTATCATAGCCCGGGGTCAGCCAGGGCTCTCAGGCAAGAAGGAAACCTTGGAGCTCCTCTCCAAGACACAGAAATGGGGTTACACCACATTCTGACGGGGAATGGGACCCCAGACAAACCAGCACTGCTGCTGGAAGGCAGGAGTAGGACAGCAGGCCATATGCTCCCGTTCCCAGCTCTCCATTGCATGATTTATCAAGTGGTTATGAAGGAAAAAAAACCACCAAAAAACAAGGAAAAACAAGTAAAGAAAGAAATAACTGGATAGAGGTTGTACAGCCTGGGCTCCTCTTTGTCTTCCAGCCTGCCCAGGGAAATGTCATTCTGGGAAAGGCTGGAGATCGGATACAACCCTCAAGTTCAGGAGCTCTAACAGGGGATGAAAGAAAAGGCTCTGGATGAAGATAACTGCTGCAGTTATATAACCAGTCCCAACATCTTCAGACGTTTCCCCCTCTGCCTGTAAGAGTTATGTGATCCTAACCATCCTCAAAGGAAACAAACCCATTATGGCTAGCAGATGACTAACTGCTTGCAAATAACACAGATATCTTATACATGACAAAAATCCAAAATATCCAAAATGACACTGCCCCACAGGAGGACTCAACCCGGGCACGCCAGCACTGCTCTTTCCAAAAAGCAACTGGGAGCCGGGCAGTGCCACAGCCAGGATGAGCCTTTTGTTTCAGCAGGGCACTTGTCACCTTGCAGCAATGCCCCCAAGCAGCAGGATTGGGCTTGACATCCCCAGATCTCTCTGAAAAGACGCAAAGTCAGAATTCTATCTCTGTAACCACTCTGGCTTTTGCAGGGAGGCATCTCCAAGTTGAGCTCAGAGCTGATTGTCATCTCCACTTACACAGAGCTTGTTCTCCAATTCCACCAGGGAGATGTTTATGTGCAGAGCCCATTTGTGCAGGCAGCAAAAAGTCCAACTCACTGGAGATCCTTGGCCAAAATGCATTTTAAAATGCATTATTAGCCAGACATTACCCCCAGCACACGTTCAGAGGGACGTTTCAGTGGAAGTTTCAGTTTTCTAAAGGCAGAATTCTGTCCTGCATGCCTGAGGTTTCACCCCCAACCTTTACCTCTGTGAGTAGGGTCATCCTGCTCCCCATCCATCCCCCTTTGGTCCTCCCACAGTGGGAGAGCCAAGTGAGTGGGACACTTCCAACAGCAGCAGCAGAGGCCAGGGAAATCAGCCTTGGAAGGGATACTGCAGAGAAGGAAAGGGATAAAGTTAAGATATTACTACAGCAGCACTGGTTTAAAAGGTTTTAGGCCTGTGTTGCCATTGATAGTTAACTATAAATCAGCAGAGGAACACTGTTCTCTAACATAAGCCCTTGTATTTTTAGATAAATACATTCCACAAATGTTTTGTAAAGGAGGTTTCTTTGCCTAAAGGATCTACTTCTTCCCAAGCCTCAGTGGTACAGCATAAACCACGACACTGGTAACAATTGTTCCTGCATTTGTTTCTGGAACACAGATCACAAAACACAGTTTATTTGGGAGTGTCTGTGTACTCTTCTATTTCTGTCCTTCTTATTCAGCCTCACAGAGTAAAAGAGGCAACTGTGAGTCTGGGGCAGGACACAGCCTTGCCCTGGAGAGATTATAGTCTCCCATTAGATAATACACTGCAAATTACACATGGTGAGGCACAGATTTCAGATGAGCAGGAGGGGAGAACAGCTTGGTTTGGGAAGGAAACCAAGAAAAGCAAGTTTTAAGGGAGACATTGAAGGAAAACAAAAAGAAAAATCAGGAGGGGGAAACCTAGAAATTTCAAGGACTAAACAAGGTAGGAGAGAGGTTGTACAGCAGAACACTGGAAAAAGGACTGATGTACACAGATGAGGTCCAGATACTGAATTTAATCAGATCTTCTGGGTTTTAGGCAGGTCAGAGATTCTAAACACTGAATACTTAAAACCACAGAGATGCCAAGAAAAAATTGTAGACAACTTTACTGACCTCCAAAAGTTCATCACCCCTAAATGAGTGCTAATGGAATGATCATCCAGCCAGCCTTGCTACCAGTGTTCAGGGTCACCAGCAGCTGCTCTTACCTGCCACCAGCCCCTGCCAGGCAACACTAGAAGACAGGTGGGATGGGCAGTGCAGACAGGGCAGCTCCAGAGCACAATGACTGTGCTTCCCCCACGGACTGGGCCAGTACAGCAACTTCCCATAGCAGCTCCTTGAGGCCGTGCCTTCCTTGGCAGGCTCAGCCCAGCAGGAACAAGCCCAGAGGTGCAGCAGAGTGAGGACAGGGCAAGATGGAAGTGAGGCAAGGGCAGGGACAGGGGACATGGACGTTGTTTATTAGGTCAGTGGGCACGCTCAGAAAAACTACACACGATTGCAGGCACATCAGGCTGCTTCAGATCTGATATGGAAGCAATAACCTTAGAGCTGAATACAGGTTGAGCATAGTTATTCTGTGTTAAACTTCATTATATTAATGAATTAGGCAATTTGAGAGAAAGGGTGATTGTTTCCTGTTGATCAAAGAGAGGATGCTAGCCAGAGGACAGCAAATTTATGGCACAAAGAGAGAGTAAGAGAGATAAGGAATAATTATTGCCTAGGAATGTCTGGTGGTAGCAAAAACCGTAATGTAATATGCAATCAATATCTATGTGATTTTCTATCCCAGAGTCGGGAATTTTAGTACTTGGATTGTCTTTTGAAGCAGTTCTGGAGACCTTCCTTGCAGGTCAGGAGTGAGAGGTTGGAGATGCAGTTGATCTCTTTACTGGGTGTTTCTGTCCCTTAGGAGTTTGTACAAGTTAATTTGAGGTGGTTGCCTGCAGTTGTTGCCACCAGCCTGTCAAATGTGTCCTGCGAGGCACACAGGCAGGAGGGTGGTAGCAGGTCTCAGTCCTTCTGTGTCACTTAGAAATCTGATTCCATTAAGCAGCTGTGGTTAATTGCCAGCACTTCTGAGTTCATCACTATCCCTTTGATATTGTTTCCTGGGCAGTGACAGCTCTAGGGAAACTGTGATTTCCTAAGGACCTAAATTTTCACATTAATGTAAGTTCTTAGTGGACTTGTGGAGAGAAGAAAACTCTGAAATCTCTTTAACTCTACACCCAGAAGATAAATTAATGTGACGTGAGGTGGATTATTATTTATGATTACCTCATAATTTCTAAAATATTCTTGGAAGATTGAATCACAATTTCTCAAGTGATTTGGTTTAGCAATGCTGAAATGAATCTTTAAGGACAGCACTGTAACAATCTAAAGGCAAAAGAGCAGAACATCCGTACCCATTACTCAAAAATGAGATAGCAATTTTCTCAAGTAAAATATGAGCTATGTCTCGAAGCAGTTAATAAATACAACACGAAATTCAATATGTAGTATTCATATACCTGCAAAGTAGGTAATTGCCCCAGGTGTTAATATTTTCAACAGTAATTGGAATTTTTCACTCTTCCACTCAGTTGCAGAGATGCTGAATGTACCTGGTTAACCCTGAAAGACACATCCCTGGCCTTCAAAAACACATAGCAGTTACCTACAACATCTGAGACTCAGCAGGGAGAGTTAAAGGCTCAAATATGGGCTTAAAATCACCAAATCTACTGTTGCCCAGTTGATCTGTGGAAGATTCACACTTTGCACGGTTGTGGCAAAGCCCAGCAGCCCTGTCTCTCTGCTGGCACGTGGGATGAGAGTCTAATAAAAATCAAAGAGGAATTTGTTTTAATTTGTAAAATCTGTTTTCAAATCTAATTTTGACCAGCAGCAACTTCAGTGGGTAAGCTGTTGCAAAATTTTCACATGATTTGTACTGGAGGAATAAATACTTTCATATCTATAGAAACCTCCATAGACATTCTTTTAGAGAATCACAATAGTCAGCGTGTGAGATTTGCACGGCTCCAGAGGCCTTCTGCTCTGACAGGGATGAATCAGGCTCCACATACCATGGACAATGAGAACCCAGTGCCTCACTTTTATAGGCATGCCTTGTTTCAAAACACAAAGGTCACCTAATCCAGGTTAAGAGAACTGTGTGACAAACGAGACGCTCCAAGGCCACAGAGACTGAACGCAATAAAAGGAGGGAATGGCAGGTCAACCTCAGAGGATGTCCCTGTGGCACAGAGAAACCGGATGAAGTTCCCTACAGCAAACAGCCAGGGAAAATCTGACATTTACTAACGGTGGATTCCAATGCAGACGGAAGCGGAAACAACACAGAAAACAGTGACTTGCCCAGTCAGCTCTGGACCATGGGGTGCCTGAGCTATCATCTGTGGCACCATGCTCCTCTCTAACCTCCCACCTCTGCTTTCCATCAGTGTGCCTGAAAACTCCTGGGCTGGTGCATTACTGAGGCCGCCCAAGCAGCAAACTCACCCCATTCCCGGGGACTGAGAGCACCTCCTGCAACCCTTCCCTGTGTTCTGACATTCCCAAGCTCTTTACACTGCGTCTTTGAAGTAAAGCCAAGCCAAGCCTGAGGCCAGGAGGTGCTGGGAAAGGGCACCTCTCTGGCTGGAGGCTCGAGTGCAGTGTCTGCCCTGGCACAAGAGCTCCAGCACCGCACGGTTCAGAGCCGAGGTCAGGCAGAAGGGGAGTCTGGGTGAAGAGAGGAGCAGCATGAAAGGCTGGAGCAGCACAGCAAATGGCAAGAGGTGGTGAACAAAGGGAGCAACACAGAGCTCAGTCCTGCTGAGGATGCTGTGGAAGGCAGGAAAGCCATGGTTATGGGTGTAGCAGGGAATGAACGCGTTCTGCCAAGGAAAGAAGGTGGATTTCCAGGCCTGGTTTTAAAGGCATTAGCCAGCTGATAAAAAATTCTCAACAAAGCTCACAGGAGCACTAAACAACAATAATCAAGGCTTTATATTCCCAGAGTCATCTTTTCTTTAATGCTCTTGGTAATCCTGAAGCCAAGGGGACACGGGAATGCAGCACGAGCTCCATGGCTGACAGACTGTAAATGTAAGAGTGTCCCAAAACTCAGAGCAAAGGAGCTCTGATTCCAGGCCTCTGAAGTGCTAAATCACCAAATGTCAGCTACAGCAAGTTCCACCAAAACTGCAGCCATCGATAATATAGGTTGTTTAGAACAAACCAAAGCTGACAGAATAAAGGATGGGAGTTGAGGGATGTCTGCACTGCATGCCAAGGTTTTTCTAAAAATATTTTACACCTGCCATTTGTTCTGCACACTGATCATATTTTGTCTATGAGGTAGAGAACTCGTAGTACCAAAGGGAATGTGGTTTATGTTCCCGAGTCTTAATGCTTTTTCCCTTCTGCATGGCAAAACTCCTTACTACTGTCACAAAAAGTCACACAGGCACTGCCATGGTAACAGTTTAACTGTTCCTCTCGCTGATCTTTGGAAACAGTCCCTTCAGCAGGATTTTACAGCTCTAGCACTTCGATTTAGCAAACTTTTTATGCAACTCATGAGGGGAATGAAGCCAACTCTGTGCACTCAATTTAAATCAACTTGCTGATGATATAAAAAAGAGTGCTGAACCACTGGTTTGCTTCATCTGCTCCAAAACTACCAACACAAACCCTGAGGTATTTATTCCTGAAACGCTAATAGAACAGTCTGGGGCATCAGATCAGTACATGAACCCTGCTTTGATCCCATGGCAGTCCAAAGAGCTGATTTAACAACTCATTGTTTGGTTACTTGATAGTTCAGAATGCAGCTGAGCTTTTTGCTCCCACCAGGCTTTTGCAGGTTGGGATGCAGTGGGAGCAGAGAGGGCAGCACCGGGGGATAATCTGTCCTGGCTGTGCACCAAGAGATTGTACAAGCAATGTTCAGCAGCTTTCTAATTTTGCATCATCAAGGAAGGATGATCCTTCCATGGCTTATAGAACCATAGAATGGTTTGGGTTGGAAGGGACCTTGATAGCTCACCCAGTCTGTCTCCCTGCAATGATCAGACAGTTTCAATTAAATCAGGTGGCTCAGAGCCCCATCCTTCAATGTGTTTGGAATACCTGAGCTGAAGCTGAGAACTGCAGAACTTGTACTCACTGAGCTGCAGTGCCAGGCCCCTGGAGAACAGGACGCAAGAACGGAGCACTGTGTGAACTCCACCCACGATTCAGCTTCCCACAGCAGAAATAACCAGACCAGGTTAATTTTGGTGGCCATTACCAGAGCCCTGATAAGGAGAAAGGTCTGTTCCCTACCCACAAAACGAACCACAGGCTGTAGCTGTCCCCTGATCCTTCTGTGCAGCCACGCTGGAGCCTCTGAGCAGCTTCAAGGATCCTAGACTGCAATTTTGAAAAGTTATTGACCTGTGCTGAATGAAGTGAGCCCTACAGACCAAAAGTACCTTGAACTTGTGCTTGGGTGGGGGCCTGGGGTGACGTGAAAAGAGGCACTAAGCAGCACTGAGGGGTTACATTATTTCTACTATTTCCTTCACTGCAAATTAAAGTCATCTTCCAAGGTTTAACTCACACTGACAATTCTAAGGAAGCAAATTGCGTGTTCACATGAGAAAACACAAATCAACTTGCACACCTGAGCAAATGCTTCCCTTTCCCCATTTTTATGCCCTTTCTATCCAAGCAAGTGCATTTACCTCACAGCTAAATACTGGGTGCACAAACGACCCCAGCAACTGACCTGGCACTCGGTGAGAACAGAATGTTGCAATGCAAATGTTTGGTCTCAGAAATTCAGCATGAAACTTCAGCAGAAGATAAATAACTGGGTGAAGCAGACTGAACACAAAGCAGGCATCTCTCATTCCTCTCAGAAGATTAAAAAAAAATTCACGCTTAAACGTTAAAAATCATTAAAACCAAAAATCTCCGCACGTGCATTGAGAGAACTTGAAGCTCTTTTCCGACTTGTGTCCTTTCAAAGCACCAGAACCAAACCCTGCTTGTCAAATCTTTATATTGAAAGGTGCTGCAAAAAACGTGTATTCCAAAAGATTTTTTCCTTGCATGGCCCTTCAGACACAGAGCTGGTTACAGTGGAAAGGAGCAAATCAGCGTGGGAGGAGGAGAAGCTCACTGACCTTTAAACAAATTATCTCAGTTTAAATCATAGGAATAGAAATATTACAGAACACATGAAGAGTCTCCACTGTCAGAGTTGCTTAACCTCTTGGGCAGTTTAGGCATCAGTATCATGCTGTAAATAGTAAAACTGTAGTAAATCTTAAGTCTAGGCATTCAGATAGGAATAATACACAGAGCTGGCATTCTCTGCTTTCCAGCCATTGATCCAGCATTTTTCTAATTCCTCTTAAAAGCAAAATCATCCAATTAAAATGAGGTACCAAACGATGTGCTTTTAAGGCCGGTGCTGTCCACGGCTGTGCCATGAGTGGAAAGATAAACCAGATGGCAAACTCAATAAAAGGGACCCAGTTAAACAGAGACAGATGAACGCCGAAAAAAACCCTTCGCTCCATTATTGCTTTCGAACTGGTTGTCATGGCACTGGAAATGGATACCACTGTCAGCCTCCCACCTCTGCCCAGCCAGCCCGGCCCAGCCTCTGCCCAAAGCAGGCAGCTCACACCGGTGTGCAAAGCACAGGCTGCTCCCACCGCAGCTCCACTCCCACCATGCAGTCGCACCTTTTGTCACATCAAGTGCATCCAACAGGAAAAGACTGACCTTCGGTCTCAAATTCCAGTGTCAGAACACTGAATTCATTTTAATCCTGTGCTCTGTCTGTAGCTCACAACTCACTGCCAAGAGCCAAGGACTATCCACTTAGCACCGGGTCTCTGTATGGCTGGAGCTGCCGTGGAACATAAACTGACCTTTGTCAGATTTACACATTAAAGCAGTTTCTCTTCCCCTTGACAATGTCCATTAGCAAGGAACACTATTTGCTGAGCAGATGGAAAAGAGTCAGGGATGCAACTTCAAAATAGCCCTGGAAAAACTGAGTTGTTGTGTCAGCCTCTGAATTCTTTCCCCTCCCACTTCCATTTGATTTTGAGAATATATTCAGTTAAAATTAGTAAAATCTGCTAAAATAAAGGCCTTAGAATGTCACGGTGTAGTTGCATTACACTTCTCTTTTTAATAGAGCATACAAAATGTGAGTTTACAATGGGTTTAGTAAGCTGTAAATCAGCACTTTTATTCAGTTTAGTTTCTGAGCTATTAATCCCTAATACAGAGGCAGAATGCTGGTTTGCTGGTCTAGGACTTCCCAAGAGAATAGTTCCAATAATCCCGATGACATGGAAAGGAGATGTCACTGAATCACCTGAGTCCCTGTTAGACACATCCCCTCGCCCCGTAACTCAATGTTCACAGGGCTTAAAACTCTTAATTATCGAGGAAAAAAAAAATAGAATTCCATTTTGGCTTCAGTGAGATGCAGCTACAAAAAAACAAGTGAAATTGGTTCAAATAATTGCAGGTAATGGGGTTCTGTGATTTGTCAGGGGTATTTTGGGCAAGGAGCCCCCATGAGGTGCAGCCTCAGAGCCGCCCTTCCCTTGGCTCCCCAGGCAGACTCTGGAGCGTCCCGGGCAGTGCCAGCACAAGGAGCACAGCTCAGATCATCGGCGGGATACCAAGAATGCACACACCACCACTGCCGAGTAATTTTAAAGAATTTTAATACAAACTTAATATAAACTATTTCAGTCCCTCTTAACATGTAAGACACTGACTCAAAATACTTTTATACCTTTTTTCAAGTATTGCACAATGTAGGTACAAAATTAATATTTACGATTACATTTTCTTCCATAATATATAGCAAAAATCTTTAAACTTTTAACAGAAAATACAATTTGTGTTTCTTTTGAAAAAAGCAAATATTTCGTACATTTTAATTCCACCACTAAGGAATATTCTGTACACAACTTTTTAACTTCTTTTTAGAATTGATGTCTTTAAGATGGATATCTTACAATTTCAGTAAAAAAAATACAACATGAAGCTGCTGCAGCTGTCACAGATCACTGTAGTAAAAAGATATAAATGCAATACCATGTTGTAGAAACAATATATATACTCTGATATTTTACAAACTTTGTACTAAATTAAATTATACAATTAGAAAAAGACCAATAAACCCACCTATTAGTGCCAATTTTTTAATATATATACATATATGTCTGAGCACATATATATATATAGACACATGAAAAAATTAGCGACTTCCTTGCTATATCTTAAATACTGTAAGAGGCCATATTTTTGAGAGTATATTTTTGTAATGCACAGTCAGTATAAAATAATTTTGTGCTTGGTTGGCAAATGAAAAAATGATGCATGTTGTATTTATCTAACCAAGCCTGAATGTATTCATACTACAAGCCTTAAAAAAAATCTCAAGAGGTGGGAAAAAAGATACACCCTTGGGTACGTGCATTTTAACTTGTACAATAGTATTTACTCGGATTTCACTTTCGGTTTACTTTTAGTTTGCCATGACTGGCTGGAATTGCTGGTTAGAATACTGCATGTTGTTTAAACTAAAATTCAAGCCATCCACAAAAGACTTCTCATTTAGACCTCCATAGGCTGCAAACATATCAAAGGCATTACTGTACTGGAGAGGACTGAGGTTAAGGGAGCTGTCACCAGGAAAGATGCTACTGGTACTACCTTGACCCTGCATGTTGGGGAAAATGAACTCCTTTGCGTTAGGAGACAGGGCAGAAGTCTTCTGCTGTTGCTGTTGCTGACTGCCTAGGCTGAGCCCATAGAGAGAGTGCATGGAGGAGGAGAGGGATTTCTGCTTCAGCAGGTCATTGACATTCAAGCCAAGGTTGGTGGGAGAGGTGCGGGCGACCTTGTTGCCACGGCCGCTATTCTTCATTTTGGTTGAGCCAAACTTGGTGGCAGCAAATGTGGCAGTGGTGAAGGTTAAAGGCTGAGTGGAGCGGGGCATGAAGGTCGGGCTCACAGCAGCTGAGTGACCAAAGGGAGGAGAAGGAGAACTAGACACTGAAGATGCTGGGTCATGAATAGGCATGAACACCTGGGCCTCGGGGTTAAAGCTGTTCTTGATCTCCTTATCCAACTCACATCCATTTTCATTATCATCCACATAAAGCACTTTCACTGGTCCCTTTTCACCGATTTGGTATGAAACCTCAAACGGGTCAATCCAAACGCTAAGATCCTGAGGCAAGTTGCCACGAACATCATCAATGTCCAAACCACTCTCTTTGGATGCTTGTTCTATGACTGGGTCCACTTTCTCCCCTATATGAATACATCTAAACCCTGATCCTTTGTATGGCTTTTCTGGATACCAGTGCCCTTCATACTTCTTTTTCAGAAGTCTTTCAAGCTCTTCACCAAAAATGTTGACACGTCGTCTGGGAAGCTTATTGTACAAATACGAAATAATAAAATTGAGTGCTACTTGGATTTCAAGCTGCATAGCTGCTGTGCCACAGAGTTGTAAGTCTGTTTCAAAACCCAAAGAAGAAAGCGTTCAAGATGCCACAGGGAAACAGAATTTCATTCAAAGTGCTGATTCGAGTTGATTATTATCCTTCACCTTGAGTGCTCTTGTTCCTTTAAGAAAAAAACAAAAGCAAACACATCCAAATAAGAACAGCGTAAGATCAAGCTCTGAGGCCTATTCTTTCAGCTTCACTTTCTGCAGAAAATAGGTTACTTTTCAAGTGAAAAAATGTGCATCAAACTATTTCTGTTCCTGCCTGCGGAAGGTGAGGATGTCAGCTCCATTCAGCATGACTTACAAACAACACTAGAGAGGATGGGCTTGTGTTTACACATACAGCATGGGGCACTTCCAAATCACAAGAGCTGGGTGTTTACTTGTTCACAAAGCAGCAAGGACAATTTTTAAGACACCACAGAACTGCCAAGCCTGTCAAAGGTTCAATTACCAACCCGTATTTGGATGATTTATAGTACTCAGCTGCAAAATTTAGTACCAGACCATTAGTTTAGCCTGAAAGGTCTAGGTCCAAGGGTCATTTATCATTTAAAGTTTGAAAACATACTGACTGCAACTGTAGACTGCAGAATTTTAAAAATGTTAACAACTGCTTTATAAGGTTTCATACAAATAGCCAAAATGATGCAACATTTAAGTCCAAGCAAATCTTCTCCCTCAACTCTGCACGGGTGAAATGATGCAAACTAAGGAGAAAATGTCCGCTGTGCACATCCAACAGATCACACTGAAATGCAGTCAGCACACACAGAATAGCTGCATGGATGTTCTGTCAGAAGGGTGGCCAAGACTGATAAATTAATTCACAAATTTTTTGCTTTCTACAAATTATTTTCTATTTTCAGATGCAAGATGCAATTATATACCCAGTTGTTGTACCGCACTGTCTGTAGCTCAGATTTTAAAAAGTTCCTGGGCTAAAAGGGCTTTCGACAGCCTCAAACCGGATTGCCTTTCTCCTTCCCCAGGACTCCATTTTATATTTAACGTAGTTGTCACTCCTTCACAAAGGGCAAAAGAGAAATTAGCTGTCTAAAGTTAGAGAAGGGACGAGAATCTGGTATTAGCACACGAACTGCTAACACAAATCCTGCAGTATCTTGGTATAAACATACACACACACACACCAAACACCTTTGTCTAAAAGTTCCAATACAACAAAATATGGGGGATTTTTTTTGGCTCAAGCTAAAAGCCCAAAGAGAATTTCAGCTAACAGTGGGCTTTTTTGCACTGCATCACTAAGAACAAAATTTAGCGTAGCTGTCACTAAACATTAGAGAAATCAAAGTTAAATTAACAATGTGACTAAACGGCTTTTTTAATTCTTGCTCCAAATAATCTCCTTTTAAAGTCTGGAACCCTATTTCCAAGCCATTCGTGTTCTCCCCAACACGGTATGGGAATAGTTTGAAAGACTGTATGATAAGGCGACCTTTAAACGTTTGCTGGATCAGCACCGGGTGGGGATAAGGAAAAGATCAAGGGCAAACAGAAGATATTTACAAAAGGGGCACAATCAGTACCGACAAGCTGATTGGGTGGTTAAACGGGACATTTAAAAATGATTTATTAATCCATCTGTGCTGGTTCCCTTCCCCCATGTCCTTTAAGAAAGGAATGTTCCTTTCAGAGCGCACCAGGCTGACGCTGTAAATTTCTGAACGCGAAACGGATCCACGGTACAAAAGCAGCTGATCAAACATATTGTCTTTATCATTTCGAACTTGTTCGTTTTATGTATTTATGAGAAGTCGGCAGTATTCCTGGGAGAGCCGAGCCCATACGTGGCCCGGCAGCAGCGCCCTGGCAGGAGCCTTAAGCAGTGGGAGTTACATAACCAAGCAGTTGGGTCTCATTAGATTTCTGCTCACAGCCCTGGAGCTTCGGCGGCAGCGGGAAGAGGAGGAAGAGCATTTTCTGAGCCCGTAAGAAAGCGAAATAGGAAAAGGAAGGGGGATATCTGGACGGCGGGTGGGGTTGCAGGGCCCCTCTCCCGGCGCACAGCCGGGCAGGTCCCGCAGGGCGCTGCCGGCACTCCCGGAGCGGCCCAGCGCCGATTACTCAGCCGGCACCGCTCCGTCCTCCCCGCCCGAGGGCGGCCCGGGAGGAGTGACCCCTCACGGCCCGGCCGTGCTCTCTCCTCCAGGCCCTTCCGGGAGGAGCCCCTGCGCCCACCGAGAACCCCCCGGCACCGCGGGGTCGTGACCGCCTCAACACACCCCGCCCAGGGCCCGGGGCCGGGCGGTGCTGCCTCACACCTCCGCCCGCGCTCCCCCGCGCCTCACGGCCGGTACTCACCCAGGGGTGCGGGGGTAGTGCAAACAGTCCCGGCGGGGGTGTGAGGGCGGGGGGGTGCGGCTCAGCACCCGACCCCCATCTCCGAATGCCGGCTCCCTCGGCGAGGATGGGAGGGGAGAGGAAAGAGAAGAAAAAAAAAAGGGAGGGGGAAGGGTCGGAAAAAAAAAGGGGGGGAGGGGAGGGAGGGAGGGCAGCGCTGCTCACACCCCCACGACGGGCGCGCCCGACGGCCGCAGCTGCACTCCCTCTGCTTCTGCCCCGCCGCCCGACGCGCCCCTACTTATACCCTCCCTTGCCCCGCCCACAGCCGTGCCCCTACGACCACGCCCCGCGCGGCCGCACTGCTCAGGCCCCACCCTCACGGAACAGCGTCCGGGTTGCCCCGCCCCCAGCTGACGAGGCTCCGCCCACCGCCCGGGGTTCTCCGCTGCCTCTTCTCCCCCGCCGGCGCGGCGCGCGGGGCCCCTCTGACGTAAACGCGCAGCCCCATTGCGTCACTGTCGACGTCAAACCGTGCCCCTGCGCCCTCAGCCCCGCGGGGAAAGGAAGGGGGGGAGCGCTGAACTACATCTCCCATGACCACCGTGGCCCGTGAGGGCCTCGCAGCGGCGAGGGCGGGGATGCCAGGGGCCGCCTGCCCGGCTGGCACCCCTCCGGCTCTGCGGTAATCCGGGCGCCCTCCTTCCTGAGGGGGGTACGGGACGATCCATCACGGCCCGACCCGTCCCCCCTCTACCTTCCCCGCGCCCGACGGCTAAAAATATTCGCCACAGGTAGCAACGCCCGGCGATTGGCTGCCTGCCCGAGCGGCCGCCGCTGATTGGCCGCGGGAAGCGGGGTGGCGGAGGCAGGCCGGGTGTGGGGGCCCAGGGTGAGCAGCGGCGGGGGGGCCGCGGTTGTGTCTCGGTGTCGGCGGGGCCCGGTGCGAGGTCGAGGGGCTCCGGGGGGGTGGAGCGGAGCCGATGCGATCCTTAAAACATCCTCGGGTTTGCTCTTACTCACCCCTCGTGGTGTTAAGGGTTGGCGCTGAGGCGGTTCCCTCACACTGCCAGCAGGACCCGGTTTTAGAGGACAAACTGTGAAGGGCTTTTTTTTTTTTTTTTTTTTACATTCTCCGCCTCTTGCTCTGTCTGTATAATAATAAAGCATTTTGGCATAAGCGCTACATGGATCCCGGGAGAGATTTGGAAATGCCAGTCGGAAGAAATGCCAGGACTTTTAACCCATTGCAGCTGAGAGTATATATGAGAATGGGAAGCAGTAACCCGAAAGCTGAAATATTAAGGGAAAGAAGAGGATAATATTTAGGATTTTCCACAGTTTAACATGTCTAATGGAAGGCTTAATTCATTGTAAAGCATAGTTTTTATTCAGATGTATCAATGTTGATGCTGCTGGGATTGTGGTATTGTGAACAACTTTAAAATCTTGATTAAGACTCAAAATATTTACAATTTCCCCCTGCATTTCTCACTCATTTTTAAATCTAGAGGGTTGAACCTGCCTTCAAGGAAAATTGAATCACTTGTCACTATGTGCTCCAAATGGAAAATAAAATGTGAAGATTATGACATTACAAGAACTGGCAACTGGGAGAGTATTGGGAGCTGCTGTAGCATCTCCAGGTATCTGAAAGAGAGTCCTGGGTATTTATTTTGATCGAAAAGAGACAAAGTGAAGCAACTCTCGAAACAGAGAAGGTGAAAAGACAAATAGAGGGGGTGGATTGGTTTTGTTTTGTTTTTGTTTTGACATTAGAGCTGAGGAGTCTCTGTGGAACAACAAACACACATTGGCAGGTGACATCGGCCACCGGTGACCGTTCAGCTCTCGCTGTGCTCAGCCCTGGCGTGGCAGCAGCAGATTTCCCTTTGAAGCCAGAAAAACTGCACAGGGGGGCAGATCAGTATTTTCAGGTGAGATTTCATAAGGAGCTTTACAAACCTGGTAACTGCTGCTGGGCTGCTAAAAAGTGCCAGGTGATAAAAGCAGAGACTTTCTTTTAAATTACTTCAGTGCATCTTTTAAATGACTTCAGAGAAGCATTAGGAAGTGAATTAAATGTACAGAGCTAAGACATTGGTAATCAGGGCAACCATGGGATCCTTTAAATCTGTAAAAAGTGGGATGTGCTTTTCTGGGGCTTATGGAAAGGAAACTTCTCATGCAGTCCATGCTGTAGACAAATTGGGTGTTAAATGCAACTAGACCAATTTTTAGGTCACCGCCACCCCATCATTCTATGATTCTAAACGTTATTGGCCCAGGAATAACCTCTTCAAGGATCAATCCCAGTTCTAGTGTTCCAGTGAAAGTTTCAATTTATCCTTTTTTGTCTGAAAAAATAGCTTTTAAATTGCAGTGATCACAGCGTGGTCCATATATGGCATGTCAGGGGTAGGTGGCCAAACTCTAGTGGTGTTAAATTATTAACGCCTAAACCCAGAGCTTAATCCAGGATCATTTGTATTCTTAAAACCTAGCCTGGCTTTTTGATCCACAAGGGTCAGAGTAGGGCCTGCAGTGTTTTTCAGCCCTTTTGATTAATACATGGCAATAACAAAATGTCTGTCTCCCTGCTAGAAAAATCTTTAAAAATGCAATCAAATACAAAATATCTCCAGCAGCAAAATTTTACACGTGTTGCCAGTTCTGTTCAGCTGGAAGATTAATCTTAAAAGAAAAGAAAAACTATATATTCTCATTTCTGCTGACAGACCTTGCCAAGTCTTCTCCCCAGCAGGGCAAATCAACGCAAGCATTTCAGAGCAAGGCAGGAGGCAGGAGTGAGATTAGAAGTAAGACTTTCTTAATCTATATTAAATAAGAAGGGTTTGGTCTCATGCCCTGTTCATAGCCAGATCCTGCAGTGCTGGCCAGCAGACAGCCATCAGCAACTGAACTACAATTTCCACAGTCTGGGTGTCTGCAGAATAATCTCTAAATCTAAGATCTCTGCATTGTAAAACAACTTCATTACCACAAAACCTTGCAGAGACTGCACAGACTTGACAAAGAGACCTTCTTTTCTGCTGCTGAAACTTAAATTCGGTTCCTCAAATAATAACTAGCACTCTTTAAAAGTCTAAATTAGTATTGTTTATCCATCCACACAATGTCCAAATCCAAAATACAGTTTGTTAATCTTAAAAGTTGTTTAAAGCAATTATATATAACCAAGAACATTTTTACTAATTATGTCAACGAGGACAAGAATTTTAAAGCTGCAGGAAGACAGGCTCAGAATTTCCATCACCCATCCTTTTCAAAGAATCCTCTTCTCTGCTAAATGAATGTTGCTGTACAGACTATATAAGATTTATCCTGACGGTGGACATGGAGCTTTGTATCATACATTCCCAAACAGAGTGCTGTCTCTTTTTTAACATTTTCCTACTTAGGATCACAGTTCTCCTTTTAGCATGGGAAGCTGGGCTTTGATCTTGAAAAAATGGAAAGCCTTCCCTATTGTATTCATCCCTCTCTAGCCCAGTTTTATCCGTTTGCTGATTTTAACATGTGTTCTTTTTCCTCACCATCTATCAGTGTGAGCAACCAGGCCTGGCTGCTCTCCAGCAGGTATCTCAGCACTGAGTTTGAAATGGAATGTGGATTCTCTTACAGTTCACTTTACCAGCAGTGATTTTTCCATAAATACCGATTAGAAAGAGGGTCTGGACTTAGCAGGTGTTGCCCAGTACCAAGAGCTCTCTGACCACAAAGAGAAATCACAAAATCACCTCGTAAGTGACATTGTTTCAATGGATTAAAAAATAAACAGGAGCAGAATTCAGGCAAAACAGCCAGGTCACCTTCTAGGAGAGCCCCAGGCTTGTGTCTAATCCTGTGGCAGTGCACGTGGTGGTTCCCAGCGATGGAGAGCAGCTGGCAGTCAGGGGCTGGTGCAGCTCAAGCTGCCAAGGAATGCCCAGGAATCCTGCACTTGGCTCTGTGCAACCTCCTGCCCCTGGGCCAAACAGCCCAGGCTGTGTCCGTGCTTGGCCCTGTGCTGCTCAGGGGGCTGAGGAGTGAGAGCAGTGTTCTGGGAACATGCAGGGAAGGGATGGAGGCAGGAGGACCTGGCAGTGTCTGTCAGTTTGGGCACAGGTACAGTTGTGACAGAGGGGGAAGTGGAAGAAGGGAAGTATTGCAGTAAAAGGGGGAGAACAGAGGACAGAGGGTGCAGGAGTACTGATGGGCTGAGAACAGCCCAGACTGATCACCCCATCCTGGAAACCCTGGAAGTTTGGGTATCAATTCCCATGGAATGTTCTGGGTCTGGTCTGCCCCACAGCTTAGCTGGGCAGACAAATCCAAACACCAGCAACAGGACTTGCTCTGCTGTTACAGTGTGTTATGTTCGTGTCTCTGGTGGTGCCAAGATTTTACAAAGTTGGCTACCAAGAGCTGGAGCTTGAATGCCACAGATTGAAAGGCAGGTTCCAGGTCTGGATATCTACAGCTTTAGGTAGGAAGTACACTGAAAAAAACCTTCTAAGTTGGTGCTTTCTTAGATATTAGTGACTCTTAATTTAAAATATCTCTCTCTCTCTCTCTCTATATATATATNATAGTGAAGACTTTTTTTTTTTTTTCTGGGCCAGGATCAATAGAAGGGGCTGATCTGCAGGAGATTAGAGCTCAGAGCTCACAAGGACGTCACTCTCTCCTAAGTGGAATGCTACCAATATTATAGCTTACCTGGGAAAAATTGATAGAGTCCTGAGCAAGACACAGAAAGCAGCTGCTGGGTAAGAAGGAGAAATAAAACCAGGAGAAATAAAGGGTTTGCACAGGAGCTTTTTTCTTCCCAAAGTTTTCATCCACCTTCAAGGATAAAACTTCAAGTAAAAATGTGGGTTGCTTGTTTTGCCTGAAGATGGTATGAGGTAGGATCTGTTCTTGAAGAGGAGCCTGATAAGCAACATTTTCAGAATGGGGTACAGATTCTGAGAAAGTGAGTAAAAAAGAGTGAAATAAGGAGTAATTAATCTAAAACTGCTGTGAAAAGTAATGGCCACCAGTAGATAGAAGGGGGAGCGAATGGGAAATATTTTATGAGCATCAGAATTTCCTGTAGCTGTGAATAAATGGGCTGAAGAAGGAGGAAGGAAGATTGATTTCATACATTAGAGAGGGTTTGCCTTTGAAGAAAGTTTTATTAAAATCCAATATAGTTTTTCCCTCGAGTTCACCTTTGTGCTGGGATCCTGCCAGTTTAATGTCAGTTGGTTGTGCAGTATCTGTTAACAGATGAAATTATGAGGTGAGGACTGTCCTAGCTGATAGCCATAGAACTTCTTAGTTAATCAGCTTCAAGTGCTTTACTACGCTCATCCCAAACCATGATTCATAAGCAATTTTAAAGAGACAGAAAGTTGCTTTTTAAACTCTCAGTACTTTCATGGGGATCAAAAATAGACACTGAAGATGAAGGGCTGATCTTTTGCCCTTTCAGTTTCTGAGTAGATGAAGGTCGCTTGAAAACATCTCACTAGGAATTTACTGAAGAATATGTGTACTTAGCATTTTCCAGGAAGGCAAGTAAATCTTTTTTTTCTTGAAAAGGGAATTCCAGGAAAACCTTTCAGTCTTATTCAAGAGAGATACTGAATGTGAAAAAAAATAGATAATACAGGGGAAAAAAAAATCAGTACAAAGAAATAGCTTTCATTCAGTCTGTTTCAACTGAAAGCAGGAGCAATGGAGGGGTTACTGTTTACCAAAACAGTCCAATGAACACAAAAAATTCTGCTACTTTTTTGACATTTTGATTTTCATCAGCTAGGTAAAAAAAAAATCATCTGAGAATTTCCAGGGGTCTGTTTTTGAAATAAATTTTGGAAACTCAACTTCATTTAGGCAAAGATCCAGCCAATACCTTTCCTGACTAACCACAATGTCCTCTAAGCCAAATCTGCCCCCTTTGGCTCTCCCAGCAATGCTTTTTGTTTACTTAGGAAGGATCAGTGAAGCCTTCACTGTTTTCTAGTTCTTCAACAAAGTGATGTAGATGCATCTGGAATGAGAAGGGGAGGAAGGATATTTCCCTGCACTGTCAATTTATTATCAAGATTGGAAGGTGCCTAATTTTTTTGCAATAAAATCCAGAACAAAATATAGTTTTAACATCCCCAGAAGATCTCCCTTGGTTCTTGCTTAAGATTTTAAAACAACCAAGAACAGTGCAGCTCAGTAAGAAGCCATCCATATTTTAAGCTTTCAGGCAATCCCTTTTTCTCTGGAGCATGTGATTGTTGGCTGGGTTTCTTATGCCCTTCTGCACACTATTCCTGTCAGTAGCAGTGTTTTATTCTGAGCCCAGGGCTTGGAGAGTTTAATTAGTGTCTACCAGGTGACAGGCAGAACATCACCTTTAGGAAAGGCAGTGGTTAGAGGTGTTGATACTGGGTCTGAAGGCAGTCTGGTTTGAGAAGTGCTGAGTTAACCTGCTGTGCTGTCACACTGGGACAGTGTGAGTGACGGTGACTTCAAAGTAAATGAGTTCAGATGTCTGTGTCTTGATAAATACAGTCTGAAAATTTCCTCATGAGAAGGTCATGAAAACTATGTTCATTAAAAAAAAAACCCAACCAAACAAAAACCAACAAGAGTGTTTCTTTTCAGCTGAACAGAAACCTAGTACATGTGCGGACATGGAGAGCTAGTTGAGTGGAAAAATGTCAGGATATGACAGCTGAAGGTTTGACCCTGAATCTTTTAGGGTATTATCCATGAGGGGAAAAAAAGCTAATGGAAGTTTCTCTTTGAGCTTGCTGTGCTACAGATCTGGTCCTCACTCAGCTCCTATTAAACTTCATTGAGTCATGGAGACAGAGTAATGGAAGGGAATGAAGATTCATGCTGTGTGTTTGCTCCTGGGACATACAAAGTGGATTTTACAGTTTGTGTGTCCTGTTATGTAGGGTGCAGTCCATGAGAGACTCAATCCGTCACTGGCATTAAAATGATCACTCAGTTCAAATAGTAAATCACTCCTCTCCAACTTCTGATTCCAAAAGGTGTTATTCCTGACATAATATAGCAAGTGCTTTAAAAGATTAAGCAAAAGGTCATATTAAAAAAAAAAATCTTTCCTGAATTGGTGTCAAAATGCTGCATAAAGCCACACCTTAAAATCCCCCCTCGGATAGTGCTCATGAGATTTGTCAATAACACGATTTGACAGAGATTCTTCTGTTTCACAAGTCATAACTCTTTACCCTGTGATGGATAGATTGAGCCACCCGCGTGTGCCTACATATATATGACCCACTTCATTAGAACAGAATGTTTTCTCTAGAACACACTACCCAGTAGGAGCCATTATCTCATGTGCTATTATTAATGCAAAAACTTCAGGCAGCCCCTGCACACAGCAGTGGATCTGTGCAGTCTCAAGAGTAGCTGTAAGGAAGATCTTCAGAAGCAGGGACAAAACAGCCATGTCCCACAATCACATTGTGTTTGGAAATGGGAAGGAGAGATTTCTTCTCGATCCCACATGACAATTATCTTGCATGCTGGGGAAATGAGCACTTGGAGTGACATACTTTTTATGGTAGCTAATGGAACTCGGATTTGTAAAGAAAGTGATTCTGCTGTGTGACCATATTATCTAAATTGCTTTGTCACCAACGCATAAAAAACTGAATACAAAATTGCCTGAGCATAATTGAGTGCTGACTCATCTCCCGATTAGGGTAAATGGTGCAGTGTTCCAGGGTGCCTTGGAGCTTTCTATAGTCTCACAATCCTCTGTGAAATCTCCTGACTGATTTTTTTTCCTCCTCCAAGCAAACTTATGTTTCACGTACCTGTTTGAGGCTAGATGCTACAAATCCAACTGCTGTCGCAAGACATCTTCCCCCTACTTTGTTATCTTGATCAATTTTCTGCTGAAACTCTCATCTTTCATCCTGGCTGGTGCAGTTGCCTCCCTTGTGATTATTCCAACTCCTGGCTCTCCATATTCATATCCACTCTCTGAGCTCCAACTCGAACTATCTAGTTTGTAAGGCTACATAGTGAGGATATTTTATCACAAAAAACTTTTCCATAAATTCTCACAATTTTGTTTCAGTTTAATCCAAGGGTGCATACACACCTGACATGGCTCAGAACAGAGCAATGGAAACAGAATACTTTTAATAAAAGTACCTGCATACATGAGCAAGAAAATACAGACTCAAGCATTTTAAATAGATTTTTTTTTTAATCTTGAAAATAGCCTCATACTCATTTGGAGGTATAACTGTGTGATTGTGCTTAAAACCAGAAGAATTCTCTGGTTTTGGAATGTAAGTGTAAGAAGGGCAATTGTAAGAAGCAGTGCCAGAGACCCGAGGTGAACTGAGCCATGGATACTGGGCAGAGAGCTCAGATTTAGCTGACTGTGGCAATAAGTCAAACCAACACTTGTGCCTTGGGTGATCTCTGTTTCAACTCTCCCCCAGGTAGTGAAAAGAAAGAGCAGAAGAAGGGCTATGATCTAAATGAATTACAACAATTCACCAGCAATCCCACTTAGGAGAATTTGCAGAAGATGCCAGCCCTGAGCTGGAGGATCTGGGAGTAAAACCAGTCAGGGAAGTGGCAGAAATTGGTTTTGTTTCCAGTTATCTATGAACATCCCCTTTCTGGCTGGCTGAAGTATTGCATGAGCAGCTGTTGAAAACCGAGTAAGGAAGAGACTGAATTTATTTCCTTAAATGTGGGACTGGCTTCGTATCAGAAAATAAACAGTGACTTCAGTACATACGTTGGGCTTGAATTCTCCAGAAGCACTTGTCGCCGCACAGCCCAACCTTGTTCCTTACCAGGAATTGTAACTTTTGTTGTCTGATAAATGCTTTGACTCAAAGAGGATAAATCCCATTTATCTCCAGCTCCAGAGAGATAATAATGCAATTGTTCCTTCACACCAGGGGATCTCCTCCCTGGAAGTTCTCTTCTGAGTTGGATAATGTTTTCTCCAAGAGCTTCCTTCTGTAGAGTAAAAAGATATTTTGTTGAAATTTGTTTCCAGGGACAAGCCCTGAAGAAAAAAACTAATTGTTAAAAACCACCATAAATATGGTAAGAAGGAGTAAATCTAAAATTCAGAGCTGATCTAAAGCTGGGTCAGAATCCAGCCAGAGTTAAGGATCTGCTCTCTTCTGGTTGATCAGCACAAAGGCTGTACCTTTGCAAAATGAAGGCACATTTAAAAGATAGAATGGGGGAAGAAAAGGAATCTCTAATGGTAAAGAAATCAACACATTCTGAGATTACAAAACATGCTGTGTGAACCCTTCCAAGATGGGAGTGAAATACATGAAAGCATCCGTGGCTTCCCCAGACAGGTTAGTGTTGGTTGTTACTCCCAGCCCAGGCTGCATTTCACAGCTCTCTCTCACTTATATTGCCAGAAGTGTGTTTTGAAGGCCCAATATTCCTATCCAGATTGTTCTTGCTAAATGTTTGACAGCAGCTTGCCCAAGTGACATCCAGATGGGCACAATTAATTGTTAATGTGCCCAATTCAGCTGAATCAGGGATGACAAGGAAGAACATCACTGGGAAGACTCAAGGGAGACACGGGGGGATTTGCCGAGGGGAGCGATGCATTCAATACTTGCAGCCATTTCAACATTTAACCTCTTCACTTACAGCAACTGGTGGGTTACTCAGCAGCCATTTACTGTTACCCTGCCAGGAGGAGTGCAGGCAGAGCAGGGAGCAGAGCACCCTTGGCTGGAAGTCCCAGCTCTTTCTGCAGCAAAGATAAGCCCCTGGATGGAAATTCTTCAAAGGATGAGGCTGGGCAGACTGTCACCATGGGCAGCTTGGAGAAGACAATCAGTCCTCCCTGTAATAAATAGAGATACAAGATGGTATGGGAAGATCATGTGCTTCCTAAATGTGTTGGAAAAACAATGCTGGGACATCTGTCATCCCTGATCCACAAAGCCATGGAGGTTCCTGAAGAAGCAGCAACACCTGAGCGACCAAACAGGAGCAGCTCTGCTGGTCCTGCCCTGCAGCTTGTGCTCTAAACTATAACTAATGAGTGTAAAGGCCCTGACAAAAAAAGCTTCCACTGAATCTGTTTTTTAAGGCCTTTGATTTTACTGGAACATACAAAGCAGTAAAATTCATATAGCCAGTGGGAAAGCCCTGTCCTGGCCTGACACTGCCACAGAAAACAGCAAAGCAAAAGGGCAGAGATTTGGGGTCACATCTGGGGAGGATCCGTGATTCAGCATGTCTGTTTACTAAATCTCCTCTAATTTGTCATGTAATGAAGGAGTGGGGCAAACACCTGCAGTTCCAGGCTGCTGCTTCATTGTGAAAAGGTACGACCCGGGCAGTGACGAGCATCTGAGGAATAAATGAGTTTCAATTAGGACAGTAGGTCAGAAAGAGCAAAATGATTCATATCCAAGATGTACTCCAGCCCTCCACAATAACACTCAGCAATTCTGTTCAGCTTTGCTCCTTCAAAGTGCCCACAAACACCCTGTCCTTTCCATGGCACTGGCAGGTAACAGGCAGAGAGGCTTGGGTGTGCACTGAGACCTGCTGATTCCTGGAATAATTTAGCTAAGCTGGGAAAAAATGCCTTCCACAGCAACAGGAAGGAATGAGACAGCTCTGTCCTAGTCACAGCATGCCACTGTTTGTTTAGAAATCAGGGGACATAAAGATTCACACCCCAAAATTAATAAAGAAGGTACCCAGAATTAATAACCTCTTTTAGGGAGCTGTCTGCATGCAGTTTTCCCAGGAGTAAGGAGCAGGTTGTGACAGATGGGGTTTAGGAGTGCTTAGCTCCTGGGTTAGTGCCCTGACAATGCCTCTGTTCAGCTGTGCAAATCATATTTTACTTGCTTGACTGTGAGTTGCTGGGCAGTGGGATGTAATTTTCCATGCTTTCTGTTGGCACCGGGTTTTATCTTGACTTGCATCTGACAGTGCGAGCTCTGTCAAACATTGTTTCGCCTCTTGGAAAATAATAATTAAGAAGCCTGAATGATAGGCATGTATTAGTACCCAAGAATTCATGGCCAGCTGCACTTTAACCTAGTCACCATAGTTTACTACTCTGCCACAAAATGTCTTTTCCAGGTTTACCTAAAGACTGGGATGGGAGAAAATCTTAGGGGTGCCAGATAGATGTTGGGTTGACTTTGATCTCTCTGAAGACAAATCTGTGAAAGTTTAGATCAAGGAATCTTTTAAGGAAACAAAGAAATTGTGCCACTTATATCAGTTCCAGATATAAATAAGTCTGCTAGAAATAAGCAGGAGCAAGGCAAAAGGAGACAGGCACGCTCTGCAATGTCAGTCCAAAGTGACTGTCTGATGGATGATGATATGGCTGGCTGGGAAAAAAGTCAGTCTAAAAGTCTTGCTGCCAGCCATCTGGCAAATCTTCCAAAGGATGTTGCTGTACAGTGGCACTGAATTGGTACCTGCTTTGCATCTCCTGCTATCAAGAAAGGCTGTTTACTCCTTTAATGAAATGAGGATTTTGGAATTTCTACTGTGACTCTCACCCTAAGGACTCATTGTAGCCCTCCCCACAGCCAGTTCTCTGTTCCCTCCCCCCACCAGTCTGCCATGGATGTGGAATCTTTTCCCAGGATTCTTTAGGATGGAAAGATTGAGTCCAGATTTAACTCAGCACTGCCAAGCCCACCACTAAACCTTGTCCCCAACTGCCACACCTGCAAATCTTTCAGATACCTCCAGGGATGGTGACTCCACCACTGCCCAGGGAAGCCTGTTCCAATTCTTGGCAGCCCTTTAGGTGAAGAAATTTCTCATAATATCATCACAGGATCATGGAACAGTTGGGGTTGGAAGGGAACTCTGGAGATGTCTGGTTTACCCAGGTTGCACAAAGTAAAGATGCTTTTTTAAAAGATCTTCCCATAGTAAAGATGCTCTTGGACATTTAGGACATCACTAAGACACAGAGCACACCTGACTCCACCTGGGCTATTCCACATTCTCCACCTGTTCACAGCTCAGGGTTCTGTTCCCTTGTCCTGCAGGGGAGGCAGAAGTTCACAGCACCAGGATTTGTAACACATCCATCCTCTTGATCCAGAAGCATCATTATTTCATGCTTGGAGCTGAAGGGCCACATTTCATACTTCTGAACAGTATGCTTGTTTTCATGACTGGGTCATTTGGACTCTACCACAGAAGGCAACAGTAAATATCACCACTGGCCGTTTCCTAATGAACGTAAAGCGGTTAACAATTTAATGTAATTTCAAAAAAACACAGAAAACTTTCTATGAAAACAAAAAATCTCTAAAGAACAGCTTGTCTGGTTGAATATTGATGATTTTTTTCTGTTTCTTCAGCTCCTTCCATGTGGTCCATAATCGGCTGTAACTGAGTTCACAACCCTCCTGAGTTGTGATGAAGCACAATGGCTTGAGACCATGGAACTGGGAGCACCAGCACAAGGATAACCCTGACTGAGGAGCAGCTGGGTATCTGGTGACCAGACACTTCTGGGTTTTAACATGGGCCCAGTAAAAGCTATTTTCAGCCTAAATGATCTCTGATACTGAAACTAGAGTTAACCTGGATGGTGAGTGGAGGAGATCATCTGCTCTGAGAAATAAACCAAGGGAGAAGGGGGTGGGAGAAGAGTGGGAAGATAACAAAGGAGAGTGACTCTTTAGGGACAGGAATTAATTTGGAAAAACGCAGTGATGGAAAAAGGAACACATGAAAAACTGATGTTGCATCCTCCCATCACTCCCTCTCAGGTCCCTGTCCCCGCTCAATTGCCAGCCACATTGGCCATTTGTAATTCTCAGCCTTCTTAAATAGATGGGGTTAAGAAGCAAAAGCTGTCTCAAAGCAGCTCCTATCACCTTTGCTAGTGCCAATTTTAGTAATCTTTAGTCAGTTTGGTTTGGTTGTTAATAAGGACTTGATTCTAATTTCACCATGTGCAGCACTAACTTGTTAACAAGCTGCTCCAGGAGATCTTTATAGAACAGTGAAAACCAGGGAGAGGAAATAATTACAGTGTTTCCACCTATGGTAGTCTGCTTCAGGGCAGGTATAAATAGATCCGTGAGTGTTTGTTCGCTTAAAAGTTCAGCCCAACTGCTTTCTCAATTGCCAGCAGCAGAATTAATGGATGGGGTATTTTTCTGAAAAAATGAGGGCAAAGGTCACCTACTAGATATCACCCTTCCTTCCCTCTAGACTGCAAGTAGTATTTTAAAAGTTACAGAATTTTTACCAAAACTAGATGTTGGGTGTATAAAAGTACAGGCAGTTTTTCAAAGGCATTCTATTTGTTTGGAAAGGGAAGAATAATTAGATGAGAAAACTCAATTGAGCTTCAGAACAGAGGAACTTAATGGGGAAAAAGAAAAAGGAGGAATTTACATTTCATTCGCTTGGTGCATCCAAAAAGCTCTGGCCCGGTGCATGCAAAGAGTAACTCCCTTTGGAGCAGCACCACAAGCTTTGAGAAAACAGTAGCTAAAGTGTCTTAAAGCACCCTGTTTCTTGTCCTCTGCTCTCTGAAGAGGGAGGCAGAGGGAGCCCAACACAATGCCCAGAGGGGGTGGAACGGGGGTCCCAGCAGGTTATGGGGACATTGTTCTGTGAGCTGGGCAGTGGGACACTTGCATCCAGTTTGAGCATTCCAGAAATAACCAACCTGTCTCAAAGAAGGTTTGGAAACCTCTCCTCAGGGCCCAGCACACCTCGGTGCAGGAGGAAGAAGAGCCCAGTGGAGGTGGCCTGGACCTCTCTATGGGAGCAGCACTCCCACAGCTCCATCTGCTCGTGGCTGGAACCCTAAGCCTTGCCAACATCCATTTTTCCCTACACAAAATCATTTAAATAAAATTCCCCATTGTGGGCTCTAAGAAACGCAATAAAGATGGTTTGTGTGGCTCCTTGGGAGCTCAGCTCATGGGCTGCCTGGAAGGACTTTGTAGGCAAATGTGCCACCTCTGGCCTCCCACACTGAAACCTCACCTTGCACTCCATAACAGCCCATCAGGGCAATACCTGCTCCTGCCTATTGCTCAAGCTGCAGGTACCACATTTAACCAAACAATAGCTAAGAAACAAAAGACATTTTAAGTGACTTGTGGTGTCTCCTGAGCACCAACTGCCCTTTTTGTGTTCTACTGTATCTTCAGTCCTGCTGCTCCCTTCTCAGGTCTCCTGGGTCCCATTCAGCTGCAAAAGCCCAAAGCTACAGTGAGAGGAACAATCTAATCTGGTAGGGAAATAAAATAGTTGATCACTCATAAAAGGAAAAGGGGAAGATATTTGAAAAGGAAAATAGCAGAACAGATTAAAATGTAATTGTGAATCCCACCACAGGAGTGCCTGGAGAAGTGATGAGTTCTGCCATGTTCTTCCACTCAAGCCCCCAGCCAGCTTCAGTGGAGCCAGGACTCAGACCTGTGGTTCCACGTAGCCTTAATAAAGCTTGGATCTGAATTAAACCACTCTTCCTCAAGCTTGGGAATGTGGTGGCATGTGGCAGCCTGGGCTGCTTCAGGCTGCCCTGGAGCATCTGAAGGAGCATGTTCATGAGTGACAGCCCAAAGGACTGGGACAGAGCTGTGTGCAGTCACAGGAGCTGGGGCTCTGCTGGAGCCTCAGATAGCCCGAGGGAGAAGGAGCTGTTCACAGGTTTGCCATGGGGGACTCCAAAATCAACTCTTTTGAAGGTGGCAACAACAGCAGATGACCCTGGGCAGCACAGGGAGGCATGTGTGTCTCTAGGAGAGGAGGATGGGAGGCTGAGTCCACTCACCTGAGCACCCACCTTCCCCTGGAGGAGCAGCACGTGGAGTCAGGGGCTGCTCTTCAGGGGAAGAAGGACCCCAGACTGACTCAGAACCCCTGTGATGGGGTGGGGTATCATCCCTGGGACTGATGGGACCCTCTCATAGCCCGGCTGTGGCACTTGGGGCTGTCACCTCTGTGGTCCCTTCTCTCTCCCCAGGACAGTGTAATGAGGCCAGTGGAAATCTGAAGAAAAGAGATTTCCTTTACTCAAGGATTCCTATCCTAAGCTACAGCTATTGACAGATTTTTTTCTATTCCTACACTTGGAAGAAGCTGATAGTATTTATTTAGCTGATCTCAGACACCAGAGCTGGATCCTGAGTCTTGATATGCAGGCAATCATCAGAGCCTGTTGTGTTTGCATAAATCTACTAATCCTACCTCTGCTTCCTGAATGCATAAAGTGATGTATAGGACCACTCAGCTCTGAGAGACTTGGAGATGGCTGCAGAGGGTGAGACAATGTTTTTAATATGGAGAACTCCAAGGCAAGCTATTTTGGTACCTCAGAATCATTAACATTTTTGAATGTCTGAGAAGCTGCTAACATTTATAAGACATTACAACCAAGATTCATTCTCCCAAATGGAGAAAGAGCTCCTATTTTTCACATACACTCTAGATATTGATAATTTTTCTCATTTTCTGATATGACAGGGCTTGGGGATTTTTTTTCCCCACTGAGACAAGATGACTGACAGATGGAGATAAGAATTTCTCATAAAGAGAAACAATGCATTTTTACACAGCTGAGGCTGGAAGAAAGCAATAATTGTCCTAATACATAGGCACAACCCTCCAGAATGGCTGATTATTTACTTTAAGAGTCAGTCATGCCAGGCCTGTCTTCCCAAGCCAAGAGGTGAGCTGAGATCAGTGCAAACAGACCCTCACCCCTCTGCCCACCTGCTGTGCAGCTCTTGGGTGGTGAAGGCTGGTCCTGGGTGGTGATGCCAGCCTGGGACACCCCAACCATGGGGGGTCAGGCCAGCAGAGATTCACCAACACCTCTGTCGTGGTGAGCCCAAGCCAGTGTCACAGAGGTGGCATTTGGCACAGGCTTGGGTCAGCTTTAGGGTCATCCTCAGCAAACCCTGGGGTCCTTGGAGAGCCCAGGGAACTTGGGGCAGGAGTTAGAGCTGCCACTGCAGAATCCATCTGGAACCTGCCTTAAAAAAATGACAACAAAACCCACCAAAACCCCCTCAAACAACAACAACAACAATAAAAAGAAAAATCAAAGCAAACAAACAAACAAAGCCTCCACCAAACCCCCCCAAAGTAAGCCAGAGTAACTGCCTCCAACTCTTGGGCCAGGACAAAGCCTTGGGGCAACAGGAGAGCAGGAGTGCCCACTCTCAGTGTCATCACCACTTCTGTCCTCCCAGAGCAGCTGAGCAGTTTTGTTTCTGCAGGGATCCTCTGGAACCATCTGGCTTTTCCAGTGCTGGGCCACATCCTGCAGGGTTGTAGCTGTTGTGCTGGTACACACAAGCCAAAATCTACACTCATTTACCTGCTTTCCTCCCAGCCTCCTCTTCCAGTTGTTCTCTCACTATCTGCATATTCTGTTCTTCTCTGCTGTTCCTAATAGCTTCTGTCTATGCCAAGTCCCATTCTACTCAGCTCTCATTAAACTTCAGACCTTGGGCAGAGCTTTTCTGCATTGATCTCCCAGCCAGCTTTTGTCTCTGACATCTAGGTTCTCTTTGTTTGTGCTTTCCTCTCTGGACCTGGGAATTATTCTGCTGCAGCTGATGCGTGGATCCAGGCCCTGATATTTTGTTGAACTCTGTGGGATGTCTTCTGCTCGACTGCTCCTGGCATCAGCAGCACCTGTGGTGTTGCAAAGGCCTTGAGAGGCTGATGTGTATCTCAAGCAGTAGGAAGGTTGTCCTGTGCTAGACATTGGCTTGAGAGAGACATTATCCCTGGCAGATACCAGCTCCAGAGAGATATTTTCCATGGCATCCCTGCCCAGGAATAGATCCTGACTTCATCTAATAGAGGAGCTGATTGTGCAAGACTGTGCTGCTCACTGGAGGATGGCACAGCCCGAGTGAATGGCGTGGGGTCACCCCGGCATGTTTTGTTCTCCTGATGCCTCAGATTAGTATCTCGATAAAAAGCTTCAGATCTGTGCAGCCCCTGCCGGCAGCAAGTGCTCCCCCTGGAGCAAGATGCGTCCTGGAATATATGCACCAAGTGGATCTTTTATTTGGAAAACAAATGGTATTAACTATAGACCTCGGCTTAAAGCAAGGCAAGGCCAGCAGGAAAAAAATGCCACCATGGGTGAGTGAAGGTGCTTAGTGAGGAGCGGGGCAGCCCTGAATTATAGGGCAGCAGTGAGAAAGTGACTTTACCTTTTCTTTTCTGCCTCCTACTGATTTATTCTGGAAGCATTTCAGCAGGCACTTTGTCCTGTTATATGGTGATAAAACCCTAGACTCAATAACTGAGATCTGCTGTCTGGCATCAGAGCAATACAAATAACAAAACAAAACAAAAAAAAGGAACAAAATAGAGGTGAGCCAGACTGATTTTCACTTTTTCACTCATAAAAATATCAGTTATCATTATTACTTACCACCTCTCCTCCAGGGTACTCTGCTGGCCGCCACTGAGGCTGCAGATGTAGGGAGACTATTTTGCTCAGGTCCTCCTAAAAAAGGTTCTCCCTGGGGTTTTGGAGGGTTGGTGGTTGCGTATGCACATCAACAGGACCATGAGTGTAAACAGCCTTTTCACAGACCAAAAGCCTTTCAGCAGCTGAGCCCAGTGGAACCACGAGGCTGAAGAAACAGCACAGCATGGAGAGGCCACAGCCCATGGAGGGATGGACAATCCTTGTGGCCCAGGTTCATCTGGGGGGAAAAGCCAGAGGAGGGAGCCTGGAGGGGGCCACCCTGGCCCTGAGGCTGGCTGAGTGTCGCTAGCCAAGGCTGGGTGTGTCCCACTTTAGGGACAGAAAGAGAGCAGGCAGACACAGCAGCAGTGAGGGGATTAAAAACTCTCTTTTCTCTTTTATTTACAGTTTCTACTTTTATACATTTGTACAGAGGTCCAGAGATTGGCTAGAGAGGTCACCACCTCTCAACCTGTGTGGTGGACATGACTATCAATCAATTCTTCTCTCAGAGGAGAAGAATGCAAACATTTTAAGAATAAACATTGTTTACATGAAGAAGGCTACGTGAGAAACTTCTGCCCAGAGGCAGAAAGGCAGAAAACAGGGCAACAGCTGAGCTCACCCATGGGCTCCTCATGCCCTGCACAGCATCATCACAGCAGCCCTGATGCATCCAAAACACAGACAAGCGGCCAAGTCCAGCTGGAAGTTGATTCCTGCTATTGAGATTTGTATTCATTGATTTGTAGCCCACTTGCTTTCTTTTGGCACCATTCTCTGCAAGTGAAAAATTTCCCCTGAATCACTGCGTCTTATTTCCACTTGTCAAGATAAAGGTTAATGAAATACCAGTAACTGCATCACAAATCTAGCTCCATATCTATCCAGGATTTTATATGGCAAGTTATACTGCACAGCCTGTTCTTAGAAAAGGCTGTGATTAAAAAAACTAAAACTGTCAGAGGTCAAGAAATTCATAGTTAGAGCAGCATAGCCTCAGCCCTTCACTCCTTGCATCTCACCAGCAGGGCAAGGAATAAAAAAACCTCCTGGCACTGGCACAAATAAGTGTGGGATGAGGTTTCCTCCAGCACACAAGATTCTGCAGGACTGTGGTTTTTAAACAGCATTTTTGTTTGCAAGTGTTGCCTGCATCTGGATAATGGTTACTTGGATATTTATACACTACATAAATAATATATAAATACACAAATACCATAGAATCATGGAGTATCCTGAGCTGGAAAAGACCATCGAGTCCTATAAATATATGTAGAATTTAGAAGCAACATGATGCTGTAATTGACATATATCTATCTTCAAAGAGATTTGCACCAGAGGCACAAGGAGAATTTGACATACTTGCTGCAAAGAGATTTTCATGCCCTAAAGGTGAAACCACCAGGACTGGCTGGAGGACACTCTGTGCCCAGGGAGCTGAGACCAATTTTATGGCTGCAAACACCCTCCAAGATCCGCTGGCACAGCCTCACTCCCCGAGTTAAACCCTTGGAAACACAGAGGATGCCCCTGTCCAGCAGCACTTGGGGCACGTGAGGTTTCAGGAAGGAAGGGAGGAGCTGCTTTGTTTTCTTCCTAGGGAAGGCCGGCAATGGGATGAGTGTTGGGGACTGCCATTCGGGGTGAGTCAGGAGATTGGCATGGGGCGGTTTGCATTAATACCGGCTTGAGCACATGCCAGAGAGGATTTCCAAAATTCACAGCCAGTTATTTCTTGTCACAGAGTTCAGAGATCCTGTAGCCTGTTCTTCCACTCTGAGGCATACAGTCAAAAGCCTGCAGAAATTATTCTGAGAAGGTTTGTTTGTTCTGTAAATATGTATTTAAAATCTTGAATAAAGGTGACTAATTTTGAAGAAGAGAAAACAAAACAAAACAAAAATCCAAACCAAAACAAAAGTCTTCTAATAGAGCAAACCTTCTCACAGAGAATCTTGTCCCACCTTGGAGGTGGATTAAACAGCATTGTTATGAAATTCCAGTGCAGATTTTACTATGGGCTAAATCAAAAGTCTTTGGAGTTTTTGGAAGTTCAGTGTTTCAGCCCATATGCTCCATATAAAAGTAAGATAAATGAAAGGATGTACTTTTTCTTCCTTTTGATATGCAAAGATTCAGATGAAATGCTTATTTTCCAATTTGCTTTTTCAGTAGAAATTCAGTAGAGATCTTATCAACGTGAAATACTCTGTGGAGCCCGAGGAGCTCCTGAAATGATGGATGACATCAAGAGCCAAAAGAACATGTACAAAGCGTCTGCAGAAAGAGATCCTTAATGACTCTGTGAAGCCTGTTGATTTGTTGCCAGTTGCTTAACTTAAAGCTTGTGTTGTCATATATCTGACTTTAAAGTTTAATGAACCAGTTGGAGAAAGGAAATCTCTGTTAAAAAATTCAGTCCCATCCCTTCAGCTGCAGTGTGAACAATAACACACTTCATTGGATACTCTCAGCAACTCCCTCATTAAAACAGTAGCACCAGATGAGATCTAATTTTCCTAATATTTGTAGACTACAATGCAACAAGGAAAATATTTGAGATTTTATGTATTCCTGAACAATAGGATAAAAAAAACCAAACCAAAAACCAACAAAACAGTGAAAGCTGCTCCCCAGGTTATATACTAGACCTCTTTCATTTACAAGTATTTTAGTACTGAAATTGAGTATCAGTTTTTTTTTCTTTTAAATTGCCCACTAGATGGCTGTAATTGTTATGGCCATGCTTAAGTTTTGGTATCAAATTCCCATCTTTAAAAAGATCTGTTCTTCCTTTTTGTAATTCTTCAGCACATGCTCTCACTCTCCAAGGCAGTGTTTGCAATGATGGGATCCTCACCTTAGAAATTTCAGCTGTTTATAGAATGTTTAGGTGTTCAAAATGGCCACTGCAATGGGCTTGTATAACAGCTAAGGCACAGAAATCCACCACCATTTTGAAGGATAAAGTGGGAATTAATTTTTCATTATTGAAAGAAATACTTTGTTTTTTTGCTATTACAAGGAACGATCAAAGACTCGAAAGCCTTTGGAAAGAGTTTCCAATAGTGTGGCATTTAATGCGAGCTGCTTGTGATTAGTGTTGGAGCACAAAAACATTGTAAATCTGATGAAGGAGAGCCCAGAAGGGAGGATTGAGCATCTCCTGTGTCCTAGATTCGGCAGAGGAGCTGATGTGAAAAAGAAGCAGGATCTGCTGGAAGGAAAGCTCAAATGATGTATCACAGGAAATACAATTTCCCTGCTGTTTGCACAGGCTGTAGTCCAGGAGCAGCAGTGTGTCTGGGTAGTGGATTTGCAAAGTGTTTGCTGGCTGTGGTTCCTCCTGCAGTTTTCCAGAAAATCCACCCAAAGGGAGTGGACTCAGGTGCAAAGGGGCACTTTCCCCATTCAGGCAGCAAGCAGGGCACCGATGCTTCCTCTGAACAGAAATGCCTGAATGTAAACATCTACATATCTTTGGCAGCTCTTGACTACAAGATATGAAAGGCAAACTGCCAGTCTTGTTTTAAGCCAAACACAAGTTTTAAGCAGCATGCAGAGACATTTGTAGGAATTCTCCACCAAGCATGAGCCAGCACAGAATCACTGAGGCATCGCTGCCGACCCTCGGGTGTGGTGGATGGTCCTGCCAGCAGCACAAAAATCTGCCCTTGATGGAAATTACTTCATTTCCATTGAGGAGTTTGCCCACCAGTTCAGCATTGCACCAAAGGGGTTATCAGGGGCCATCAGGTTTCATAAGACTTAAGTGCAACTTCATTAAGTGTCTTTGAAAGAGAGTTTGTTCAGCTGGAGCAAGAGCAGCTCAGTCTGGGCAGTGCCTGTGGCTCACCTAAAAACACCCCCCAGCTCAGCACTGAACTTTGTGGATCATCTGGAAGAGAAGAGAGAGCACCTCTGGCAAAGGAAATGCTGTGATAAGATTTAATTCTGAGAAATTCAGGACTGCTGTAGTGCACAGGTTTAATACCAGTCAAGTAGATAATTTCACTTATTGCTCACTCTTCCAAAAATACCAGGCTGAGATGTTCAGAGGGCCCAGATGCAGTCTGACCAGAGCATGCCCCTGCTCTACCTGGACTTCTTCTTAATTCAGTAGAACTGAGCACTGTCTTTCTGTGTAGGCACAAGTAGATTTATGCCAGCACGTGTGTCCCATGTGCTGTGAGCTTGTCAGCCAGAGGCTGGCCATGGTCTCTGCCCTCCGGATCTGCTCCAGGCATTGTCCCCAGCCCTACCTTGACCCAGCTGTCTTATCATGGTCAGTGTGGGTTCTGGTTTGCCTTCAGTCTTTTCCTGGCACATGCAAATCCAGTCTACCTGGATATTTAAATCAAGTCCATTGTCATGCTAGCTGAACACCTTATATGTTAATCAAGAAAGGATAATGAGCCTTCAAATACCCCAAAGTTGTCAGGAAGGGCAAAGTGCTCAAGTAAAACATCCCTCATTCTAAATGGGTCCTTGCTTCTAAATCTTCTGCATCCACAAAGCAGGGTAAACACTGAGACAAATGGATGAAAAGAGCTAAGTACTCCTCAGGTAGACGGACATTTGTTTTACCCTCTCTTCCTGTTCCCTTCAAAGCAATTCATACCAACATCCTGTGAAACAATCTGGATAGGTCCCTGGAAGTCAAGACATTTCATTGCAATCCTCTGACTCGCCAACTTTTCTTTCTGTGTCTACAGTGAATCTTGCTGAACAGGTTGAACCAAAATGATCTTGCAAAATTCTGCAAATAGATCAATGCCATATCCTGTATCAAACACCCCACCTGGAGCCCATTGAATTAATGGATGTCTTTGCTATGAAATAATAAACCATAACAACATGTGGCATCATACCCATATAGATTTGAAATCATTTAGCTTTCAGCAGTTTTCAGCATTTCAATAAGAGCAGTATAAATAGCCACACTCTCTGAGCATTGCAAAAGACAGGAATTAAGGTCAGCAGCCACACTGCAGTGGTTGGCCTTTGAAGACTGTCTGGAGCTGCCTACGGAAGGTGCAGGGTACCTGGGGCTCCCATTCAACCGTGATGGGAGTGTGGATGCCTTGTACGTCTTGATAATCACTCTGGAGGGATTTGAACAAGAAATACGTGTGGAAACCTGCCAGATACTTTTGAATAACAGAAGCTGTCTTGCAGAGAGGACAAGGCTGGTTCAAGACCCCAGCCCCTGCTCCTCTATGGAGGAAAGTTCACTCCTTGCTCCATGAAGTCCTGGTGGAGCACAACTTCCCACCAGCTCACTCGCTCCAAGGAAACCACACATCACAGGGGTTTGCTGGGTAAACAACGAGTCACCCCTGAGATATCAGCACGGGAGAGAAACAGAGGAAGAGCTGCAATGGGTGCTCCTTACTTCGTGTGACTCACCCCAAGAACATGTTTGGGCATAGGGTATATTTAAAGCTGAAAGAGGGAAGGTTAAATTAAGTACAAATAAGTAATTCTTCCCTGTGAGGCTGGTGATGTCCTGGCATGGATTGCCCAGAGAAGCTGGAAGTAGTCCAGGCCAGCTTGGATGCGACTTGGAGCAACCTGGTCTGGTGGAAAGTTGTCCCTTCCCATAGCAGGGGTTTGGAACTGGATGAGTGGTAAGGTCCCTCCCACCCCAAGCCATTTTACGAGTCTGTTTGGGAGACTGACACACTTAAAATGCTGAAATACATTCAGCTACCCCAGGGAGTCATCTGGATTGTGATAGAGATATACAGCTTAGAGCCAGAGCTGAAGGAAACCATGAAGGCTGAGAGCAACCCCGATGGGTCAGATGGCTGCTCACTTTCTCAGGCTGAGCTGTGCTCGCTCCGTAGCCAGAACCCCCATGGCCAGGGGAAGGCTTTGAACAACATACCCAGTGTCAGATGGGCCTTGGGGTGGCTCACATGCTTTCCGAGAAGGGACTCTGTCACTTTCATTAGTCTTATTTGGGAATTGCTCTGAAACAAAGCATTTTGTGAACAAAAACCCTGGGGAGCGCTCAGCGGCGAATTCTTTCGCGTGCTGCCTTTTTGTTTTGTATGATTTCCAACGTTTCTGTCAAAAACATTTCCTCTGACTGTTTTCCTTCTAGAAACAGCCTTCTTCCAGACAGGGCTACTCTGCCACTATTTAGCTGGGTAGACACAGGGCTATTTAAAACACAGAGCTGGAACATTAGCAAAACACTTGTCTCATTCCAAGACAAGCAGGGAAGGGGAGGGGGCGCATCACCGAGTGCAACCTTGCTGGTCCCAGGGAGGTCTGTGCCTGCGTCACGCCGATTTGTGCCGAATTTAAAGCTTCTGGGGATGAAGTCTGTGGCAAAATCTGACAAGATTTTTTAGAAGCTGCTAGTTCACAGCCTTGAGTATTTATGATTTTTGGCTGCCAGCTCTCACACACGTTGCGGTCAGCAGTTTAATTATTCACCAGGCTCTGTACAGTACCGTTCGAGCAGCAACCATCAAATCTGATGCTTTGATAATGCGAGGGTAATTGGGTAATTTTTTTTTTTTTTTCCTTCTCCTCCCACCAGCTCCAACCCCCTATTATGCTGGGAGATGCAGAGTCATAGCTCTGCTGGCTTGGCTTCCCGCCACCTCACTGCTCCTTTAAAACCCCATACCTCCCATTGAAGGAACTCAGTGTCCTGTTCACCAGGAGGACGTCAATGTTTCTATGGAAACTCTTCCCAAAGATTCTTGCTCCGCGCTGCCGCTGCTGCGTATTGTATGACTGGCTTTGTACACTGCAATTCATTATCCAGGCTGTGACGAAAAGGGAGCAGCTTTCTGCCCAACGGGAAAAAGCATTAAAGGAAAAAAAAAAGACCCAAAACACTGACCCCCCTGCACCACCATCTTAATATTAATAAAATAAGCCACTAAAACCAAAGGTGCTAAAGTGGTTTGGCATTTGAGCTATGAGTGGAATCTGCTCCCCTGTGCTCGTTGCAGTGAAAAATACCCTTTCCTAAATAATTAACTCAGCTGAAGAAGCTTATAAATTCTTTGTAAGGTCTTTTTTCTTCCGAGTAGCGAGAGGAAAATTTTCCACCCCTCACAATTACAATCCCGATGATGGATGAGTGTCACGTAGGTAACAAATGTGCCTGAGCAGGAACCCTGTGCACGAACTGCATGGAGAACAGGGGAGGCTCAAACCCAGGCTCGGATTTTGCATTTGAATTAATGTCTGCAAAGGGGGTGCAGAATGAATAAGCTGAAGGACAATTCACAATCATTTCTCAATTGCCTCAATAACAGGAAATCTCTGGGACCAGCAGAGAATGTGGTGACAACGTTTACATACATGTCCCTTACTAATCATGTCCAAAATTGGCCAGATTACTCACCCCTCTGCAGATGAGCTCCAGGTATTACACACTTGACAGGTGAAACAGTACAGATTTTGTTCCCACCTCTATCACAGATTTGCTGTTATTTTGTATTCAGACATCACTGTTAACTTTGAAAATCTGAATTTCTAGGTGCTGCTCTGAAGGAGCCCAGAACCTGATTTTCTTGGCTTCCACAGGATCACTGATGGGCTCTTGGGACCTCAGGCAATCAGATTTCAGGTGTCCCAAAGCATGTACCTCAAACCCAAGATACTCAACCCATGACACTTGCAGGAAGACAAGTCCTCAACCCAGCAGAACTTCGAGATCCGCAGAAAAACAATACACTCTTCTACTATGCTGGGAACCAGCACTGAGTAAAAACCTGAGTACAGATGAGGATGAGAGGAGACAAGTATTTTATTTTTAAACCGTATGAATTTCTGAGTAGTCCTGCTTTGTCGCTTTCCTAGAGAGGAAGATCAGAATTTCAAACTCTGCTCCCTCCCTGATACCACACTGAAGACTTGTATTACCTTTAATTGATGCTTCTGAGTGCATCCTCATTGATTTACTCCAGCCGTGCTCTTTGTGCAGGGAACATTCTATTCTCAGAGCATAATCTAGACCCATAAGAAAAATAGAGATGTCTCCTGATAACATAAGTTAGAAAGAGGAGATATAATTACTGCCTGTGCTGAATGCACAGCATCTTGCTGCTTGCCAGAGCGCTGCAAAGCCATGACCCCTTTCGGAATCCATACAGGGAGAAAAGTCCCAAATCCTTCAATGTGGTTCTCACTTTGCCATTTTCATCTTATTAAATATGCTGGTCCTTGTGCCTTTGATTTTTACTTCCTAAGGATAGCTCATGCTGAAATTATTTAGAAGGCTCTCAGAGGCTCTTAGATGAAATTCAGGGATCATTCCTGCAGAAATGATGCTGGACAGCAGCAACTTGGGCATCTGCTGCGGAAAAATGGGGAGGGGACCCAGCAAGTTCTCCCTCAGGTAACTTGTTCTTTTAAGAGTGCAACAAAGCAGGCTCTTGTTGTTAGGGACTTCCCTTAAATATTTGAAGAGGAGGTTGGAACTCATCTGACCTGCTCCAAACCCAGTTGGCTATGCATGTTTGGCCGTGCATAGTCCAATTGCTGTGATTTAAAATGGAGTGCTTTTGTCTTCTAAATCATCCCACAAGCACTGTGCTTCACTGTCTTCTCTCTGATGAAAGGACATCCAGGGTGAGACATTGCAATTCAAATTTTCATCTTTAGGGTCAAATCTGTCTCAGTTCAGCAATACCTGGAAAGCACTGCCGTGCAGTGGGGTTTGATGTGAAATAAGCACAGGTCCCTCCACGGCACAGTCAATCAAAGTTCCACAGCATAGAAAAATCACCCTCTGTAATTGCTCTCTGTATCAGCTGCCTCAGGAAAAAATAAAATAAAATAAAAAATAAATAAATAAAAGTCAGTGACTGACTTGGCCCTGGAGACTGAGTCACTCTCCTCTGACTTAGAGAGTGGTCCCTCCTGAACACTTTCCCACATTGCAAAGCCACCACATAATGGAACAATTCGGTTCCACTGGCAGCCCTAAAATAGCCCTAGAGCGAGATAGGGAAGGTGTTGTAGGTCACTGCTGAGGTCCCTGGCAGGGCTGGCAGTGAGAACCATGCCCACACTAAGAGCTTTCCAAATGACTTCAGCGAGAGCAGACTTAGCTTGCCAGCCTGATGCAACGGTTGAGAGAGAAGCCGTTTTGTGTTTTGGATTTATGCTAATCAGGTACCAGCCTCTCCCTCTGTTCTGCAGCAGCACCTTCCCTGCTGACAGCCGTGGTTAATGGTCAGGTACAGGTTGGCTCTGGGACCCCTTGTCAGAGGAGAGGGCCCAACTCTCCAGCCTGTTTCTCTCCTGGGATCTGACGGAGCCTGAAGTTAATTTGCCTTGTGATCCTGGCTAAAGTCCCGCTGCAAATAAAAATCATTTGCTGCTTTAAATTCTTTAAGAATGGCCCTCAATAGGTCTTAAGAACAAGAAATACCCATTATAATTGTTTATCATTATCTGAATTGGACACGAGGGGAGCAGGAGTTGAGTTCAGCCAGCACTAGGATTAAGAGAGAACAAGGAGACCACCTTTAAGGAAAATAACAGCAAACATGTATAGCGTGAGCATAAAACACAATCAAAGAGGGACCATTTGACAAAAATGAGGCTAAATATCACTGGTATTTAGCATTAATCTTTTTGTCTTTGTCTTGCTATGCATCCTCCCCAGTCTCATGTCTGATGGGACTGGACAACCCAGAGGATTTGGTTTAAAACCAGTTCAGGTTAAATCTGCAGAATGAACATGGGTGAGACTAAACCATATAGCTCATGACATAAAAATGTCACCCTATTCATGATAAGAAACCAAACTGAAGTTCAGTTTGTTCAAAAAAGCGCCATTTCTAAGGCAGAAAAGCAGCCAAATCAACGAATGAGAAAAACTAGAGGTGAAAGTTGAGAAAAAAAGATATAAATACACTTTTAAACATTCGAATTTCAAGTCACAGGAAAACCATTCAATGTGTGTCCTGGGGTTTCTTTAAACAGGAAAAGAAGATTAAAATACTAATCTCTGCCGATTTCCCTGTGCAGCAGCAAAAATGAGTGTAGTTCAAAAGGCTGACCTATGAGCAAAGACTAAGAGCAGCTAAATTTGTGTAGCTCGGCTAAGCAGCAACCATGAGGGACACACTGGCACAGTGCAAAACCAGAGAAAATGGAGAATTATTTAGAAAGACAGCGGAGTCTGGATGAAAATTAAAGAAAGATCAGGCAGAATGGTAAGACTCTGGCCTGTATTTTAAGGAATGAATGCCAGAATACTCCAAGCATACAAGGATGATCTAGACACTGGTGTGAGGATCATTGGATGCGACCAGTGACTTTAAGCACTTCTATTCCTGAGTTTCCAAAGAAAATCGCCTTTAGAAAAGGGACAGCTCAGCTCATACTATAAATCATTTCTTCTCAAGCTCAGCACCCAGCAGCCACCAATCAGTTCTTAAAATCTTGAGTGAAAAATAAATCACAAGGAACAATCCTGTGCTCTGAGGGAATGGACAAGCTAATCTAATACATCTTTGTCATCTGTGGTTTCCATGACAGTTGCATAATCAGACATTTATGTAAGTAGAGGTTTCCTCCTTAAATAGCAGCCTATGATCTCATCTGCACCTACGGTGTAACCCATTTGAATGGAAATGATGTGCCAGTCATGTGTACAACTAATTTTTTAATGCTTCTCTCTTATTTTTATTTATTTGTTGTGGCACATCAGCCTGCAGAATACTGCTCACGCATGACTAACTCTTCTTGCTGTGGTCTTCTTGTGGTCCAGAAATAACCACAGTCCCCAGGTCTGATTAATGGTTGGGCTCACACTTGCTCAGCAGTTCAGTGTGAAAAGTGATGCTGTATCCACAAAACCCAGTGCAGCCTCCCAGAAACACAGAAGGGTTTGAATTGGAAGGTTTGAATTGATGGTCTTGACCTTCGAGACCATCTAGTTCCAAACCCCTGCCATGGGCAGGGACAGTTTCCACCACACCAGGTTACTCAGAGTCATATCCAACCTGGCTTGGAACATTTCCAGGGGTGGAGCAGCCACAGCTGCTCTGGGAAACCTGTGCCTGGGCCTCCTCATCCTCACAGGGACAAATTCCTTTCTGATATCTAAACTAAACCTTCCCTGTGTCAGTTTGAAGTCATTCCCCCTTGTCCTGCCCTTCCAGGCCCTTGTCCATAATCCCTGTCCAGGTCTCTGGCACTAGAAGGGGCTCCAAGGTCTCAGAGCCTTCTCTTTCCACTCTGAACACCCCCAGCTCTCCCAGCCTGGCTCCAGAGCAGAGACATCAGCCCTGATCATCTCTGTGGCCTCCTCTGGATCTGCCTCAGCAGGTCCACATCCTCCTTATGGTGGGGACCCCAGAGACAAAGTATTTTGAGTGGGTGATTCAACAGAGTCCCCTTCCTCGACCTACTGGTGAACCTTCTTGTGATGCACCCAAGACGTGCTTGGCTTTTGGGGCTGCCAGTGCACGTTTAGGGTCATGTCCAGCCTCTCATCCACCAGCAGCCCGAGTCCTCCTCATGCTGCTCTCCCAGCAGCTCCCTTCAAGCTGCTCTAACCCAGAGGTTTTGGGCTGCCCTCAGACCCTGTTACAGATTTCCCAGGAGGTTGGGATTTCTGTGCCATACCTTTCCCCAAGGGCCTGGGGTGAGGACCATAGAAGGAGAGCTCCAGGGATTTGTCTTGGCCAATTTGGGATTTCTCAAGGTCAGAGGAAATCTCCCAGGACGCCTCTGCTCCTCCTGCAGAGACTGCCTGGAGACTCCCCTGAACTCCTGCAGAGTGCCATAAAGCAATGCCAAAATGCAGATCTCTTCCTGTTTGCCATATTAATTGAAATTGAGAAAAGCAGACCCAGTCCATGAAGTCTCACTCCTACTCCCATCTAAGTTCATGTAACAAGAGTGAAGGAAAGCAAAAGTAACTGCAGTTAAATCTGCATGCAGAAATTCTCAAAAACATCTTTAAAAAAAAAATAAATCAGCTACCTGGAAGGAGTGACTTTTATTTAAAGGCTGCAGACATCAGCAGTCTAGGGAGCTGATCCCAGCAGGCAAATAGTTCTTAATATGGATGTTCAGGGGTATCAGACACTCTTCAAAACCTGTCCAGAAGCCGTGTCCAGTGACTTGAGCCTGAAATGTAAGCGGTTCTATTTAGACCATCCTCTTAGTGCTTTTTTGCATCACTCTGCATCAACCACTGTGCACAAAAATATGCCCCAAGCAGAGGAAAACAGGCAAGAACAGAAACCTAATCCAATCTGGCAGCCTTTGCAGCCTCAAATTTGCAGGACTCTTGCCAGCCTTTGGATGTTGTAGCACCTTCTCTCAAAGATCCCACTATTAGAACAACAAGTATATTATGCACTATTGTTCCCAACATCAAACAGTTAGCAAAAATATCTCCTCTTGCTCTTCAGTCTGATCTCTCTTCTCCCACTGAAGCTGATTTAGTGACAAAGATAGAGAGAAATAGAGTGGATTGGGGCTTGCAAGTAATTGTCAATTGGATTTTGTGAGCCCAGGAGTACCTCAGAGCAGGCTTTAATTTCCCCTGAACCCCCTGCAGCTCCTATTAGCCTCGATAACTGCTTCTAATTTTGGCCAAGACATTTGCCCAGATTTTTGAAGGAAGGGGGCGAGGGGGGTGTCTTTCCCTGGTGTGGAGGGACTCCCACCTCTATGCAGCGAACGTGGGCTGGGTAATGACTTAATTACAGTGAGAATTCCTGCCCTGTCCAGCCAGGCTCTGACGCACGTTACATAACTGGATTGTTAATGCTTTTTATATGTTGGCGGAACTGATATTAAAAGAGGAAATTATTCTCCTGATGCTCAACTCTAATCCCCATCTGTCTGTGTTTTTACTTTTCTGCACTTGCAAAGCTCCCTGATCAAAAGGTCTTGAATAGATTCCAGGTTTCCAATTTAGTTTTCTTATGCAACCCAAAATATTATGGCAGTCTTTCCTGGGGGCGATTAAGCATATATTTTCAGATCCTCCAATTCTCTCTGTTCCAAAAGTGCTAAAAATGGCTTAAAGCTTTAGCTCATTCCATACCATTAGCACCACAAACAACATTTTTTATTTTTTTAAGACTTCTTAAGAAGATAGGAATAGCCAAGAGCTTTGCAGGGAAGGAATATATTCTAGGAAAAAAAAAAGGGGGGGGGGGGACGACACTTAATTAAATGTCTCCTGTGCCTTGGTGGAAGCAAGCAGAGGGTCTAAACTGACAGAGCTTTGCAAGACATACAGAGGGACCAGACAGACAAGGAGGGAGCTACATCTTTAACCAGGGTGGATTCCTGAATCCAAAAATCCTCAAGAGCTCTCTGGATCCAGACTTTTGCTTTGTCCCATCCAAAGGATGAGATTCAGCTGGACAGCTGGGAAGAGGTCTGATCTTTCCTGTGTTACTTGAATAATCCCCATCTGAAAACTGACATCAATTTTTTGTATCCATTTGCTCTTCTTTCCCAGTCCTTTCTCTGGTGCTGGAACTACATGATCAGCAGCTAGTTTAATTAGTGGGAACGAGGAGGATCCTTACGTTGGAAAATGAAACTTTTACCCAAATCACCAACAAATGAACCCAAAGTGCTGCTGTAACAGTTGTGTTCCATCTCTTCTTTGGTTTCTGAGTGCAGGATGGGAGGCAGCACTGCCAATACTCTCCTGAATCCTGGTCACTGCAATGGTGTCACACTGGAGAGAGCAGTGGGGAGAACCCTTGGGACCATTGGTGTTGGGCTCACTGTTCTTAAAGAGATTTTTTTATTTTGAATATAGAAGGTAAGTCTTTATTTACCCACAGCTGGTGTGGACCTGCTCACATGGAACAGGCAGCAACACACAGGAGGGGGCCACCCCTTCTGGCCACTGGTCCTGTGTTTGTGGCAGCTACAGGACAATGACATCGCGGTGCACCTCTGGGTCAAAAGTCTGAATGGCACTTTTTCCAAATTTGGATTAGGGAAGCTGTGATTTCAGGCAGTTGGTGAGTCCCAGAAAATACTGTGTTCTTGCTCAGCCAAGGCTTGGAGCCTTTCTGCTTTCCGGGATAGTTTGATTTGAGAGTCCAAGGGTTGTCAGTCTCCCACGTTTCAGAGAAACTCAGCACAAGAACAAAACAGGTGATTCTGGGGGAAGCCCTGCTGATCCCAGCCTGCCTGCTTTTGCTAAACTCAGCATCAGACCATCTCTGCTGACTATTTTGACAAAGTGCCAAACCCTACCCCGAACATCTGAACTTTCCCAGGCTGAGTTTTCCCTTCAGTGAGGTCCAATCTTAAATACTCTTTCTGCTCTAAAGTTTCAAGTGTATTGGTATACACTTGAAACTTTAGAGCAGAAAGAGTGTTGGAGAACCCCCATCACAGTCAGCACATCCAGGAAAGGCAACAGGCCTTGGATGTACTCAGCAAAGTGGCTTCTGTCAAATCACACGAGCCATTTATTATCTGTATTTCAGCAACACCCACAGGCTCCAGGCAGGGACCTGCACTGTTCCTGTACAACAACATCCAAATATAGAGCAAGAAACAGCACAGCCACAAAGCTCCACTCACTCCAGAGCATCACCCCCTTCCCTGCCCTTAAAAACGTCCCTCCAGCCCCAAGCTGGGGAGGAGCTGCTCTTGCCTTCATAAATAGCAGATTCTTAGTTGCTTGGGTTTTTTCAGTGTTCTTAGCAGATCCACCAAAGGCAGGAGGGTAATCATCTGCCAGAGCTGCTCAGGTTCGAGGTTTGAGGAATATTTAAGCATATGCTCAAACTCCCTTGTCTCTGGTTAAAGCAAAGCACGTGTTAAATGCTTTGCTGAGCAGAGGAGGACTTAAGGACATACCTTGCTGTAGGCATGTGCTTAACTACTTTGTGAAATTAAACTGAAGATAATCAAGTGCTTTTGCTGAATCAGGCCCAAGTGCTTTGCAAACCCCCATCCTCTTAAGCAAGGCAGCTTTCAGCAACATTTAATTTGAGAACACGCTCAGAAAATACCGTTGAAAATGTTAAAGAGCCAAGAGCCTATAGAGAGTGGAAATAAATAACTAAAAAGATATCTGAGGAAATCATTAAACTGCACAAACCAGCACTGGGCTTTAAAAAAGAATCTTTGCTTGTGCCAGTTCAGCATTTGCACGTAGAAGAGGGATGCTTCAACTACAGGGACCCAAATTGTGTTGGATTTTCCCCTCAGCTCACCAATGCTGCTACCAAGCCAGGCAGGTTCAGCCTCACACATTTGCCCTTCAGCCCAGCCCCAAAGGGGGTTATTTTGGAGGGGATGGGAACAGACACTGTGGGCCAGGCTGTGTGTGTGTCTCTGGGTGCTGAGGGTTTCACCCTGGAGAGGTCCCTGATCAAACCTTGCTGCTCTCAGCCACCAGCACCCCGTGTATAAATAACCCCACATTCCCTTTCTCCCTGACCTTCATGTCTCAGCCCTGCCAAACCAGTTCTGTGCAAATCCAAACTTATCACAGTCACACCTCTGTCCCAGACAGGCATCCCTGGGGGTTTTGGGCTCCCATCCCAGCTCGGGGTGATGGTGATGTCCCCTGCACAGGGAACCAGCCCCCACCAATGACAGCATGGCAGGGTTGTCCCCAAATGACCACAGCTCAACTGCATTTGGCGTCTGTGCCTTTGGGGTGGTTTGTTAGATTTCTCATGGGAAAAGGAGGGTTTTCAGGGAAAAGGTTTGATAAAGGTGTTTGCACATTCTCAGATGTCTTAATACAAACCAGCAAAGTTTGGGTAGAAATGGAATGGTAGGTAGAAATTTAGGTAGGAATTAAATGTGCCTGTGCTTTGCAAACCTTCACCTTTTTTTAAGTGTTCCTTTTGAATGCAAAACTCAGTGCAGACAGAACCATTGAGGCTCATATAACACAGAGTCCTGTCCTCTCCCCCTCCCAGGACTTTCATCAAGAGGAGGTTTCCTGGTTAGACTTAGGCTTGTAAATCTTAGGCAGGATTGGCAGCATTTCAAGTCAACTTGGGCTGGTTTGGAGCTTGGGTACATAAACTCAGTGACCTGAAACAGGAGGAAACGTGGCTGTTCCTGTCTTGGTCCCAACCTAAAGCTACGGACCTGGCCATGGAGCTTTGGACCAAACTCAGCCTGAAAATGCACCCAGGGCATCCCAAAAACCAGCTCCCCCAGCCAAATACCCTCCTGAACACACACAGCCTTCTTGTCATTTATGGTTCCTGCAGCATTCCTCAATGGCTCAAAAATAAAATGTCATTTCTTTAGGAGACTTACATTTCCTGTTAACTCTAGTGTCCCAAATAAACCTCAGATTTTCACATCTGATCTGGGCTTTTTCCTTGCCATGAAGTTTCTATAACCAGGTGCTTTCCTCAAAGTTTGATTTTGAGATTTTTATCAGCAATGAAAAAGAATGGCAAAGAACTCCTTGCTGAGTGACTTGGTATAAATATTTAAAGGCTTAAAAAAACCAAAATCCAGAGTCACCATTGATATTGCTGAGGCTCACAGTGCCCTGCTGTCCCACTGCTGGAGTGGCATAATCTGTTTTCTGTAGGTTTTTTTTTTTTTTCACAGGTGCTTGGGGGAATGCGAATTTTTAGGATTTGCTTGATGCCAGCATTCCCAGCATCAGCCTTAAAATTGCCAGCAGCACAAGGTTTTGCAGAAGGCAAGTGAGAGGGAGCCCTGTGCTGCCACTTCCCAACACACCCCGGGATGTGATCCCTTCCTGCTGGGACTGCTTGTCACAGAGCAAACACTCGGGTGCATTTTCCCATTTCCCACTGCAGGAAAAGCCTGGTTTGGGGGTCTCAGTGGTGTCTCATGGAAAACCTTCTGAGAAATGTGCTGCATGAAGACCACCCTGCTTATTTTGGGATAATGGACCCATGCTTCAGTGGCTCTGTCCGTACAGAACGTGGGCTTGAACATCAAGTCTCTGGTAAACCCACCAGGCATCAGCCCTTCAGCCTCCAAAGAAATAATAAACGTGCTGGGTAGCTGCCTTCTGAGTACATGGGGAAGTGAAACAGCCCCAAAATGGCCTTGAGAGATTGATGGAGTTTTGGGTTTGTGGCTCCAGACCCCGACTGTCCGGCACAGCAGGATCAGGTGCCTGGCAGGGGCTGATCCAGGAGCAGGGGTGAAGGCAGCTGGGCAGGGTGAGTATCTGCACATCCTTCAGGGGGAATGAAGTTCAACTCCAACACTAAAGATTGGAGGAAGAGCAGATGCCAGTGTTTTCTCTCTGTCAGCAGTTCTTGAAGGCTTAAAAGCTTTGCTTTGGTTTTAAAACGCTTCTTTCAGCACTGACAATGCCCAGGGATGGTTTTAAATTTAAATAAATAAACAAACAATATTTTATAAAAGTTAGGGCAGAAATTCCCTTCCTTCATGCCAATTTTTTTTTTATTTTATGCCAGTTTTTTAATTTAATTTTTTTCTTTTTTTAATGAAATGCTCTAAACACACCAAACTATTCAGAGGCTGTTTGCTCACAGCCAGAGCTTTAGGGCTTGGCCAGTTTAAGAAACCAAAGTATTTGGATGAAGCCTGTGTTGCTCACTGTTTATTTGGAGAAGTAGGTTTCAAAACCAGGTATTTTGCAATTCCTTGTCACCATCAGTATAGAGCTGAAGCTGTGCCGTGGTTTTGCTGTACAAGAAACACCAAATGGATCTGGGCAAGCTCCAGCAGGATTTTAAACTCAAGTCATCTTTGTGGGCCTCTGAACTTCCATATAATTAACAAAACCTTTAATCCTGATAGTGCTGAGCTGCAGCTGGATAAGGAACAGCTTGGGGGCTGAATGAGTTTTTGCTCTGCAGTGTCAAATTCATTTTAAATAGCGACACTGCCTGTGCTATTTGGGATCTCAGAGGGAATCCCAGCTCATCCCAAAAATATTTCCATCATTGGGCTCTTCCTGACCACCCCATGAACCCAGGAGATCTGCTGGTCCAAAGGGGTTTGTGCTGCTGCCAAAGCAGAGCAAGCTCAGCTCAGCAATATCTGCCCAGAGATTGGGTATTGGGCAGCAATATTTAAAAAAATATTGTCCTTTTTTCCCCTTTCCCAGGTAGATATTGAAAGATCCACTAAATTGGAAGCTGTGACCATGCTTGCTGGCTCAACTCTTCTGGTTTTAGAACAGCACCATAATAGTAATAATATTACAAAAACCAGACAAACAAAGTAATTGAATCTAAACCACTATTAAGTGTAACCCTCTCTTTAGGGATCTGGCATCATTATTAAAAAGTGAATAATAATAATATCCCAGATCAGAGTGTGACTGCCAGGAATAGTGTGCAACTGCATTTCAGATAATTTAAAAATGCTTACAGAAGTCAATATATAGGATACTGAAACAAGCTATGAGACTTCCAATCAAAAAACTTCCTTTGTTTTCTCTTTCGCTGTTGATACCAGCACTGTCCCGAAATCACAGTGAAAACAAACTCAGTTGTCAGTGTCCACGGGCCCCTCTGCATTTCCCAGGAGGGGAAACCTCATCACATCCCCTGGGGACTTGCCTTGGAAATTCTCTGTTTGAAATGGAGCCCTAAAGCAGTGCAACCCCTTGGGTAAATACAGTTCTGTAAAGCAGTTTATTCCTCTCAAGAGTCAGTGAAGCTGCAGCTGCCCTGGGGACTTTTCATGGATTTCAGCTCCGGGTCAGCCCTGTGGCCTGGTTGAATGAAACAGCACTTCAGTGCCTGGGGAAAATCTGTTATTTCCCATAGGAAAAGCACTGATCCCTCCAGAAGAAGCTGATCTGCTTCATACACACTTTTTCTATCGCTAGAAACCATCAGAGCTGGACAAGAGACGTTTGTCACTGGTTACAATGCAGACCCTCCCATGCAGATAAAGCAAATTCCACACTGCCCTTCCCTGCTGCAAAATAAATATGTTGCTGTAAGTCTCTCCACCTTCTCCCAATGCCCACTGCCATTTGCACACACGGGTTAGCAAGAATAGCTAACATGGAAGAACAACAAACTTGTCCCTTCCTTTCTTCTGGAATTAATTTCCAATGAATTGGCATTTTAAATTTCTTGATAGCAAAGCCTTAAAGAAATATGTCTTCAGCAGGGCCTCAGCGCAGTCTAATAGCATAGTAAATCTATCAAAACCCACATAAACTGTCACTTGTAATTTTCTGTGTTCACAGGAAAAAAAAATATAGTAAGATAAACTGAACCATTCTCTTTGAACCTTCCCTTTGTTTGAGTTAAACACTCTGGAAGCCACCAAGTTAATCACACTGCAAAACCCATCAGGTTTCCAAGCTTAGATTATTTTTTTTTTTAATGAGCAAATGTTCCTTGTGATAACTTGAATTATACTTTCTGAATGGTGGGAAAATACACAATTGTGTCACATCCCTCCAGACTAAACACACTATTCAGGAAACACAACAAATAATTCTTCTTCTTTGCTTCTGTACTGGAGAACTTCATTTGGGGATTATAAATCCTTTTGAAATGTTCCTTTTTAATGATGTCACTCCTATTCATGTTCCTTTTGCAGCATTTTCTGAATTGTTTTCAGTGTTTGGATCTGATTACTTGACTTGAAAAATATATTTTCCTGCTTCTAGAGTAACACTAGATCTAAAACCCTTCCTGTTCTGATGTTATAAAGTAGGAGCTCACGATATTAGTTGTGATGCAATTAATCATCTTGTTTGATTTCCAAGGATAATTGCTATTTATGCTACAGTAAATCACTCATTTCCATCGACTGGCAGGTCCTGGGGGGTTGCAGGTTTCTGCTCTCCAGTCCTGCCTGCACAGTCCAAGGCTCAGCACCACAAAACCGGCCTCACATCCCCTGAGCGGGGCAGGAGGAGACCAGAACAGAGAGCCCAACCTCTTCCAGTGCCTCTGCCTTTAGTTTGTACCCTTCAGGCAATTCCCTATGGAATTTTCCTCCATAAAAGCCTCAGGAACAATGCAAGGTACACACAACCTGATAATTGACAACAATTGGGACTGTGAGTGGGGCTGTGGGAAAACAGCCGAGCATCTTCTGCAGAGCTCCCTGCACAGCAGCACTTTTGTTCAGCTTTGAATCCCTCAGATCAAATTTTCCAGCAAAATTTATTACGATGGGGTTTTTTCCCGTTGCAACAAAAAGCCATGCCAGCTTCAGGAGAAGCCAAGCCGCTCCAATTGGAGGAGAAAAAAAAAAAACAACCATGTGCAAAATGCAAAACATGGCAAGTTTTCCCGGATGGAACGAGCCCAGATGGATTCTCCCGTTCCCTTTGCCAGAAGCAGAAGTGACTCAGAGCTTGCATGTTCCGTGGAGTTTCATATGTTTCACGGTAGAGGCTCAGCACCCTGCAACTGCCCCAGGAATGAGGTGGGGACAAGAGAGTGAAGGCAGGTTCAAAAATCTTAATTGAAAAGCAATTCCAGGGGCCCAAAGAACAGACCCCAAACATCCAAGCTGAAGGACGCGGAGAGCGCTCGTTGCTCATTAGGAATGTCGGTGCTTTTCCCAGAAATTTGTCTCCTTGTTTCCTTAGTAACCCCTCTTGGTAGAAGTACATGCACCTGAGCATAGGTTAGCAGTTGGAATGTTCTCCATCCAGGGCTGCATCCCTCATCCCTTCCCACCCCCACAAAGTGTCTCCAGGAGCAGCATCTGTGTCGGCCCCGCCGCTCGCCGAGCACAGACAACGCTGGGGGAGGAGCTGCACTCAGAGAATGAGGAGCCTGCTAACCAAAAAGTCTTAGCAAAGAACAAAAATAAACCCTCACCAGTCACTTCTTGCAAATGTTGCTCCCAAGGGATGGGGAGGGGGGGGGAAAAATTGTACTCCAAGATGTACACGCAGGAGCTGCCTACGCCGCTGCGTGGGAAGGGGTTTAATAGGGAGCCGAGAAAGAGCCTGCACGTAGGAGGAGAAAAGAGCAGATGTTAGCAGTGCCTTTTTGTTTTCCTGGATGGCATGGGAGGCAGGGAAGATGGAAAGAAAAGCTCCCCTTCTTCAGAAATAGAAGCTGAAGATAGGGAAGGCTTTTTCCACTTGTCCAGGCTGGGCTCAGAGGTGGTTGCAGCGTCTGTAAGAAGAGGATCAGGGGCTCACTTCCAGCACCACGCACTGACCATCCTGGAGCACCACAAGAAGAAAGAGCCTTGTTGTGAGACACCAGACTTGGAAATGACTCCACTGTAGTTATGAAGGCTGGAACAGGTCCTCTTCATCCTCCCCCAGGCACTCTGGAGCTGGAGACAGTCAAAGGCTGCCAGGGGCATCTCCCATCAGGAACACGCTGGCAGGTTCCTGAATACATCAGCGATTCCAGGTCCACTACAAAAACTTCAGTGACTTTCCAAAGAATCGTGTCTCTCCCCAAAATAGCCCTGTGGCATGCAAGTACATGTAATGTGATGTGCAGCACTCCAAGGAAGGGAGGGCTGGGTAATTCACCACATCAGACATGCACGTTTCCATTCCTAGCCCATGTTATTGCATTTAATATCTTGAATTTTTATGCCAGGCAATTTGATAATCTCCAATGCAGATTCCAGGTGAATAACAACGCCTGGTGAGCTACTGGACACACACAAACCCTCCTCCTCATGTGAGCAGAGAGGTTTCTTCCCAGGAGAAAGGACTTGCAGGTAGGAGACAAAGTGTAAAATTAAGTTAGAAGAGGAGCAAACTGTCTACAGGTGCACAGGACAGGAGGCTGAGAGGACCAAATGTCTGTACTCACCACAAATATCCTCCGTTACTTGGTTTGCACTGTCACAGGTTTTAGAAGCCCTGAAGTTAACCTCTGGCACTGCACTGCACAGAAGATTCCTTCTCGGAAGATTTTTGACTCAAACATTTGACAGAATTTGTTTTTCTGTAACTCAGAGAAGGGCTGGGATTGCACACATCCTTCAGAAGTGCCTCAGCTCTGCATGCAGAGGCTATTCCAGTGTCCAGTTGGCTGCTTTGGGTGTGTTTTTATGTAGTTTTGTTTACTGGCAGAGGCTGCACAGACTGCTCACCCCATCTCCCCATTCTGAGCAGGGCACAGAGACAGGGGCCCTTTAAACCCTGCATGAATGAGGCTCTCATAAATTCCACATTTGAGAAATTCTGGCTGTATCCTTTGGTCATAAAAAGAAATTAAAACTGCATATAACATACAGTACCCTGTGATCCTGCTGCACAGCCTCGTGCCTGCATAAATCAGCCTCCCATGAATATTGCACTGTACCTGCAACTGCCTGACCCGGGAGTTTAAAAAGGATAAATCAAAAAGGGAAACAAAGCGACAGTCACAGAAAGACTTTACAAACAGCACCTGCTCTCTGAGAGCCTTGGAGGTCACGAAAAGCAACCTGAGAAGTGCACGGATTTCAGGGACCCAAGCAAAGCTGCAAAAGGAGGAGAGAGCAGATATTTTTCCTCCTCTCTTGCCACAGTGAAGCAAACCTTGGAACACACAGCAAATCCTCTGGCAGGAGTTTTCTGGTCGTGGAGAGGGACAAGCTGTGGAACACCCAGAGTGTGGAGAGGAGCAAGGAAGAAAAGCTGTTTTATAAACCTTGGAGGGGGAGGAGGACCTGAGCTTCAACAGTGCTTTTCCACCAGAAATAACTTACAAAAACTTCAGATTTCAAATTCTGTCTTGGTTAAATGTAATGAACCACTCCATGTTTTGTTTTTGGTTTTGTTGGTTTTTTTTTTTTTTTTAATTCAAAAACTTAAAATAAGAAAAAGTCTATTTTGTCCAGCTCAAAAAACAGAGAGCAGTGACAGCTTTTATTAACAACTTCCTCAGAGACCCAGAAAACACATCACACTGCTCAGGGGGAGTTTTTTTTTATTGCTGAAGTCTTCAGTAATGGGCAAGAAAAGAAATTGAGCCAAAACATCTCCCTCTGTCCCCTCCATATTTCCCAGTCTATTTGCAGCCCAGCAGGTCACCCCTCACAGAATTTGTGCACGGGAACAGCACAGTGGCAGGAAAGGGAAAAATACAGTGTGTGTCCACCTTCTCTGAGTGGATTCAGAGACCATGGGCCAGGATTGTCACTCCCTGGCCATTAACTTGCTTTGCAACCTTTGCCAAATTAAGCCCTCTGCCTCAGTTTCCCCACTTGGGAACAGGAGAGTTTTGTATTTCGAACTCCACGGCATCCACCAAGCACTTAATGAAAAGCCACTTGAGCCTTGACCTGCAGAATTTTACACAGGAGTTTCCACAGATTTGCTGACTGCCACCTTCCCTCCAAACCGTGGATTTTTTTCTTTCACAGCAGCTCCCCCCTTTCAGCTCCTCAGCACTACTTATGTCAGCCAGAAACACAACACACCTCGTGCTCCCTGTTCCTGTGTTTCAAAATCCTACATCCTAAGACATTCAGAAAAGGTTTGTATTGCAGCCAACAAACACTGCTAAAGGGTATTGAGAGCTTCTTCCATTGCCATTAACTGAGTGAAGAGAAAACAGATTCCGCTGCTGTCATAGCACATCAAAATAACTGCTTCAGCTATAAATAGCTTGGCTTACTCACTTTTTTTCTGTTCCTCTTTTTTAAGGTCAAGGCTGCAGCCAAAAGGAGTAGCAGCACATCCCAGAGGAGCATCCCTCTCTTCTGTTTGAATTCAGGCAAAACAGCAAGACGAGGAGTACATCTGTAATCATTGATCCCAAGGCTACACAATTACATCATAATTAGAGAAATAATTAGTCCCATTTAGGTGGGAAGAGGGGGGAAAGAGTGTTAGCAAGCCCACATATGCTCAAATTTACCTTATCCTAATTAATGAGTATTTTCAAACCAATCTTAACTAAACTGCCTTTATTTTTGTTGGATGATGTTTCTGTATGGACTTGGCTTTATTGTTAATAATTTCTGCATTAAGTAGAGCTTCTACATGAGAAAAGCCAGTGGAACAATCCGTGACACCAAGGCATTTTCTTCACCTTAATTAAGGGCTTTCAAACCTCCCCTCGTGCCAGCCCTGCTCTTGCATTTGCTGCAGCTGACCCTGTGCCATCTGCTGCTTGTAGGAGTTGATAACCTGAATATCCAGGCACGCTGATGGCACTAGATGAAGATACTGTAAAGATCAATAAGAATAAGCAGTTGTAGCAACTCTGATCCCAGCGCAGATCAGGGCAGCACATCTACTCTGCTCCTAGAGGTGTATGATAGACGCTGCTTTAGAAAGATCTGCATCGCTTGACACAAACAGCAGCCACACCACGTCCCCCCCACTTCCCCTTTCCTGCTGGATTAGCTTTGCCAGCATTTCAGAATTGTCACCATGTTCCTGCAATTAACACCTTCAGTATACAACAAATCAAATCTGCACCATGCAGTAAAGCATCCCCCACCCCCGAGCCGGCATCTCTGGCTAAGGAAAGGGTTTCAGTTTACCTTTAGACATTTTAGGAAGTTTACCTAGAACTTTCCATACCCTTCTGACAGTGGTTGGCTCAGTACCAAGAGAAAAGCCCCTGTTGGACCTTGTCACTGTTCCTCAAAGCCTGCACCTCTCTCTATTGACAGGTTGCCAGTAGAGCCACCCCCAATTGTTCAGTAGAAAAGAGAAAGAACAAAGGTGCTCCAGGCATTTTCAAGGTGTTGTAGCAGGTATGGGATCTGTCCCTATACTGTGTTTAGCTTTGCCTTGTGTTTTTGTACTATTTTTTTTCCTTATTAAAACCTTTTTGCTTTTTCAAGACACACTCGGTCTTGCTAATTGATTTCAGCCACTTCTCTGCAAGGGCTGGACCCTCAGAGGTATTGGGAACCCCAATAACACCAGATGAATATATTTTATAGGTGCATCAATTAGATCTCTGAATTTCTATAAGAATGCTCTAACAGAGCTGTTTGTGTGAGGTTATTGTTATCCCCAGGGAATATTCCCCTGATGCTCAAGGATGCATTTAGGTGTTTAGCTAATTTTGGGTGATGTTTATTTTATGCAAGTCACAGCCTCAGTTCCAGACCATGGGCAGCACAATGGTGTGTTTAGATCCCTCTCTAGCAACTGCATGAGACCTAAAATATTCCTTTTCTTCCTTCCCAACTTCTCAGCTCTTTGCGACATCATCAGTCGCAGAACCTTCTTTCCCCATCCTCGCTCAGGCCTGTGCAAGGGGAGGCTGGAGTCTCTCTCCACTGTTGAAAGCAAAAGAAGATTTTCTGCAATTGTTGAGTTTTCACAGGAGCAAGGAGGAGTTAAACATCCAGCTTGAAAAATGTGTTTGCACTCAGGCAGGTCTGGCAGGTCTTCGAGTGGATCCTGACCTACTCACAGATATTTTTTCCTGCCTAGTCTCACATGTAACCATATTTTCCAGGTACACTTATCTACCTGTCACCCAGAATGATGGATAACCCTGAAGAAAGCAAAGCAGGTGATTACCTTTCCCCAGTCAAGTGCAGTGGAAAGGTCAGATTTAATATGAAGCTGCGGGGCAATGAAATGACACAGAAAACGTAAAAAAATAAAGCACAGCCATGCTGGGAGGGAAACAGGTCTGCTCATCCCCATGGAACCACCAGCAGCACAGACACACCATCCATCTCTGCACAGGCTCTTTATTTCTCGCTGGTCTTTGATTTGGGACTTGCCTCCACTATCATGGAAGATATATTTTTGGAAAGATGTGAATTAGGCAGGTGAATAATTTCCTTCTGTGTGGCCTTCAGCCCCCTGTGGTGACTGCCCAGGCTCTGCCCAGAGCCACTGACATTCAGCACCCATCAGATCCTTGAGTCCCCCTCAAAGAAACTGGATTGTTCCAGGCTTTTATGATGGAAAAGGCATTTTTCCTCAATCCCACCCTTCCAGTGGCTGGGGAGCTGCTACGTGTTGTAGACACAGTCCTGCAGTTACTTATTTTAATCTTGGTGGTGTCTTTGAGCCTTGCTGGACTCCTACAAAATCAGCACCTAAAAGGAAATAAATGCACAATGCTGTAGCTCCCTGCATTCAGGGGAATTCAGTGCAGCCCCTGCCATGTCATAAATACAATTGGGTGTTTCACAACTTCTCTATCTAAATTAGGTTTTTCCATGGACATTTTTTCCTCTTATCCTGCCTAAAACCCAGAGCAAATTCCAAGAAGTTCTCCTTGGACCACTCACTAGGGCTTGAGCCCCATATCCAAAGCACTTAGACTGAAGCTCAGCTGCAGAAAACAGAAGTTTCATAGTTTCACTCTTGAAAACAAGATCCTGCTTTTACTCTCCCACCTAATTCTGAGTTCAGGATTCCAAGTGCCCTTCTGCACTCAGGTCCATGCAGATCCATTGGGATGGATGAATGCCTTGAAGGTTATGGGCAAGACCTCGAACCTGGAAGTGATTATTCTCAAAGCTGAGAAAGGAAAATTCCTGAAGTTCTCCATGATAAGTTGATAAATAATGGAGAATTGCTTCGTTTAAACACAAAGAACAATTCAGCCATAGCATGACTTGTGACAGACATTGTGAAAGTTATCAGATGAACATCTGCATGCTAAACCTTTTTAATATTGAAGAGAAATGTAACTATTTACTGTCCATGATGAAGCCTGGGCTTCCTGGAAGGGTACCCTGCCTTGCTGCTCGTGTTTCCCCTGTCTGCCTCTGCCTTTCAAACGAGTGCCATGAATCACAGTCTAATAGCAATGTTTTAAAGAACTATTTCTTTCCTAGGAAGTCAGAACAATCCCACTTAAAAGTGAACTCTCTGAAGGTGCCAAACATTTGGAAAGTAAATCTCAAACCCAGGAGTGATGTGCTTCCTTCACCTGCAGGCCCTGGGTGTGATGCAGATACCAGCACTCCCAGCATCTCTCGTGGTGTGAGCTCATGTGGGGAACTAAGAAAAATTATACATAGAATCGAGAAAAGAATCAGATAACCCCACCACCAGCTTATTTTGGCCAGCTCAAAAAGCAGTATATCATCTAAATTAGTCACCTAGACCTTTCCTATTGGAAGTTTGCTTTCCTCACAGGGCCACTTTGAGCCACCCCCTCCATCTGAACAGCAGCACCACTGACTGAAGAGCTGGTTTCAAACCTCTTCAAGACCCATATGAAGAGTCTATGCCCTGCAGCAAGTTTGGCAGTCAGCACTTTAAAAAATAAACTCAGCTCCAGAATGATGATTTGCATAGTGCATGGTGACTAAAATTAGCCTGCCTCGACTCCATTGCAGGAGGAAGTCTGAGTTGCCACTGCAGTTTCAGGTTTCTTGGCTTTCAGAGAAATTCGTGGCATCCGAGGAACACAGACACGTCTTCTGTGCAGCCCTGCTCCTCTTGGCTGGCTCTGCTCTCTCCAAGCTGTCCTACAGCACCAGCAAAAGCCTTGTCTTTCCTCACATGGGAAACCAGAATGTGCTGAAACCCATGAAAGCCTTTTTTTCCAGTATAAAAATGTTTGGGAGATGAATTAGTAAGGAGAGAACGCACTGCAGGTCACAAATGGTCTGTTCTGAGTGTAGGAAGGGCAAAACCTCCTCGAGAGTTAATTGCCACATGAGAAAGAGGTTTCTCAAAGCAGAGGTACACTGCAAGGTGCTCTGCAGGAGACATACACCATGAAAAGTTGGGTTAGGACTGATAGTTTAACCTTCATTAGCTGCTGGATGAAGGCAAAATCCCCAGTTTGATTCTCAGCCACTGCCCCACAATATCATTGCCTAAGAGCTCGTGTTCCTCTGTCATAATTTAATACTGTGATTTGGCTGGTCAGAGAGCTCACATGCTCCCTCAGTCTCATTTTATTCTGCAGATGAACAGATGTCCATAGGAGGTCATGCTAGTCTACCATGGATGTCCCTGTTGAACTTAAATTATTCAAAAAGTCAGACACTGGCTAAGTGCTAAACTGTTGTGGCTTTTTTGGGTTGGTTTTTTGGGGTTTTTTTCAGCTTGAGATGTGGCTATATCTTCTTTCTCCAAGATGCATAAATAATTCATGCCCTTTTGAAGTGGGGTCACCCAGGAGCTGTGTGAAGAGTGCTGCTGGCTCAGATCCCCCCTGTCACCTACTGCACAAACCCAGCTCAGCTCCCTCCCACCATTCACCCTCTGCCACGGGTCAGGCCATGGGCCCTCAGGCCACATTTCACAGAGTTTTGGTTCCTCTGTCCTTGCAAGGTCCCAGACACCTTTGAATCCAAGCTCACAGCTACCAGAAGCTTGTAGCTTAATATCTGTAGTAAATTTGTACAAAATAAAATTGCTGTAGCAGCAATCCAGGAAAGTATTTGTTTTTATATTTTATATGGACACAAGCCAGCAACTAATTTCATTTTCTGCTGTGTTGTAGAATTGAAAAGTAATGATTCACCCTTAAAAATGCATTTTAAATTATTTAGTAACTACTCTGACTGCAGTGTGTATCTTATGGAGGGAGCCCAGAGAAAAAACTCAGTGATAGGCAGAGTCCTGGCTGGATGGAATTAGGAAGAGTGCAGCCCCATGACATGAAATCCGATGATACATTGAACTTCTGACCTATAGGGGAAATCTGATCGTCACCACCCACCTTCTTCTTCATTTCAGCTCTGTTGAGGAAAACGAAAGTCTGCATTCAATTTTCTCCACCCTCCATCACTGGAATTTTTACGACCTGAATTAAATATGCCAGACTTTGAACGTCCTCAGTGGCTCAGTGATATCCATGGTGTCTTTCTGTTCTTCAGCCATGGTTTTAAGCCTTGTTCTGTTCTGACGAGGCCCTACAGGAAAGTGAAGTGCTCCTGAGTCCTCCTTCACTGTGGTTTAGGCAGAATAAAATACTGACTCCAGCACTACTGGATTACTTTTTGTCTGAATGGAGGCAGTCACTGGGTTTTACCTACTTTAACCACATTAAACTTCAGGCTTCTGCTCTGAAGTTACTAAATATTAACCCTGAAGTCCTTATTCAGGATTTCCAACATCCAAGGCAAAGTTTGAGCCAGACACAGACAGCACGGAGTTTAATGACCGTGAAGAAGCGACGAGTTGGGGTGGAAGCCCCCAACACCCTGCGGTGTGTCACCACCGTGGGGCCGACATATCTGCAGGGTGCCGTGGAGATAATTAGGCCTTAAAAGACATGGCACCGTGGCTGGATGGAGGCCAGCTCAGCACTCCTGCTTATCTGAGCTCCTGCTCAGCCTCAGGCACGTTGCACTTTGCTCATCCAGGGCTGAGCTCCCGGGGACCCGGGCCGTGCGTAAGAGGACAAGGGCTCTGCCCACCCCTGCTCCGATAAGCTAAAAACAGACTAAAGGTCTAAGTCAACTACACTTGAGCATGTGATAAAATTCTTTGCTAAACTGGGGCCTGAGCCAGTGTGCTCTTAGGGTGGAACTCAAATAGCTGCTCTCGGAGGAGAAAGAACAGGTACACAAACGGAGCCAAAGGTTCTGCTGGGGTGATGGGCTGGGGTGAGCAGCAGGAGCCCAAACAAATGGGGAAATGGCCTAATGAAAGAGGGGGAAGGATTGTGTGACTGGCTGTGTGGCTGTGCCTTGGGAGGAGGAATTTCCTCGTGGGAATGTTGCCAGGAGGGTGAGGACATTGCTTTTCCAAGCTGAAGCAGCTAATGGAGAAGGGGTGAGAAGAAAGGTTCTGTGCTGCTGGCAGTGTCACTGAGACACAGCAGGAGTGGTGATTTGGGTTGTGGGCTCCGAAATACCACACTGGCTTCACACCTTCAAAACTGTGAAAGGGTAAAGTTAGAGAGCTCCTCATCCCACATAAATATCTGTGGTAACCATTCAGGAGGTCTGGGGCAATGGGTTCTGTAGTGGAGGATAAAAATAACCCAGGCCTAAGATACCAACCCCAGATTTCATCCAAAATTCTGGAGACCAATTGTTAGCTGAGTCCCTGGAGTTCCTCAATACACCAAACTTCTACTGCTGGACTGCTTGTTCTCTCTGTTTGTGCTTCCTTTGGGGCTTTTGGGCCACCTCACTGATCCTTGTCCTAAAATGTACTAAAACTTCATCAAAAAATAGCGAAGAGCTTCTGTTCTTCTGAAAGAATTTGTGGGAAAGGCATGGAAGGACTAGAAAGAAATGGTTTGGGCTTTCACCCCTTTTGGAAAACAAGTAAATTGCAATTCAGGTGGAGGGGACCATAATTCCCAGGAAATCATTTCAGTACATCAGGAACTAGACTCTGAAATTGTTAGAGCTATGTGTACAAGGACCCAGCTTCTCCACTCACAAAGAGACTTCAGCTACAGCCCAAAAAAATCTGTGAAAGACAGAACCAACCAACCTCCCAAAAATGCATTCACCCTAACGAGGGTTTTGGGCACTGTGCTGGCTGACAAGAGCCTCAAGAGCTGTGCAGAAAAGTTGTTTCTGGAGATATTCCTACTGCACAGAGGGAAAGGAGATTTCATGCCTGAAGGATCTCCTTGATTACATCTCCATTTCATAGGCACCATCTACGACTCGTTAGAGCCTAAAAATAGCAATTTCTTCTGGTTAGAAGAGACAGCAGCCTGTTTTCTCTTCTTATACCAGAAAAAAAAAATTGCTTTGAACTGACTCTTCCAGATAAATAGCACTTAGAAATAAGTGTAGTGCTCATGATGAATCTCATGTAGGGATTTGCAGTTACTTTTCATGCCACAGATCACAAATTAATTAAGAAAATCTTGTCTCTTGGAAACTCTTCACAGTCACATCAAGTCGCTGTAGCAGTAACTTGCATGGAAAAATAACATTAGGGATAATTTTATTTTTAGCTGTCTTAATGAAATATAGCAGATGGAAATAAAGAGGAGAAGCCCGTCCTATGTGACTAGCCATCTGTCTGGGGACCAGCAACAAGTGTTTCATGGATCACAGCTAGAAAATTAGTGGGTAATTAGCGTCAGTCTTCAAGCTACCTACAATTCTTCACACTCATTATTCTACTCTATAGAGTGGCTTTCAAATGCCACCTAGAGCTTACCTGGTGGTGAGAGATGTGCTCATGGCACCTCCCCTGGCTTTGGAGCACTGAACCTTGGGCTGAACACCAGCAGCTCCCTCCCATCCCGCCCTCCCTCTCACACAAAGCTGACAGTGATCACATAAAATCTACTCTCCCAACTACCAAGATCCCAAGGACTATTCCACCCAATCTAAATTTGCCTTTAAGCTGTTCCTATCCCACCCTCATTTCTCCAGCACACCAAGCACTGGGATTTGCACTGGGTATGCCACAGAAACCAGGTTACCGACTTGAACACGGGGTAAAGAGCTCTTATCCTAGTTTTTTGGGTTGGGTTTATTTCTGGCATGTGGATTTTCCAAGTCCATTGAGTAGCTGGTCTGGAATCTCACTCTCCAAACCCGCTCCAATGACTTCCACGCAGTGCTGTGCTGGAGGAAGCCTGCCTTGTTTAATGACATCCTAAACAGACACACAATCCTGAGCACTGCTAAAGGTCAGGCAGCCTGAGCTTTGGGAGATGAGATACTTTCTCAGTGTTGTCATTGTCACACCCTCTCGGTGCCCACACATGCAGCATTACATCTCTGGGTTGTTCTCCCCTTCCTTTCTGGAAAAATCAATGCCCTCTCACAGGAAAGGTTTTGTATCTCACCATTAGAGAGTAATGATTATTCTTCTTTCGTAACAGGATATTGTTATCAGGCTGTTTTAACTTTGTTTATTGCCTCCATTCCTCCAGCTGCTACAATTCACTTGATACTGGTTTGGTTATTTTTATGCTTTGATTTAAGAACAGTGTGCTCCAAGGCTGCACTTCAAGAAATGCCCAAGGAGAGGAGCCAAGGGAGTCATCAGCTTATTTACTGGACTGAGCTGAGCCCAACACGGTGCCTTAGGAAATAACCTCCCTTTCTGGAAATCCATGGATAACTGTTAAACTCTACTGCATGGAATAAACATAATTAATCCTCACAAAACCTTTGGCACGCAACATCTGAGTGTGGCATAGCAGGTGGAAATTGTGTAGTTCTTCATACAGAGAAGGTGGCCCCACTGACAGAGCTTAAATCTAGGGAATCCTCTTTGTAGGCCTACCTGAGTTTTGGCTGTGTCTATTCCTTTTATGGCCCTTTTCCTCCCACTTCTGGACGAGCAAGCAATCACAGTTTGCTGGCAAATGCCAAATATTTGCAAACGTGTTTCAGCCTGCCCTTCCCAAGCTTGAAGGAAGATTTACAAGTCATGGAAACGTTCCCTCCCCTCTGTATCGATGCCTTCATCATCTCCCCCCTCTTCCTTCCAGCCCATCTCAGGAGAGATGAAGGACTCAGGGCTGGAATGGGATTGGAATATCAGTAGAGGGATGCCATCAATCAGCCCCTCCCTTCCCACTTTCCCCCCGAAAAAGGAGAAACCTTACCTGTAAGGAAATCATTGATATGCATCGCAGCTGATCCCAGCCGGGCTCATCTACTCAAGTGTAAATTAGCAGAGCAGATGTGGGGGTTGAGTGCCTGCTGCCTTTCCAGGGGAACCATCCTCCCGGAGCCGTGTCCTCTGTGGGATGGTGGGGCTCACCCTCGTGTGCTCCTGGTGGGTGGGATACGTGGGTGGGGTGCTTTGTTTTGATAGAGTCGATCTGCCTAAAAAATGGAAATTGTAGAGTTTCCCCTCTCCATAAAGATATCGTGAGGATGATCCAATTAACACACAAAGGGTTGCTAGAGAACTGAAAAGGGAGAGCTTATGAGACATAAAATGTCGTTTGCTTTTTAATGAAAAAAGGATAAAGAGATGATCCTAAAAACGGGTGCAGTGTCATGGGCCTTCTGCACATCCTTTGCTGTGGCCTGGTTGCTGTTTCCGTTGCCTGTGGACATCTGGGCTGGCACATCTGGATGGGAGATGGACCTTCTCCTGCTTTTTTACTGCCTGAACACTGAACAAACTCAGGAATGAGTGTGCCGAGGTGCTGCTGCCCAGAGAAGGGTGATCCCCACTTTCACCCCTTTGCTGCACTCTTAGCTACGTTCTGAGAAGATGTACAGCCAGGAGATTGACTTCCCTGGTACTTTATACCCAAATTAATGTGGGAAAGACAGCAGGGAGGTTCCAGATGCCTCCTCCATTTCTTCTTTTAAAGTTTTCAGCAGCCAGAAGGTTGCCCAGAGACCAAGACGAAGGGAACTTCTTCATGAGCTTTACCTAAGCTGAATTCCCCAACAGAGAACCCAAAAGTTAGTTTGGAAAAGCTCTTGGCCCTTTGCTGTCATTTCTGTTTCCATCCCAGAGGCTGAGCCTTTTGCAGGGCAGGCAGCTTCCTCTTGCCAAGAGGGCTCCAACAAGGAGCCCTGGCCACACGTGGTGGTGTCACCACACCAGGCTAAAAGCCTGAATCCAGTGGTTTGAAGCTGTCTGGGGGTCTGGGCAGGCACATACCTGGGGCCCTGTGGTGTGCACATCCCCAGTTTTCCTCCCAAGGACTATGAGAATCCTTTGCCAGGTCTCACTCTACCTTCTTTTCAAAATCCCCCTCTGCTCTCGTGGCTGAATTAACCTCTGTTACGATCCAGTTTAAACACAGAATAGCAGAAGGAATGAAGCCTCTGTGAATGAAGTGGCTCAAACCCAGAAAGGCTCAAAACATACCCCAAAAACATGATTAAAATCAAATGAGGTTAGATGTTGGTGCCAAAAAATTGATACCTTTGGTTTAATGGTGGAAGAGTCAAAGAGGAAGGAAGGAAGGAAGGAAGGAAGGAAGGAAGGAAGGAAGGAAGGAAGGAAGGAAGGAAGAAAGGAAGAAAGGAAGAAAGGAAGGAAG
>VZDJ01000216.1:1075761-1254042 GCA_008694505.1 Cyanoderma ruficeps | reverse complement strand
AGGGGAGCAGTGAGAGGTCATTGGACCCCCCAAAAGTGTGATATATTTCTACCTAACTCCTGTCCTCTCTCCCTGTCCCCCCACCCCCCACGCACATGTCTTTTCTTTCTCTTTGCCTCTTTTACTATTAAACAAAATGTATCAAATTTTGGCACCGACATCTAACCTAATTTGTATTTTACCATGCTTTTTTTGGGGACATTTCTGGGTTTGATTAGCTTTATTCAAAGAGACTTTGTTTCCTCTCCTGTGTTTAATCTTGCAGGATTGTAACAACCTCCCAGCTATCCAGGAACTGGTAACCAAGGCTGGTGTCTGCAGGGGCTCGATGACACACAACACAACCATCCTCCCTCTCCACACTGCCATCCCACACAGAGAAACCTAAGCCTTTTCAGGATGTATTTAACCTGCGGCTCTGTCTCCCTGTAGGGTTAGGGCTGGGATTTTTCAAATGACACCACTGGGAATTTGTTGCTTAATTCCAATTGTGTTTCAGGGGATTTGGCAAATAACATCCTATTTTAGGGCTCTCACACAAAATGGCCATGAAGATGAATTTGCAGGTTGTTCACAGAGGCAGACTGCTGAGGTTCATTATAGCACCAGTTAAATGTTATTTATCTCATTCGTTGTCTCATTCTAGCAGTTCATTTCCCCCAGAAACCCAAAGGGTTGGACACATGGGATGGCTGGACAAGGTTCTTCTTTCAACTGTCCTTCTCTGTTTAGGAATAGTACCTAGAAATGTCCTGCAGAGTCATAAGCCTCCAGCCAGGGCAAACTACAGGAGCTCAGATCCAAAGTCTGCCACTATTCCTGGGGAGCTGGATCCAAGGTTTTGGCTCGGCTGATGATAAAGAAAGGTGAGCAAAGCTGAGTAAATCCAGATCTGAACCACCCCCAGTGCCCGCGGCCAGGGACTGGGCTGCTTTCAGCTCATCTTCACAGAACCCATGGCCTGAGCTCCAAAATCAATTCCGGAGCACCAGAAGGGTTTGAGTAAAATTACATTGCTGTTACACACACTAAATAAATATATTAAGTAAGACCTGCTGTGGTGAAGAAAGCTGCACCTGAGTTGTGACATTTGAATTGCTGAGCTGCACCCTCGGGATCTGCACCCTCGGGATCTGCACCCCGTGTTTGCCTGGGGCTGTTCCCACGGGGTGCCAGCCAGCACCGGCCCGGCCCCTCGGAAGGCTGCGAGTGTTTCCCGGGATGCGACAGAGGCCAAAGGGATCCGATTCCTGCTCCGGGTGACGAACAGCCCGGCTGCCGGGGGCGCTCGGGGAGGCGGCAGGGATGCAGACGGCTCGTACCGTGTCATTTGATCCCAGGAATGCCGCTGGAGGCTCCGGCAAGCCCCGGCAGGACTTACAGCTCCGCCGGCTGTAAAGGGCAGGGAAAGGCACTCGGTGACCCGGCGCCTGGGCGGGATGTTCCCGCACTGCTGACCCCCGCTTCCCAAACCAAATCCTCCCCCGATCCCTCCTCTCACTGCTCAACACGGACACAAACCGCCCTTTGCAGCCGGAGGAAAAGGGCAAGCAGATTTCTTGCCGCTGTCGATCCCATCCTAACTGTCCTGGTGCTGGGAGTTCAAAATCCCCGGTATTTTTTGAAGCCTGAAGGCTGCTGAAGTGCAAGTGCTTCCCTGCCTTTACCTTTTAATGATAACTTTTGAGGATTGTTTTCATTGCAATAATGGTAAGAAACTATGAAAGAAAAAAAAAAAAAACCCAAAAAACAAAAACAAACCAAAAGCCAACCCTCAGATTCTTACTTACAAATGGAAGGAGGCAGATATAGAAAAGTGACAGCAAGCCCTTGCCCAAGATAAAATTACAGAGCAGAAAACTCCATCCTGCTCTTCAGCACTGAAGGTCTCTTCTGCAGTAAAGCCAACCTCCTGAGCTGGGGTGTTTCCCAAATGAAAACAAGTTTCAGAGCCACAGTTTTGGATGCCATTCCAGTGGGCACATGCATGAATGCTCTTCTGAACCTCTGCCTCCCTGAACAGCCCTCAGCCAAATACCTGACAGCTGCTGGAGCCCAGAGCACCGGGGATCCCTGGGGAACAGATCCTTCATAAGCCCCCTGAAAATGAAAATATAACCAAGCCAGTTCCTGCTGGTGCTGTTTTTACCTGCCCTTGCCAAAACATCACCTTCAGTTTCCAAACATGCTGCCCTCTTTCTTAGGGCCTGGATGATCACTGGGCTTATTGGGCTAGAGGATCAAGAAGTCCAGGCTCTTATCCCTCTACCTCAATGTTCGGGAGTTTTACTGCACAGTCTATTTTAGCCACACATTAAATAAAAGAGGTGGTACATGAAAAAAGGAATAAAAAAGCAATATCCTTATCCAAATGCCTTGTGCCTATTGAGGCACCAGCTGTGCCATGTGCTCTCTGCTGGCTGTTTGGGGTTTGGCTGCTGTTTCTCTGGAGTTGGGGGGTGCAGTGGCTGCCCTTGGTCGCCCACCCCATCCCAGTGACAGGCTTGTGCAGCAGTGCCTGCTGTCAGGACATGTGCATTTTGGTGTTACTCATGGCTCAAAAATAGCCAACCTGCTTTATTTGCACATTTACTTCAGCAGCACGGGGCTTTGCTCCTATCTCAAAGGGCTGGAGACCAGCCCAAGTCTGAAAGGTTTTAGGGAAAAAAGTGTTATAGGGTGAGAGGACAAGGAAATAATCCAGGAGAAACTTGCTGCTGCTTCTAGCCACAGCTTAGACCAGACCCTTCATGAACACAACCCTTTCCTCCTAATTTTTTTTTCCCAGCCCATGAGCCCAAGTTGAAGCTGTGTTTCCAGCCTAGAGGAGACATGTGGAGTCAGTGCTCCCTGCAGCAGAGCTCCAGATCATCTCACCCACCTGTTTGAGCCTGGTTTTCTTACAGAGATTACATCTTCAGGGACACGGGGACACTGTTACTGGCAATCCTCAGAGTGCCTGGCACAGAGGGCATGATGAACCTCCTTATACTAACCGGATACACACAGAAAGCCCTTACTACTGCCACCCAAATTAGTGAGGGGGGAAGGCAATGTGTGTATTAAATAATACTTAGCAGTACAAAGGATTAAATGCCTCTTTATTTAAGGGAGAGAAAAAAGGGAAAGTGGAGAAAAAGGAGCTTTCTAAAAGCTTAAATTTGGGGCCCCGCACTTTGCTGAGCAGCTGGGCCTCCCACACTGTCTGGTTTGAAGTGGATCTCTCACACAGGGACTCGGTGTGCTCAGAGCCCCCACTATCCACAGGCAGATCTGTGTGTGTTGTGTGAGTGCTACACACCACCAGCCCACAGGTTCCAGTTAATTAGCAGAAATACCCTGGTATTACATTGGGTCAGCCCGTCAGTCAGGGAGAATCCCGTGGTCCTGCCTCATGTCCATCCCAGGACTGCAACCATCCACTGTCTGCTACTCAAATCCAAGGCCATAAAGGCCCATGGAAGCATCCAGCTGCTAACAACTCACACCAAAGCCCTGGGCAGTAGGGGGGATACAACAGAAAACCAGCACTAAAGAAACCCAACCTTAGCACCAAGGTTGATACTAAAAGCCATAAAACCCTGCAACAATGAAAAAGAAAAAAGGCATGGCAAAACCAAAGTTCAGACACGAACATGAAGGTGGCTGGTTTGGAAGAGGATGCCTAAAATTCTCTCTCCTGAAGCTTGTCACATGTCCTGTCCCAGCAGGATTATGGTTTGCACACACCAGCACACGTCACCTTGTATTCATAGGCCTAAAATGTTCCTGTCAGTCGTACACTCCACAAAGGCCAGCAAGATCCAAGAGACTGCTTCCCCCTGCCCACCCCGTGGCTGTTTCATCTGCCTGTTCCATCATCATCCTCATCCCATCCCCAGCTCCATCAGCATATGCTGCAGGAGGAGAAATATAATTCAGTTCAGAAGATTCGCTTTGAGGTATCCAGTTGTCTTGTACAACCTTGGACGTGTTTCCTGAGTCTCAATTAGCAGAGGAAAAGTGGCAGCACTGATGGTGGAGGTCTGGAAGCCCTTCCTCCACTGCAGAGCAAACTGGATTCACATTGACACAGGGAAACATCCTCCCCAGGAGCACATCCTGCAAAGCTCTTGAAGCTGCTGTGGATTTGGAGAGGCCTCAGTCCCTGGTGCTCTTCACCTGCTCACATCCTGATTGCCTGTACACAGGGTTCACCTCTGACTCTCCTTTGTTTTGCTTCAGGGCTGCAGGCTTGTTTTATTTTGGTCAGATGAGTGTGGTTACATGCTCCTACACCAAATCCAGGGTGTGAGTCAGTGCTGTCCCTTCTGGATGCTGGCTGGGGGACGTGGTGGTGACAGTGACACCCATACTGGGGCAGTGTGGCCACGGGAGCTGCACACACAGCTCAGGATTAGCTGAGTGCCCACAGCACAGACATCCACCAAGAGCCTGTGACAATGGCATTTCCAGACTTCTGCTTTACAGGAAATGCCTTGTTATCCCATAAAATAACAGGACAGAACACCTGTCAGTCAGGACCCAGACTCACAGCCCAGCACTTCACACAGGGCAGCAGGGCTGGTTTCATTCTCTCCAAAACTCCTTCACTCCTCTGCCAACAGCTTAAATCCCTCTGATGGCCTTCAGGTGAACTCTTGGCCTGCAGGGATTATGCAGAGGGGACGGGGTGATGCTGTAAACCAGCAGGCAGCAGCTGGGAGAAGCAGTACTGGTGGAGGGAAGCCAGCCACTGTCTGGGTCACTGCTCCAGGGGTGGGTTTCCCTATGGATGCCTGTGCTGTGTGCCCACTCTCCAGGGAACTGAGCATGGCTATTTCTGTCCCCCTGTCAGCAGCAAGGAACCCCGGAGTGTTCCTCTCCCAGCCCTGCTGGTTCTCCCAGGGCCAGGTTTCCTCCCTCTGTCCCATCCAGCTTGCTGGGTCCCTGCCAGAGGCCCTGGTGCCAAAGGAGGGGTGACACAACTCCTGTCTCCCCAGAATGGAGATGAGAGGGACAGGGGAGGGACTTGGAATTATCTGACTGTGCACCTGTCACCCTGCAGCTCCCTCGCCTCTGGATGATCCCCCTGTGCTGGGAGGAGCACGGTGGTGTGGGGAGTGTCTTACCTTGCTGAGCCCTCACCAAACTCACACCTCGGTGCTGCAGACCACGAAACAAGACCCCCAAATCAGCCACAACACCCCATTTCTGTATCCTCAGCTGTGTTTGGAAACAGCAGAGACAGACCCACCGTGGGCTGGGTTTCCAGCAGGAGTGGCCGTGCCTGGAGTGCAGGGGCTGCCCTGGGATGAGGCTTTGATTTGGGGCTCAGCTGGCAAACACTGACTGCAGCCCTGGCTGGGTGTCAGCTGCTGGACAACCAAAGCTGTGCCTGTCCCCCCATGCCAGCAGGTCCTGTTTCCTCCAGGCATCTCGTTGTGCTGCCTGCAGACAAAAATACTTCCCCAGCTGCTGCCCACCTGGTTCTGGAGACGAGTTTAGGAAACAGCAATAAGAAACTGAAAATAAAAGGCTGAAAAGAGAGAGATACAGGGCTCATACCAGAAGTGAGAGCACTAAAAATAGTGGTGATACAATCCATCAGAGCTATAGGTCATAATTAAGCACTTGAGTGTCTTTGGGCATCAAGCAAGTGCCTCTCCAGCAATAGGAAATTCACAGGGGCTTAACAGGAGAGACGGCGTGTCCTGGGCTCCCAGCCGGACCCTGCCGAAAATAGAGAATGTGTGGACACTGTCAGTGCTCTGAGGGGCTGATGCCCCTCTGCTCTGCATGAGGCTCTAGCACACTCCTTTAACCCCCAGCCAGAGAGCCGTGGGGTTTTCCAGGGGATGAAACAACCGCTCCTGCCAGGAGAGTAAAGGGCAGGGAGGAGCAGGAGGGTGTGCTCACCCCTTGGGCACAAGCCCTGATGTATCCCCAGTAGCTCTCAGGAGCTGCTGGGACACGAATACACCAACAAGATGCAGGAGCAGCTCGTGTGAGGCTCAGGCACATCAGCATCTCCTCCATGGAAGATCTTTGGAAGAGCTTTGTTTTTCCCCTGGAAGGAGAAGCCAGAGCTCTGAGCCACCTTCCAGTCTGGAGATGATCCGTGCCTGCTGGGCTGCCCCATCCCAGGCAGCTGCATCTTTCGTGGGGAGCTCCCAGCCCTGAGAGGTTGGTTTGACTGCAATCCAAGCTTTTATCCAAACCCTAACTGCTGCTCAAGTGATTTGAAATTATCAAGGCAATACACCTGGATGTGTATTTCCCTTTCCTCACTGATGCAGCCTCAGCTCCACCCCTCCCCACACCCCCCGGCTGTGCAGAGCACGGCGGAGTCGCCCGGGCCAGCAGGGCCTGCCTGTTCCTGGGGTACCCCATTTCCCCAGGAAAAGGTGTTTTTATGCCAATAAACTTCACCCAGGGGATGAGCAAGAGTGGCCTGTCAGGTTTGGTTCCCTGCTGCTGTGCCCACCCCAATGCCTGTGGGTCTAGCTGAGGGCCCGTGGCAGTGATGCCATGGTCAGCTAAAAGGTGCCTCTGAAGTCAATTGATGCTGCTCTTTAGATTCTGTATAGAATATCATGCATGAGATTGAGTGGAAAATATCTTCTTTAACTCCTCCAGAAGCAGGATTATTTAACTGAGCTGCTATTCCCTGGAAACTTTTGACTCAAGCATTACGACATTGCAATTCAGGAGAAATTCAATATCACAACAGCCCTTGGCTAATCTGTTTTCTCTTCTGGGACCAGGAAAGCTCAGACTGGAATAAGGAAATTTAAAACCAGTTCAGCTCTAAGAGTGAGTGATAGTTAAAACCAGCATGAAATAGGCAAGGATTTTGAAAACAAACACATGGCTCAATCAAACATGATCCTAAAAGAAGCTGAAGCAGCTACAACCCCGGTGCTGCTCCTGCTCGGCGTGTGCAGGGTGTGAACAGGCTGAAGGACACAGCAGAGGCTGAGACTCAGGACAACTTCATGGCACAGACTTGAGCAGCAGGAGCACAGCCCTGGGCTGGGAAGAGGAGACTGATGTCCAGTGTGTGGTCATGGCTAAGGGTCCCCCCCGAAGGGAGCCCCAAGCACCTGCAGCTGCACAGCGAGACTGGGTTTGAGTCACAAGAGCTTGAAAGTCATAATTTTATTTTCTCTCATTCTGCCTATTTTTGGCTTCAGATTCTTGGATGTCTCCTGCCTACTCCCCAAATATGTGACAAGGAGTAGGTTTGAGATAGTAACAATATTAAAATAAGTCAAAGTGCAGATTGAGCTGAAAGTTCACACAAATGCAGGATAAAAACCTCTCAGCAAAAAAATAAGAGTCAGGTAGGCAGAAGATCCTCAGGAAAAGACTGGGGAGCAAGCGAGTGCTGCAGGCTCAGTGGAGTCCCCAGGGCCACATGGTTTAGGACACCCCACAGGGACAGTCACACTTGAGACATGCCCTGCTCAGCACTGCCCAGGCTGAACCAAGGAGGCAAAATCCAGAGTCGAATGGGAATGATCCTAAAATATTCACTGTAAGGAGAGAGAGGGAGATAGCCAGCAAATCAACAAACTCCAAGATATTAAAGGCCAGTACGTTCTTGCACCCTCCACAGCCATAAAACTCGCAGAAATAAAGATGCCAGATACTGACACCGTTTAAAGGGAGGGCACAATATTGTATCACCATATGGTGATGTGGCACTGGCCAAGGGCCTGGATTGCAGCACACACACACACCTGGCAATGCCTCATTTTTTGTTTTTGCCCATCTTTCTTCTGGGGACATTCCCTGGCTTCCTGCAGGGTACATCCTCATGGGATAAGGGGCTTTCCCCAGAACAGAATTTATGTCAAGAGATGATCAGCTGGATTATTCCAATCACAAGGTATTTTTTATGTTTTTAACCAGAAGCTATAAAAATCCAGGAAATGTGGATTTATGGCCTATAAAAGGTTTAGCTTAAGCTATGACCTACAGTCTTATGTAATTTACTACTGGCCTTAGAGAGGACTCCAATTCCAGCACCCCAGTGAGCTCTTTTTGGAGCGTTTCTTGATTTGGGCTCTTTCAAAGCACCGTTGGGCAGTCGGTCAGATATGGGAGCTTGGAGGGCAGCTGGGCACTTGACCCAAGGCACAGGAGAGCCAGGAAGTGCCAACCTTCAGCTTCTCATGAGGACTGTGGCTGTGCCAAGTTGGAAAATCCCACCCCAATTTTGGCCCTTGGTGTTTGCCCTGGAAACAAGTTGTTTGCTGCTGAGCCTGCTCCTTTCTCAGCCCTCTCCATCTCTTTAGGTGCCAGCAAGTCAATACCTCTGAAGAGATGAATTGAACAGAGGGGTTGCATCCACGTCTTGGCTTGCAGAAGGGTCTGCCCAGGGCTTGGCAATGTTTCTGCTGTGATGCCAGAGCTTGTGGGGGTGACTCTGGAGCATCTCTCCACCACAACCCACTCTGATGCCATTTCTGCCTTGGAGGCTTCCCTGAAGATTCAGCCCTGACACGTTCTTCCATGAAGGAGAATCATGGAATATGCTGAGTTGGAAGGGACCCACAAGGATCATCAAAGACCAGCTCCTGGTCCTGCACAGAGCACCCCAACAACCCCACTCCTGTGCCTGAGAGCACTCTCCAAATGGCCCTGGAGTTCTGGCAGCTTTGGGGCTGTGACCACGGCCCTGGAGTCACTTTATACCCTGGAGAACATCCCTGGGTGATCCATGTCTGAAGGGGAAGGAAGAGTCTGCAGCATCAGTGATTTATTTAGTTTGTGACAAGGAGTGATGAGAGCTGCCCAAGCAGGGTGTGAGATACACCTAAGAAATGGAATCTGTACAAACAAGAAAGGAAACTGCAGCAGCTGTGGAGCAAAGCTCCTGTGTCTCTTGCCCAAACATCAAAGCTTCCCTGGAGGAAGGTGTGCTGCACACTGTGCCCTGAGGCCAGTATTTGGGTGTAGAACAGCTGGAGGACCAAACATCACCAGCCCTGAAGAACCTCCAGACTTGTGCCAGTCTGATCTGCAGTTTTCCTGAACCATGACTTTCTCAGCTGGCTTTTTTGCTCTGTATTTTTTTTCATTTGGGGATCAGCCTGAGAACAGACCTACATTTTGTCATGGTTACACCAGCCCAAAGCAACACTGAGCAGTAAGCAGCACAGTCTAGTTGGTATCATGCAACCCAGCTGCTCGAGGCACAAAGAGCCCAGCAAAGTCTGCTTGAACCATGGGAGGAACATGAGAACTGCCAGTTCATCAGCAGATAAAGCCCTGCCAGTGCTGCCTCCTGAAAACTCTCCTTGGGACCTATTCTCATTCCCTTCACCTTCTTAAGTCTGATTTCAGCTCACACCTCACACTGCTTGCAAAGCCCAGCTCACAAAACGAGAACAGTTTAACACCCAAGTGCTGCTGCTGTCAGCTCAGAACACTGCTGGTGGCTCAACACAGCTTTGTTGAAGTCTCTTCACCCCTCCAAAATGTCTCCTCCATGGTTCCTTTTGAAGGTTTCTGACCCATTTGTGTGATTTCCAGGCTGAGTGAAGCAATGAACCCCCTCTCCTGCCCCTTGGTCTGCTGTCAGCCAAGAGGGGTTCCTGTGCCTCTTGCCCTTCTGACAGACCAGGCCACTTCAGAGCATTTACAGGCATTTCAAAGAGATTCTGACCAGCAGAGCCCTGAGCTTCCTGCAAACCAGGATGGCAGCAGAGCCTGGACTGGAAGGGTGTGAAGAGCTGCCAGGATGAGCAGTGCCACAGGGATCATGGTGCAAACTCCCCCTCACCCTGTGCCCAGAGCTGCTCACCCACCTCTCTGTTTACAGCTTCCTGCAGTTCAGCCACAGCTTCGGCCCAGACGGGACATTTGGGGCTTTATTGCAAACGCAGGTTGCTGAGGTGAAATGACCTTCCAAGCACCCTGAAAAGTTCGGAGAACAATTAAAACTGCTTGCAAAAGCCAGTGATTGACTTGCTGTGCCCAGCTGATGGCAAGTTGTTACCCAAAAAACGCAGCAAAGCTGTTTCCTCACCCCCTTTGCATGAAACCTTTATTCTGTCCTGGTGTTGTCTAGTGTTGGTACTGTCAGTCAGATGGTGCTGGGATGTTCCTGGTGCCTTCCCTCCCTCTGGAAATGTCCTTCCTCATTTCCTCATCCCACATGTGGAAACCTGCACAGCCCTGAGTAGGGCAAGGATGGGTACCTCGTGTCTGGGCCTGAGTTTGCAATGCCAAGGTGGGGGGCTTGTCCTGCATCCCCCAACCTCTGAGCTTGGCCTGGCTGAGCATCCAACCTTCCTCCCTCCCTCCTCAGGGGGAAGGAGACTCAAGCACATCTGCAAAGGGCAGAAGAGCTTTTTTAGCTCCCGAGCACCCACACAGTGTTTATTTCCAAGTGAGTCAACCAGACTCTAATGGGTTTGTGGATGCTGCACAATTCACCTCTCTCTTATCTCAGGGGTTTTCATTACCTTTTGGGCAATTTTGACAAGGATTCAATTTTCCCCACCCCCGCACACATCCTGCTGTTCTCTCATTGAACACATCAATTAGCAGCCAAAGAAGTCCTCAGCACCTTTTCTTCCCTGGATTCAGCCTCTCACAACATTTCCTTGTGCAGTTACCCACCCCAACCCGGGTCTGGCTGGAAAAGAAACTCTTCACACCTGATCCATGTGCTGCTCATCCCACAGATATCTCTGTGCCATCCCAGGAGCAGAATCCAAATACCCCAAGCAGGGACAGAGCCATGTGTGGCACCTACATCTCTGCAACAGCATCTGCCAGGAGCACATGTGTAAACAGGGGCAGAACAAGTGTGAAATTTTCTATCATTCTCATCCAGGGTACCCAGAGTATTCCAGAGGTATTCCAGCTGCCTTTGCAAACCAGTGAGCTCTCTGATTTCCTGATTTTTAGTCCTGCTGGGATACAGACAGCTGGACCATTTTCCATCAGTCCAGTTGTTTCCACAAGGTAGAAGCTGATTCAGCCAGCCTGGAGACACAGCAGGATCCAGGGTGACCTGTGGGACACCTCCCCACACTCCTGCTCCCTCCTCCAGGTGTTGCTTTCAGCCACCACCAGCCAGGACAGCAGGATGTGTGCTCTGACCCAGGGCAGCACCATCAGCTCTCCTTGTGCCTTGAACTCAAAGCAAACATCAGCCAAATTTAACTTTAAAGGCAGACCCCGAGACCTGTGTCTGCAGACCAGGCTTTGGGGAAGTCCAAGGATGACACTGGGAAGGAGCTCTGCCATCACCACCACAAAGGGCAGAGCTTGGTGGCAGCTCCATCCCTACCAGCCCTGAGCCAGGGCAGGGCCTCAGGGACACCAAGACATTGATCCCATCTCAGCCCCATGTGCCAAAAGGTGGAAGTGAAAAACAGATGTGATGTTTGGGAAGGTTTCCAACATGACTTTTGGGTTTTTTCGCTTTTCCTCTTCATTTAAGCTCCAAATCTGAAACAGCCTAAAAGGCCCCTGGACACAACAACATTCAGGAGTGGGAGATGGCAGCACCCCCCAACATGCCCCAAATCCCTGGGCAGGGGAAGGTCTGGGGCAGATGGAAGGAGCATCAGCCCCCTCAGCCCTGCGGCCACACCTGCTGCCGGCTCATGGGTTTAGAACTGTTCTCAGATGGAGAATGAGAGAAGAGGACCTTTAACATCCCACCTGCAAACTGGAACAGAACTTCCCTTAAGGCTGGAGAAGCAGCAGGAAAGGGAGTGCTGGAGAACAGCTGCTCAGCCCTTGCAGTGCCAAGAAAGGTCATCTCCCCCACCCTGCCTGGCTCCATCCCAGCACCCAGCAGGACCTTTGTCTAATAAAATTTTCCCTTTCCCAAGTGTTGGGTGAATTGGACTGGAGGTCCCAGCTCTGGAGCAGACAGAGACAAATCCCAACTGGAGCACTCACAGGGGTGAGGGCAGGGGAGCATCTCCTGAACCCCAGAGTGACCAAGTGCTTGGGTTCCTCTGTCCTTCCTTAGACACAACAGCTTCACCTGGGAGAGCTCCAGAGAACCTGAGCCTTGGCTGCTGCAGGAAGGCCGGGAGAAAGGAATGCTCCAGCAGAATGTGTCTCCTCTTGAGCTCCACATTGTGTTTGAATTGTAAGAGCACCATCTTGTGTCATAACTCACACTGCTCCTGGCCAGAAGCTCAAGCAGAATGTAATAAACACCAATCCACATTTCTTCCCAACAGCCTTCTCCCCACCATCATCCTAAAGTGTTTTAAAAAGCAGGAAACTATTTGCCCTCAAAATAGTTTTTTTAAAAAGAAGTGTAACCACAGAGAATCACAGCGAGTCCTGCAGGCCCTGCTGGGAGCTGCACTGGCTCCTGGCCAGAGGCCCCTCACAGCTTCTCCTACAGCAGAATTAAGGGGCACTTGTGCATCAGAGATCACCAGCATGTCCAGTACCAGCTCGACTGTATTGCTCAGACAGGACACTGAAAACGGGAGGTGAAGGCAAAAAGGAATGTCAGAATTTTGGTTTATTATTTATTCCACTGTAGAAAAAGGGAAATAGTCTCCCTCAGTAAATCTGAGGCTTAATGTCCAGCAAAAAGTATTTTTCAATAAAGGCATTCACATTGAAAAAGTTTAAGTGTGTGTATTCTACCTTGAACATCTGTTTGCGTAGGAGACTGATACAAGTGAGAGAACTTTTTTGAAATCCACCTCAGATTTTAAAGTACAGTGAGGGCTTTTCCCATGATCCCATGCCCAGTACAGACAGGTTTGTTATTTCCAATGGCTTCAAACTTCAGTCTCCAAACACCACTTGTAACACCTTAGCTCAGTTCACAACTCTTCTCACATCTCTCTCAACACCAGATCTGAAAAATTCAATTATTTATGCACAGACCTGAGGGCTCCAGGGCTGCTGGAGGAGCTGAAACATTCCCAGAGTGAGGATTTATGATTTGTGTTTCTTCCTTGTACAGACACACTCTCCTTCAGCACAGTGCAGCGTGTGACCTGCCTGAGAATGCACATGGCCCCAGAACCATCACTGTGAGGAGAGGGAAATGCATCAGGACATCTGGAGAGGAAAAAAAATCTTCCAGGAAAACTCCATTAACTGAGCAAAAATGAAGGTGGGTTTGTTAAGCACCAGGTTTATAAACCTTCAAGGTGGTACAACAGTGGTAACAGGACATTTGGTGGTTCTCATCCATAGCTGATTCCAGAGTGTGCACATGCATTTGTGCAAATGAATCTGAAATTTTCTTGTTCTTCAAGTTCTAACCAACTTCACGTGGGCCCTTCAGCAGTGCCCAAGGGCAGCAGTAACAGCTGCAGTGACCCCCACAGGGAGGGCAGGGGGGCTCTGTGCCCCCAGCACAGCTCTCTGCACCCCCTTTCTGCACCCAGAGCAGCTCCCCCAGCCCCGGGGAATAGCCAGGGGCTCTCAGGCACACTGCTGACACTCTGATCAGGACACACAGCCGGGACAAGCGTGATTACAAAGGGGCAGGTGAGCTGGGCAAACACGAAGCCCTGGCTCTGGCCAGGAGTTCTGTTTCTGCAGTCACCATGTCCTCATTCCTCTGCCTTAAAAACACATTTCCTTTGCTGAGCAGGAAGTAGCCAGCGAGCACTTGAGCTCTGATGAATCTGTGCTAAAACAACTTCAAAAATAAATCTCAGTGTCAGCATCTACTTCATCCGAGCTGCATTAAGCAGATCTCCTCCAGATCTGTGTCTTAAGAGAGGCACAGATATCACAGCTTTTCTTCACAGCTTTTGTCTGGGCCCACAATGAGAGAGCAGGATAACACTAGTCTTGGACTGACTCAAACACATGGTTGTGTCTTCTCGTAGCACCAAAACTCTGCAAAATTAACAGGACGTGACAAAGAACACACTCACCCAATGCATGTTTCATATACATATTTATATATATTTCATGTACAAAGTTACATTCTGAACCTCATGGATTCAATAATAGAAATAAATACTGAAATAACTACACTGCTATATGAGCTCTTCTGCTCACAGAAAAGAAGCCTCAAGTTTTAACAGACAGCAAGTTTAACGCTGTAGAATCCATCTCAGATTACAGAGGCAAGTAAAATTCAGCATAAGTGTCCAACAGACGAAACTTTCAAAAATTACAGACCATAAAATGTTTAAAATATATGTTTAAAAGATTGAGAAATGTGCATCAACAAAATTAATAAAGGAAACTTAATCTTGTTAGAGAGTGGGAGAGACATTTAGTGTATAGAAAAATGCTTTGAGGTGCAATACAGATTGTTACAATATGGCATAACCCTGTCAGAAAAGAACATTTAATTTCCCTAAAGAAAAACCGTATTTGAGTTTACCGTGTCTCGTTTTTCAGAGCAGGCCTTCACAAGGCCCCCCTCAACAGGGCCATTTACAGAGTGCTAAGTCAGGTTTAATCCTTTGGTAACTTTTATAATACTCACATGGAAATAAATATTCAGTTACACAGCATTTTTTTAAAGACACACGTTCTTTAGAACAGTTAGTATAATAAAACAGATTTAACATTTGTTTGTTACTAAGGCAGCCTATGATAAAGTGTCTACGCTCTGTCACCTCGATCCTATCCGGCACAGGAAAACTTTCCCAAGGAATGGACGATGCAGCCTCACCCTCACCATGCAAACACCCCTACCCAGGCAAGTCATGTGCTGCATATTTTGTGCTCAAAATGTTTCCAAACTATTAACAAGCTGTAGCTATCAAGAGATTAGCTCCTATTTATATGATGCTTTAATGATGAGTGTAATGCATAAACACATTCTTGAGACAGAACTGAGCGTGTATTGTCATCCCAGTGCCCGGGGTTTGCATACTTTATTCACCTTTCAAAGTGACCTTAAGGGGAGTTTATACAGCCCAGCACACTGTGATGGCAACAGGGACCCAAGTTAATCTACTGTACCTTAGGACAGGGGATAAAGTTTTTAAATGAGAAGTGCACATGCCTTTATCTACACCCATAGTGCTACACAGTTCAGCTACTGTCTGCTTTAAAACCCTTCCACTTTTGGACAGAAGCAATCAATCATTCTCTGAAATATTTGCAAGGGCTGGCCCACTGAGGTGGCTGAAATGGCACAGTGGGCCAGCTCCATTTGGCAAGAGACCAGGAACACACTTGCCAGTTTGCAGGGCTCCAGCTGGAGCAGTAACGCCACTCAGAGGAAACAGCTCATCTCTAATAACAAATTAAATCCTACACAGAACCAAGGAACAGAATTGTGCGTTTTTTTCTGAGAACATGAGAATGTGACAATTACCAGTGAGTAAAAAAATTTGGAGACTGTGTTTTCCAAAGAGAAGAAAAAAAATAATTCAAGAAAATGACAGGAAAAGCAATGAAACTGCACCACTCACAGTGAAGATTCTGCACAACAGGAAAAGTTTAGACAGCATTTTTCTTAAGACATCCAATCCCATTAGTTAATTCAGATGTGCTTCATGTTCAGCATACATGCCTATAAGTTTAAAATAGGTCTAAGAGTGTTGACTCAGGTTACTTTTGTATAATTGGTATTTGTATAATTTTTAATAAGCTTCCAGACTTTACATTTAAGCCAAAGTACTTTAAGAGTGACATTCAAGATGAATATGGAAAGCAAATTATGAACAACATGCTCTCATTGCTTTTGGCATTCTGAAGAGAAAAATACTACCAAGGTATTAAACATCTTTAATAAGGATTTTTACTACATAGTTCATGTCCTAAATACATATTTACGAGTGGAACAGCTGTGTACAAAATATGTCGCTTAAAAAGTATTTATACATATAAGTCTAACCAATAGACCTGAATGGAGATTTTCTGGTTTATCAGCTATGATATGCATTTGAAAAAGCTGCCTAAATATATATTTACACAATAGACCTCAGCTAAATGTGTTCATTTAAAAAATTAAGAAAATATATAAACACATGTTTGCCTGATAGACCAGAACTGCTCCTATTACATAAAAATGTTTAGGCAATTTTAAAAAAGTGTTTCTATATTTACTCCTCTGAAACTGTTCAGTTCTCTCACATAATCAAGTTACTAAATTTCTCTGCTAATCTGAACAGCTCCAGCCGTTTGGGGGTAAATGCTGGATGTTTATTAAAACCCCTCAAAACTTTTACTTTCCAGAGACTAAATTAAAGAGCAAATCTGGGTTTTTAAATCTTCTGAAGTACAGAAATCATGAAGTGTTTAACTTAGGCCTGATACTAATGCAGAAATTTCAATGTAAAAGGAAGACAGTCTTAAACTCACATTTATGTTTTAAAAAAAAAGATGGTAAGTAGACAGAATGTCAGCCTAATATTAGTCTCCTGACTTTCAGTAATTTTCTCTGTCTTTGTGTTACCTGATAATATTGTTGCTAAATTTTTATTTTTTTTTACTAAATTGGGGTGTGGAGCTACAAAAAAATACATTTTGTACCTAATTTTGTGGAACTACACTTCCTTTACGATCTCACTTGAGCAGAATTTTTTCCTGTACACTCTCAGTCTTTTCTCATGCTCTAATTGAGGTCTCCAACCTCCACACACATAGTGCCTTAGGAGTTTGACCAGCCAGGCAGAGAAGGTCATTCCAAATGCTTAGGACATAAGGAGTTAAGACAAGAAGAGAACAAAACATATCCCCTGTCTGAGAATTTTACCATTATTTTCCAATTTATATCAACCTAAGAATACCCTTTGGAAACAGAGTTGTTCCGTGTCGGGCAGATGGAAAAAATATTATGCTCAAAATTCCTCATTCCTGAGAGCAGCAGTTCAAAACTTTAAGGTTCATTAGTGAAAATATGATTTTATTTAAATATTTTCATTTTAATTCCTATACAGCCTTCTCTTTCCCCCACAAATTCTGAAGAATGTGACAAATTAAACCATGTACAGTATATGAGCAAGATTTTCCAAGTTTGAAAACAAAAGCTGAAACAGAGTTTGCTTTAGCCCTCACTGAGTAGTTGGATGAGCCTTAATAATCCATCTTCTAATTTGTCCATTTTTTTTTTTATACTCTGGGAATAACTTTGCTGTTTTACCCAATGCATTATACAGTGAAATGAAGCTCAGCTGGGACAAAGCTGAACTCAAGTGAGACTACCAAAGAAGTGAACACATGAGATTGGTGTGGTACAGTAAAACTGTCTCAGCTGCTCACTGTGGTGTGCACACCAGCTGGAGAAACATCAGATTTCCTCACACTGTTCCATTCAACATGGGTGCAGTAAAACAGCACAAGCTAATTCTGTATAGCTAAAGGTATGACAGATTTGCAATATAAAGTTAAACAGCAAAGAAATGCTTCAACATCATGTAGTGAAACAGGTTCACAAAATAAAAAAAAAAAACATGCAGAAGCGTTTTTTTTTCTTTTTCTCCCCCATCCACCCCCCCACCCCCCCATTTTTAAGGTCTCCAATTGCATCCTATGGGCTCACTCACTGCCACACATGACTTGCCACACTATCAAGTGACTCCTCTCAGCTTTGGCTACAGAAGGTTCAAGTGGTAGAGCTTCTCCCAGAAGTTCAGATTCTCCTCCTTCATCACCTGGAAAAAAAACAATGTTGTTTGAGGCAGCCAATAACCAGAACAGCATCAACACCACATGCAGCAAGACAAGAAAAACACTAAAAAGACAGTGTTGCCATATGCTGATATAAAAACATATTAAAATCTGTGAATGTAAACAGTGTGTTGCATAATTATTTCAGAGCCCAGCATTCTGCTGACCGTATTCTTTACTTCTAGCCCAAAAAATAATGGCAGTTTCCTAAGTATCCATATTCTACCTGTTTCATTACTTATAACTCTTTAATGTAGAGAGGCCTAATCTGCAAACTAGCAGGCAGACACAGAGATGGTTTTGCCACTAGAAAGTATTCTGGGACAAACCCAAACCTATAAATGCCCTGGGACAAGAACTGTAATTGAGCACACGTGAGACAACACAACATTCATGTCTACAGTCAAACTTTCCCACTCTTTCCTCCTGTTCCAGTTATTCCAGCTTGTCACAACTCTGCCCATAGTGGCAAAGACAGCCTTGAGAACATTCTCCACTATTGCTCTTCAAAAAGAAGAGCAGTTTTGTACTCTGGGTGACAGTAGCTGCCTGGGACCAAAGGTGACACTGAACTGCACATGGACAGCCAGGACCATTAATCCAGGAGGTCGCTTTAATCAGAGGAAACAGGAACTGACCTACACCTTCAGGAAGGTGCCAAATCAAATTTTGGCTGATGTTGTGATTAGACTCCTTTGAAGGGCCGAGGGAGCTAAACACAGAGTAGCCCCAAATTGCTCTTGACAGTTTTCTGGCCTCATGTGGTACTGGCTGGCCTAAGGCAGCACTGGCACTCAGCTCATGGCTTTGCCATCATGCCACAGGACCAGCAAAACCAGCATTTGGAATGTGACTGCTCCAGCTGCCCTGGAGTGACTGCAGCACTTCAGCCCTCACTGCACTGTGGCACAGAACTGCCTCCAGCCCTGCCTCCCACAGAAATCCAACACGGGCACCCCAGGAACCTGCTTGTCATTGATTAGTGGGATGACAGGATTTGGGATGGCCTTCCTGGGTTTTCCTTTGTAATGGTTTAGGTGGGTTGTTTTGCTGTTTGGTTGGTTTTGAAAGACTACACACAGATTTAGGCAAAAGGTCAAAAGCAGGTCTAAGAGCTGTGACACCTTTTCATGCACTTTTTGTCAAGGTCTCAAGCTGCAGATTATAAGCACAGAATCACAACAGTTCTCACTTTATTTCCCCAAAGAGTTAAATTTAAAAAGAAGATACATGTTTACACAAGAACTCTTTTATGGGGTAGATCATGCAAAACTGCTATCCAAGAAAAGCAGTGATCAAATATGATGGGCATGCAGAGATAAGTGATCTACTTTATTCCTTCCTACTCAAAAATGAGTAAATTTTACACTGAGCATTCTTCACTTAACACGACTTGTTTTCAGTCAGTCTGCATATTTAAGTAACTAAGGACATGTTTTCCAGCAGTTTGAGACAGAAGATTAACCTGCCAAAGAAAGACTGAAAGAATAAACAGGCAGCTGGTACATGACTCCAAAGCAGAGTTTCAAATAAACCTTCTTAAACAGGTTTATCTCATCCCAAAGGTCATGGTTTATTGGAAGGAGGAGGAGAAGCTGAAAGTGCGTGTCAGAATAAAAATACTTCTACTCCTGCAGTGCATGGTAAAGACTGTATATACTGACCACAGAAAGGCACTCACTGCAATTACAGCAGCAGCTCTTATGTGGTTAATACCCTTTCAGTATGAAGTATGACTCATTTAAAGCTCAGATTTCTTACCCATTCTGAAGTCAATGTATCCTTCTCCACCGCTTATCACCAACATTGATTTTAAGGGACACTGGTTGAAGGACTCTTGGGCTTGTTTATCAGCTGTTAGATCTGTTCCACCACTACTCTGAGGGCAAACAACCTGACCTGGGTGAAAAACAGAACACTTTTTATGTCTTATCTCAGAGTAAAACCTTCTGTGCTTGGTCATTAGATGACAAGGCCTAAAGCAACTGAAGTGCCTTCCAAACAGGCAAGTGCTCACTTAGCACAACACCCTTTTCACAGAAGGAAGCAAAGTCCTTGCCTGTGATCAAGCCCATTTCCTCCCATTAAACAGGGCTGCACTTAGCAATTAGACAAGTCTTGTAATTAAAATCCAATCTATTGTTTCTGAAAGTATGAATTCATACTCCTGCTATCTTTGCCTAAACACTATGTTTAACTAAGTGAACGAAGGAAACAACAATAAACCAACAAAGAACCCAAACAAATAAAAACCCTTTTGAAGATGGTAACAAAACCTCACCTGGTACTGCAACAAAGAATTTCACAGCATCCCTGTGGCCGTGGAAGCAGAGCTGTGCATGTGCCATGGAGCAGTAGGGGATGAATGTCCCTGGAGTCACTTTGTCACTGTGCTCATCTCCATACACACGGATCACACTCCCTGGACGGTTTCCAGAGCCTGCTGCTGATTTATTGGCTGTAAAAGAAGAGGAGTTGTTTTCTACTTCAAAACACAAACTGCTCAAGTGGTTATTTGTTAAGAAACCTTATGGGTACCATCTAAAAGCTAAAGCCAACTTAGATAAAAATGAAACAGGAGGGCAGCAATGCCAATTCAAGACAGAGCTGGAAAGAAAAAGATTGCATGCTTCGTTATTTTTAAGTACATCAGAAAATGGAGCAGGATTCTTATTAGTCTAGCATAAACATCAGATTTCAATATCCTACTTTTGGGAAAAAATAATTTGTGACAGGACTGTATCTCTTTCATAGAAAATAAGTACCTCTAATGTGTTCCAGTATGAGTAAATTCCACATACTTAAGCATGTAATTAAAGACAGTTTCATTACAACTAACCATAATGTATGCCCTTGCCAGCAAAAATTCTCTAGAAACAGCCACCTGTGGGCATGAAAGAGCTACCCTATTATCACTCTACATCTAGATTTTACTGAGAAGTTTTAAAATACATTAAACCAGAGAAGTACTCATGCTAGACATACAAGCCATCTCCATTCCAAAGACTATCAAAGAAGTGAAAGAAACAGTGATTTGTAACAAGACAGCAAATGATGGGGATTAATGACAAAGTTATAAGATGTGGTATCACATTGGCTGGAAGAAAAACAGTCTATATGAGAGTTCAGGTGCAACACAGATGATATGCTAAACTGCTGAGCAGACTGGTGGCCATTTAGCAAACATAAAACTGCTGCAATGCAGTGACTGCGAGTGGAAAAACATTTAGGAACATACAAAGGGTAAATCTATAAGGAGTGGGAAACAGCCTCGAAGTGGCTATTAGAAGCCTGAAAATAGGTTTTGGTTCAGGATCTGCACTTACCCCGCAGCCCCAGTAAACGTCCCTGGTGGAGGATTACAGCTAGTGAGAAAGGAGGAAAGGGGAAATGGATAGGTATGACAGTAGAGGAGAAGGATTAATGAGAACCCACCACTCATGTTTTGGTTTTTGATAAGGTAGAGCTTAAAAATTTAGCTCCTAAAAAACCCAATAGGTATTTAATTACAGAAGATTCAATCAAAAGTCACAAAGAACAGTATCTTATTATAGAAGTTTCAGTACAAAATAGACCACAAAAGCACTGTCACATGTTTTTAAGTTTATTGTTGATTAGCAACGTTTCCCCTTTCTCTCTTTCCCTGGCAGGAGGCTCCAGAGTAATACAGAATGACTCGTGTTTTCAAGTACCCTTTTGGAACATCATCTGCTGCCCTGCTACTGAGACCCAGGGGATTGAGAGATGCCACTGCTCATTCAAGGATGTGACTGCTTTTAAAAACCATTAATATTCCTCACCAGGGTTCTCAGCCCCACTATCAGGCTACCCCCAAAAGGCTGTTCTGACCCACAACCAACCAAAAGAACTGAAATTAAACTGAACAGCTTTAATAGGGATTTCTTTGCGTTCACTCCTGGCTTAAAACAAACTCCTCTGGAAACATTAAATTAAGCTTGACACAAAATAAGAGCTGTAATTTTTGAAAGCATGATTTAAAGTGTCTCAAAATCCATGACAAGGAGTCTGTCCTTCCTTAGTAACATCCATGCAAGGCAAAAAAAAAGACAATTACTGAATGGATGGACAATGCAATGGAACAATATGAGAAACAATGCATGTGTTTGCTGCTCAACAAAGATACAACATGAAGCGTTTTCACTATTAAATCACCCTAAAATTTCCCCTGTCACACTGCACTAGGTAACAACAGTACAATCAGGATTATCAACGGTCTGCAATTTATTTTCTGAAACTTCTGACCACCTGTTACAACATTAGTCTCAGGCACAAGAGTTAATTTTAAGGCTTTTTTTTTTATTGTTTAAATGCAATCAGTTTACACAAATTCTTCCCAAGCTTTACCTACTTAAAATCTGCTTTGCCCTTGAGCTGTTCTTTTCTCCTGAGATTCAACTGCCCTCAATTAGTTTCAGCCTATGACAAGAGTCTGGGGTCTGTTATTAAACAAACCCCAAGATTTACATGATTGGAATTTGACCTGGATGTTAGTGCCCTGTTTGAAGAATGTGTTTACAGCTCCTGTAACTCTGAACGTGTGTGTCCTTTAAAGCAGTCTGTGTGACTTCTGTTCCAGTCCCACATACTCACTTTGTGATGAATTCTCAAGAACTAAAGCAAATCAAATCGTATTGGCAACAACACCAACGTGCTCAAATCAAAAAATCTACTTTGTGATCATATGGCAGCCAAAAATAACATTAATCAGAAACCTAATGATGTTCCTTATAAGCAATAAACTTCTGTCCATGCTGCTAGTGCTCAGAACACCTCTAAGGCTTTGGAGTGTCCCTTTGATTCAAGCCAACTCTGCTCAAATGGCAGTACAGGAGATTCTGGAGATGGGTTATTTTGTCAGAGTAATTGTAACCACATACACAGATTTAGGGGGTAAACAGCACACAGGCCTGACTCATTACAAACCTTAAAGAGTCAGACCTGGCAGTGAAGCTTTCTATCCATTAGCAAGCATCTAAATTGTGTTTAATACTCTTTTTTTAATGCCTACAGCATATTGCACAGTGCTATTCATCGATATTTTACTTACTTTCTGTTAATGGAATGGAGATGATGACACCATTTCCTGTTCCTACCCATAAACGATTACAAGACACCATAAGTGCTGTGATTCTCACAAATGAGAATCCCAGTTTACCAGTACCTAAAAACAAAAGATGCTTTTCATCAAAAATCATGAGCAAGAATAACTTTAGTTCTACAACACAGAACCTTAAATCCAGCTCCCAAATCACAAAGACAAGTAATTCCCTCCCACTTCTGAGAGAAACAAAGTAGAGGAGCACATTTAAGTTGTAAAGATAACCTAGAAGGCTACAACACTGTAATTAAATTGAGAACCTATAGTGCAAGACTCTAACATTAGCTATGAGAAAGCAAAAAAGGTACAACAGCTCTTTAATGCTGCACAGTAAAATCTTCTGGGGCTTACCAGCTTTTAGAACAAACACAAAGTGAGTTTACAGAGATAAGGTAGTAGTTTTTCACCATTAAAATTAATTTCTCATTTGTTAGCATGATGAGGAGAGCAGAAGGCTGACCAGCCATGTGCAATTCACAACAGTGACTTGTGAAGGATTTCCCAGAACCTGATTACCTGTATTTGTTTTGTAATGTAGGTGGTCAAACTGCTCTTATATAGATATTAATGAAAAAAATCAGGAAGCCTACTAGGTTCAACAGCAATAAAAATCTGCTATTTTGAGGGGTTTTTTTGAAAAAAACCACCATTTTTCCAGGAAGGTAATGGATTCTTCTCATTTTTAGCTATTAAAAATTCATCAGTATAGAAAAAGAGAAAGATTGTAGTGTCTCTATTGGTGCCTGACCAACTCAACCACCACATTTTTAAGGGCACTTTACACACCAGGTAAGGTCAAGAGACTGTAACAAGATGACTGCAACAAATGACCCACCACCCCCATCACACTTCACAGACTGACTTAGGCTTCCACTTCCAGATTCAAGTTTGCACAAACTGATTTTAGCTGGCCCTTCCACCCACCCTCACCCCAAACCTGCAGTGACAACTGCCTGGTTCCCAGCAGGAAAAGGAAGCTGCAGGCAGCGAGAACACGCCGGTTTTTCCCGGGTGGTTTTTCCCGGGTGGTTTTTCCCGGGTGGTTTTTCCCGGGAACTTACCGAGCATTTTGCTGACATAGGGCTCGATGTCCACGTCCTGCAGGTGCTGGTAGGTGTGGGCGTGGTAAAGGCGCAGGGTGGAGTCCAGGCGGATGGACACCCACACCCCGTCCCCCACCCACGCCAGCTGCCTCACTTGGCTCTCCCTCCTCGGGTGGGCATCAAAGGACTTCTATGAAACATTGGGGTTCGAGTCAAAAGGTAAAACAAAGGGAAGAGTAAGAAAGGTTTCTTTCGTTACTCTCACACAGTTGGAACTGGCAATCCTCAATCAAGCACAGCCTTCTGATTTGCAAGGTCACAGACAGTGTTTAGCTCAGTTACAAATAGCATGTGATGCTCTAAAATTGCTGATTCCTTTCCCTGAGTGGGATCTCAAAGCTGTAATTTCCTACTCTGTCCTCATTTACACATCCCATCCCAGCCTGCTCCAGCTTGTGTCTCCTTTGAACCTTGAGCCTTTTTGGTCTGAGATCCTGCTGCCACAGCACAAGGTACATGTGCCCAAAAAGTGTCTTTCTTCCTTGTTCCATCATGACTGACTCTCATAAACAACCCCACCAGTGCAAAATATACATTATCCACCAGCAAAACAATCCATTTCACTGTATATGAACTTCATTTCCGTTTTCCCACATATATTTAGTCTTCTTCACAAAACCAGGTCATTGTTGGGTGATTGATATTTTCAGAAGAGCTGAGCAGTCACCCTCAATGGCCTGGCCTATGTCTCAGGCCAATTAGCAGGAACTGAAGCACTTATATTGCTCAAGGCTTGCAGAAACCTTAGCCACTCTCTGCTCTTGAGATGACAGACTAAACACTGCAGACAAAGCACCAGCTCACACACCTTGCATAAGCTATCCTCTAACTGGAAGGAGAGTACATTCCAAAATAACACAAACCTCTGCATCTGGGTGGAGAACAAAATAAAGCACACAGTATAAGCTGGCAGCTGGCCTTACAAGGACATTTTCCAGTTTCTGGCCAGCTAAAAGTGGAGAACTACATCTCCCAAAAACCAGTTTCATTAAGTGAGAACTGCCTCATCATAGCTTTAAGTCTTCCAAAACAACTATTTTGTGAAACGAATTTGTTGGGTAGCCTGTTTCCATACTGACGAACACAGATGCTTCTGGAGTTACTCTGGAGTCTTGAGCTGCAGCATTAAAACACAACATTTCATTATTTTAGTCACCATTGGAACTTACCTCTATTTTCATGGCCTTTGGTTGAACAACGTAGATTTTGTTCCTGTAGCCACACCAGACCTTGTCGTGCACCACTGTCATGCACCGGATGGAGTGGTGCGGCCGGCCGAGGTCCAAGAGGTGATAGTTTGTCAAATCCCACTGACCATCTGCAAAAACAGGAGGAAAACAAAAAGCAAAACTCATAGAAATCCATGTTTAGTTTAAGGAAAATTTAGAAGTACAAGCAACTGTCTTAAGAGTCTAATTTTTTTAAAGCATTGTAATAATGTGGGTAAATCAGTCCAAGTTTATGGCTAGGCTCCTCATTAAAAAAAACCCATCAACTAACATCCCAACTGCAACCTTTTTTTAAAAAATAAAGTTGTACAATGATTCAGGTTAAAAATTCAGCAAAACATTTTTAAATCAGGAGGTTATCCAGTACTACATGCTCTTCTTGACTAGGACCAGCACCTGTGAAAACAGCTTTCCACACAGCACCAGGCACCTGCTGCTTGGCTGAACATAGAAGTGTTGGCCAAGTGTTGTGCAGATTTTTTTAAAATATGCTGCAAGATCTTAAAAAAGGCACCTGAAATCTACTAAAAGCATACTAAATTTGTTCATTCAACACCAAGCAAAATTCTTCCATAGACTAAACTAAAGGCCACAGATCATCAAGGATGTTCACTAGAGAGGCTTAGGTATTCCAAAACACTGCAGTGAGTTTTTAAAAAATAACAAAACCACTAAAAACAACTTCATCCCAGATGCATCTTATTCAGTATTTGCATTAGTGTTCTGCAACCCTTCTATTTCTTTTAAGTGCTGAGCCCAAGGATTTAAGCATCACAAGAGAAAGATGAAATGGACAGGGTGGAAAAACAAGCTCATAGATAGTTCCAGCTGCTCATAGTAAGACCTTCCCCTCTAGCTCCTATTTCTGGAAGCTGAAGAATGGAGCTGGTTCAGGAGCAGCTTGGGCAGAAATTCTGAAGGGATGCTCACAAAATTCTCATCAAAGGACTTGCCCAGAGACCATTTTTAACACTAATAAAACAGAAGACATGACTATAATGAAAAAGAAAGATAATGATCAAAGTGGACTTTCAGATGGCTTTTCCCTGTTTAGTTCAGATCTATCCCATTCTCCATTTCAGAGTAAGAAAATACTCCATGAATGCATCACAACAGTGCAAAAACAGTACTTGAATCTGCAACTGAAATAACAAGAAATATTTCTCATGACAACCCAAAGGAAGGTCGTTGGGGAATGCGTTATCAAAACATTACTTGTAAATGGCACATCTCTTTCCTGACTACTGTTAAAAATTCCCAGGTTTCCAGAAGCAGCAGAATCCTTACCGACTCCCCGGTGAAAGATGGCGAGCGTCCCATCTGCCAGTGCAACCAAGACTATTCCTTTGACATGTCTGGGGAAAAACAAAGCACAACAACACACTCTGTTACACTGCTCTATTCAGAAGGCAGTTTTAAAGCTAGGTATAAACATTTGATATTTCAGCATATTTTTTACAGTTACATTAGCCCCAGTGTTTTGATTTCTACAATATAGCTCAAGAGAAGGGAAGTAATCCAGTTCAGAGAGCTTGAAATATATCTGGCTACAATGTCTGAAGAAAACAGCAAAGATAACAACCTATAACTGTTTTGTGGAACTACAGCTCATCCTTTGGGCTATGTATTTCTACAGACACAAGATTCCTTTTTTTTTCCCTATTCCCCAGAAGTTTTCCACTGTCCCTCAAAGAGCATGCAGACAGTTATGGCAACTGGCATTCCCAATATCTGAGGAGGAAATATAAAACTATGTTGGGAAGTATTTTAACAGAAATTCATTATGATTTACATGACATTCTTTTAGGACTTACACAATACTGAGAATAGAATCTTTAAGTTTAATGGCATGAACACATTTCCTCCACTGGGCCACTGACGAATGAACATATAGGCTGCAAAGACAAATCAGGAGGGATTAAAAGCACTACCAGACAAAAGCAACACAAGCAAAACCCTTATAAACTGAAATCCACAATCAAAGGGAAAATAAGTTTTCATCTTCCACTGGAAACTATGTCTTCACTGAAAGGAAGAACTACATGAGCAGCAGAATGGCTTTTTCAGAGGTGTAAAGCATTACAAACTCCCTTGTAGATCCATCTGCAGTAAAAATTACAATACATTTTTCTAGCATACTCAAATATTGAAAATTATAGAGTTAACAGACCATAACAATTTCTTTGACTACACAAAAACCACAGAACTTCTCTGCAGATGAAGTGTTATCTAACAAAAAAGGACTTGCTCATCACCTACAATACTTCCTTTGAATTCTATAATGCCTAAAAATGCAGCAAAGCATTCAATGTTTCGGCTCTCTTGAGATCATCCTGTGCTTAATCTTGACTTGAGATGGTTATCAGGCCTGTAGGCACAAGAAGCAAGCTTAAAGTAATTATTATAAATAAATGTAACAAGATTAGCACTTCCTTACCATCCATTCTGTGCTCCAAGCCACATGGTCGGTAAAAGGCTACTCATTTTCTGTGCTTCTTCTCTCACTAGATCTTGCTCATTTGGCAGAACTGCAACATCCTTATATAACTCTGACTCAGTACTAGAAAAAAACACCAGTTAAAATACATTTAATGGAGTGCACAGATTACTCAAGCTATAACCCAGGTGTTTACTTCACAACTGATAGTTCCTACACTGGCTTTTGAAGTATGGAAGGTGTTTAAAAACACAGTAACCACACATAAAAGTACAGTACAGATGAAAACCTCAATAACAATGAATTTCTTCAAGTGGACATTTACTTTTACAAGGAAAACTAGGTTCCATTCAAGCCTGTCAGTATTATCTCTGGGGAATGACAAAAGAGAATCACAAAGCACAGTCTTGTACCAAGACTACTTATATAAACCTCAACACACTTAAAAAAGGAAAAAAGTAGTCATTTTGTCTCCATGCTATGTTCCTACAAACATTGTATTTAATTTTTAAAATACATTTTAAAAGGTATGAGGACTGAGACTAGGTACTTAGGCTGGTACACTGGAGATGCCTCTGTTGTATGCTGCACTCCCAAGGGATCTGTGAAGACATGCTCTGTGTAGACTCCAGTTTGTGCAATATCAGCTGCGTCTTCTCCTGTCCCTGCATTGACTTCTGTTGCTTCTGTTGCCTCCTCTGCCGTTGGAATGTTCTCATCTACTGAATTATTTTCAGTTGCAATATCTATGAAACAAACAAATTTGAAAAACGTTTTAACAACTGCAATAGAATTTGCTATTGGTTAAAACAGCTGGAACTTGATACTTAAAACTGAAGTGAGTAGCTGTTATACCCAGACGGTTACGATTTCCACATGAGAATCAAAAACATCATCAGGAATGCCCAAATATTAGCAGGCTGTACTGTGTAAACAAACATCAAATGGACTTTAAGTATCAACCCAATGACTGATGGCTCAGGTTGGCCATTAAATGATTAACTAGGAGAGCAGTGAACAGGGCCAACTACCACATATCCATTGATAGTAGTATCACCATACAGCTCGGCAAGGCATATGACAAAAAACAATATGAATGTTTACAAAAGAATCAGTTTCACTTAAATCTCTATTAGGACTTGACAAAATCCAAGGCATTTATTTTAGTCACTCTTTGGCAAGATTTGCATTTCAAATATCACATCAAAATCTCTCTAGAGCAGGCACAAGAATTCTCTCAAAAGTACCTGCAAGAAGCAGCTGCCAATTCCCATTTCATGTCACCTTCACCATGTTTTCACCTACAATTTACACATTTACAGAGAGTTCCCGTTATCACGGCTTACATGCTGTTAACCTCAGTAGTTGCACCGCTTATTTCCAGCTGCATCTGGAGGTGTTTGGCCAGCCTTGTAATATTTATCACATACCTGACTGTTTCTCTGCCACAGGTGAGGCCCCATTGATGTCATGAGCAGCAGGAGCCCCCGTGAGCCCCTCAGCAGTGCAGCCCACCACGGTGATGCCCCCCAGCAGACTGTCGGTCTCGGCAGAGCTGTTGCTGGTCATACTGCCACACAGGGAGGACTTGTCCACTTGGCTGGAATCTGCTTCCTGGGACCCTTCTTCTCCTGCAGGGTAGTCTGTTTCCCTTGCCCCTGAAAGAGATTAAACTCAGAATAACATAATATCCGGAGCTGGAAGGGGCCCACAAAGGTCCAGTCCAACTCCCGGCCCTGCACAGATACACAAGAATCCCACCTTTTGTCTCAGAACATTGATCAAACGCTCCTGAAGTTCTGGCAGCCTTGGTGCCATGACCACTGCCCTGGGGAGCCCTTTCAGTGCCCCACCACTCCCTGGAGAAAAATCTTTCCCTGATATCCAGCCTAAACCTCCCCTGATACAACTTCAGGCCATTCTCCTGGGCTCTGTCACTGCGTGTTTTTCACAGGGATAAAGCTGAACCACTTCTCTATCTAATAACTAAGCTTCAAACTGAAAGATCTCACCAGCAACTGAGATTTAACACACAGACAGCCCCTGCCTACAAGGTTATTTTAACATGATCAGCAAACGTGGAAGATGCGGTCACAGAGCTCACAAAACAAAAGCAAGATCAACTTATGCTGCACTACACTGTCATTCACTGTATTTCAATCTGCAGTTTTCCAAATAGCTTATTTCTATTTTAATTACATCTTCCTCTTACTTAGATTTCATAACAGTGCATGTATGCAAGGGAACCTATCTTTATGAAGAATTTAGATGCAACAGATCCTTTGTTCTGGAAGAAAAAACATTTTTCTCATGTTCAATCCTCTTATACTTTCAAGACTTAAAATACACTCAAATGTAACAAAGATTCCCTCTGCAGGGAGCTCCACAACTTGCTGCTTATCTTCAAGGGGCTGAAGAGGTCAAAAAAAAGCAACCAACATATTATTCTTTTTGTGATGTTCACAATTCCATGAAATATTGAAAGTGCTGCATAGTTTATAGTACATCAAACAAAATAGTTCCCCTTGGCTGCTGACATCTCTCTGACTTTCAGTTAATTTCAGTCAACAGCCAACTAAAGTGAAATGGTAGGGTAGAAATTCAATAGTTTAATGTACAACTAAACACTTTCTTATTGCTCTGTTACAGTAACTTTTTATCACACTAAGCAGCAAATCTGTGGGTTTTCATTGCATAAGAAAAGCTGAATAAGAAACAGTTAAAACAGGAAAAGAAAAGAAAAAATAAGAAACAGTTCAGCAGGAGCTGAACCAGCCCAAGTGTTTACCTGGTACACTGGCAATACAAAGCACGTGAGAATTGCAAACAATGAAACTGTCCAGAATATTTCCTGGTTGATTTGCATCAATAATGATAACTTTTGTAGCAGAATGTGTGCTAGTACAGATCCAAACTAGACTGGACAATTCTTCCTGATGTTTCAGTTCCTTCTGCTGATCCTGAGGGAGAACAAGGGCAGAGATGAACAACAGAAAGGGGGACAAGAATAGAATTATTACCTTTGATCTTTTATGGTCTCACATTTTCCCCAACAGAAATATCCACAAATATGTGGGAAGTTAAGTATCTTCAATGTCATTGTAAAACTACACATAGTTACTCATTCTCTGTGTATCTGAAGTATAAAGCTCCCTCATATTTCATACTTCTATTAAAAATATATAAAGTATTATAATTACACTATGTAATTATACAGTTAGATCAGTATAAAATAAAACCATTATTGACATGACAACTGCCATACTCAGTATCTCCACAGGTTAATGGGATATCCCAAAGCACTTCAAAATTAAGACTTTGTTTTCATGCCCTCAATATGAATTCCATTCATGGCAGTTAGAACGTGAACAGTTCTGTTACAAATGGTTTTTCAATGAGGCAGCACTGGCAAAAGCATAATTTTGATATAAAGTTGATTTGCTCCTGAGATTTGCCAGCAAGGGAAGAAACAAAGTATTTAATAGTTGGATTCAATAACCCAAACATCCTGGGCTAATGACTAACCAAGCAAAATCTATTTGTTACCAATGAACCTCATTAGAAAATTCTTTATTGCTCTACAGTTACACAGTAAAGGTGTACAACTATATAATTTATTAACTGTGCCTTGCAATAACCTTACCTTGAGCTCCTGGTCTAGTTTATCTAAGCTACTCTGGGATCCTGTTTGCTGCTTGTTGCCATCTGCATCCACACTAGTCACATCATTGTAGAATACACTGGCACCAACCACAGACCCTCCATCTCGTGTCTTCCCTCCTGACAGGTTGACCCCTACAGCACACCACAGCTTGGGAGAAAAAGAAATATTTCACTTGAATCTCAAACTAAAAAGAGACACAAGCATTGTTAAATATGCTAAGTGATATCAACATTATTATATACCTGAAGTCCATTTTAAGTCATTAATTACAATTAAAGTAATGCACATTTTACTGAGACATAAATTCTTCTTCACTATGTTTTAAAAAGAAACAACTTAATTTGAAAAAGAATGTAATTGATTCTGAAACAAAAAAATTCAAGCTATAGTTTGCCCAAGTCTCTCTATCATCACTGGAAATATCCTACCTTCATAGAGGTATCTTTCTCATCTAAAGGCCTCAGGTAAACAGGTACAGGCAAGTTCTTCATCTTATTTTCACCCTGTCCACCATTTGCCACCTATGAAAAAGCAAACAAACAAATAGGGAAAGTTTTACCTTCAAAAGAAGTTTACCATCTTCAGAATCAGTTGCTCAGAATTTATTAAAGACAATTAAGAGTTTTGTATTATTGCTTTCTTTAGAAAGTTTCTTTATTGCTAAGTTCAACAAAAAAAAAAAGCTGGAATCACTCAAACACAAGCTGTGAAATCATACTCTATTCAAATGTGAAAATAGGAAGCTGTTACCATTACACTTGAAAACATCATACCTGTTTGTACTTCTGAGGTAGACTCCAGCCAAAAGCCTGCACTCTGCCATCCTCCTTCTGGACATGAGCTTTCACTTGGCGATACTGCTCCCTTTTCTGCTCCCGGCGGGAGGCTAAACTGGCTTCAGTTCTGGGCAAGAAGCAGGATTGAGAAACTCCTTACTTATGCTCTTAGAATCTCTTGTGTAATGGAAATTGCTGTTAAACTCAATAACCAAGATCAGTGTGGAAGCACTGGGTTACCAAGGATATCCCTAGTTTTTTCACCTATCAGAGCACCAGGTTTCCTGTGGGATATTTTTAAGAGATTGGTGAAAAACAGGCAAAACCAGAAAGTCTATTGCCAGCATACTTTAAAAGAAATGAACTTGGGTTGTGTACCTCTAGTAGGAGCTTTAAAAATTGTAATTCAGAAGGATATATTGCCAAAACAAAGCACAGGAGGAAAAAAAAACCTACAGATTCTTTTTAGCCTGACTCTTAAGTGAACCTTAAGTACCTGTACAGTTATTGCCCAGCTACAATATTTGCATACAAAAGTGTACCAAGTGCTGCCTCCTGTGCCTAAATGCACTTTTTTGAAAGACAGTGATATTCACCAAGTAAAGTATTTCAGCCAGGTGCTCAAAGTGTTTACCCACTGCTGCACATTTCACTCTGCACTGTCTTGAGTCCTTATGAATCAACACTCACTTCAGGAGAACATTATACTTCACTTACCAGCATGCTAGTAACCTCAGAGGACTGAAACAGTGAACACTTGATAGAGCATATCTACTAGTATAAAACAAAAATGTCTTACTCTTCGCTGAGGAATTCAAAGGCTTTAGATTTGTCACTGGGTAATTGAGATAAGGTGCTGCTTCTTTTCTTGACTGATGGAGTAATGTGCGAGGTTGGAGCATTATATTTAACATTGACAGGAGGTTCTGGTTTCTTTGCTGTGTTGCTGGATGAACTGAAGAGCCTACTAAAACTAGAAGAAGAGAAAAAGACGAGAGTCAAGATCTGTCAGATACATCCAAATTTGACTGTGCAGGCAAAACAGAGCATATGCCAGCCTGCTCAAAACAGTTAAAGTAAGAAACTGGAGCCCAACATAGCAGCAGCCACCACACACTCAGCAACACTCCCAAAGCACAAAGACTCATGTCTGTAAGAAAAATTCTTAGATTATTATCCCATTTATCAAATTCAATGGGAACTTCACCTTGAATTAACATCTACAGGGAACCGAGAAAATTAGGATGTGAAGAACACACCTGGAAGACAATTCTGTGAAGGATATTAGTTCATGCAGAGAGAATTTTAAAACCCCCACTATTTTCTATGCAACAAGATAAAACAGTTATCAGCAAATCCACAACATCAAAAGGATTATTAAACAAATATCTTTTTGTGAAAAACACTGGTTTAGATTTAAGGAGCTTGAAGTCAGCAAGGAGGATGTAACAATCAGTAAGCTGTACTTCACAGAGGGAAAAGAAGCTGAAATAAATGCAATCCACACGTGCTATTCAGGTTTCTATTTTTCATCATAAAAATGGATCTGGAAAAAATGTTCAGAACAAGAATCCTGGTGCATATGCAGCTAGAAAAAAAATTCCAGCACTTGGGCATTTAACTTTACAAAGTACACAGCCACTCAGTATATGCTGTGGCTTAACAATACATTTTGTCTTCCAGACCAGTCTTACCCAGTTGGAATGCTGGGCAACAAGAGGAGAAGGGTGAAGATGTCCTCATCTGCCAAAAAATGATTAGCTAACATACACAAATGTGCCCACTAATTGGTTAGGGTCTTAATTATTTCTGCCAGCGAGTTGTGTTCCTATACTTACAATTGCCAAATGCTTGATCTTTTCTTCTCTTGCATGGCTGGATTTTCTCTGGATGCTCTACAAGAAATGAATTCCAAGTTTACTGAGTCAGTAACAAGTAAAAAAGGAAAAGGAATGGAACAATGTGTAACTGTTACTTTTTAAAAAAGGATAGTATCTTGAAAATAACAAAGCCTGTTTTTTCACACTGCTACTTCTTTACTTAGAGGACAATCTCGAAATTCCCACTAGAGGAAATAAACTTAATCCGTATTTCTTTGCATCCCAAACAAACTGGCAACTTTTCAGACAGAAGAGACAAGTCTGCATAATACTTTTTAACAAAAAAAGCTTGAAGAAAGCAGCAAACCATTTTAAATTATTCTGCCCCCTATTTAATATTTCAACCATTGCTTTTTGTTTTAAAGCCTATTAATCTTCAATATATCATTAAATAAGTGATAAAGTGAGTGTTCCCATAGCCACAGATAAGAGATAGGAGAGGATTTCTACAGCAGACAATAGCTACAGAAGAACAAGCCATGGCTGTTGGGAATGTGCATTTTTCCTCCCAAAGAGTCACAGGCATGAGGACAACAGGAACAATGACATGTCACTGCTGTCCATGGCCAGCAGGCAGCACCACAGCCTCTGCTACCTGTGGTCAGGGACAAGGATGAGCTGGGCTGAGGTCTGAGGCAGAAGACTTGGGTTTTTAAACCATACCTTCCAAACAACTGAATATTCAGATGCAAATGAGACCAAATCACTATCTTTATTGCTTATATTTAACACACCTTGCACAGCTTTAAACTGCTTTACCTCGAACGACCCAAGTCCTTCCAAAGGGATTATGCTCAGTCTGAAGACTACATTATCCCTATTTTGACATCACAAGGTATGTGTACACTCAGAGTAATTTTTACTGCCCACCAGATTAATGTTATTTACAATTACCAACTTCTGTAACTGTTCCAAAATAAGCATCTCTTGAAAAAAATGTGTGTATTTCACATCATATGAACTAACGCATCTTCACTGAGGTCGCACAAAGAAGCATCCTGACAAATTATATGTCCACGACTTAAAAACAACATTCCTCACGGGCACGAGGAAAACAAGAGAAGACAATGAACCTGCTGACCAGCTCACCCAGCAGCTAAAATTCCCAAGGAGGTCTGGTAAGGAGTGTGTAAGAGCCCTCTCACCTTATCATCTCGGTCCATCGGACAGCCTCCTGCAGCTCCATCAGCCTCTCCTTGTACTGGTTCCTCTCCATCAGCACTCGCGCCATCTCCACACGCGTGAAGCGTTTCCGCTGCGCCGTGGGGACGTCGCTCTGGGCACACAAGGAAACAAACGTGGCAGGGACAAAGGAGAACCACAGGGCCCTGCAGAGCCACCCTCTGCCTCCTGCTAACAGCCAGGCTAGGGAACGATTCCAGATTTCAAATGGTTTGGGGCTTTGGAAATCTGAGTTTTACCTTCCTCTCTCCTCCCATCCTTTGCATGCAATATATTGTGAATGAAAACAGCTCTTCAAAAAAAGAGTGTGATAATAGAGGGCAGAGAGGAAAGCAAGCAAACTAATCACTGTCAATTTAAGTTTACTTGTGCTCTTTAGATTTTCTGTCATTTCTATACAGGGACAAACTTTACCACTAGTTATTAAACGGTAAGTTTTAGTAGCACTCACTAAACACATGGAGTTCTAATGTCCCATTGAATTACACACACAACCACACACACATACACCTACATCATCATCCTCTTTAGCCTTCTGTCTTGCTTCCTCTGCTTCTGCACGAGCTCTAAATACAAAATAAAAAATTGCATTAAATACCACAGTAGAGTTTTTCTTCTTTTCCTTTTTCACAACCACAGAATTAAACTTACTTTCTCAGCTCTTCTTCCAGTTCTTTATTCTTCTCTTCAAGCTTTTGTTTTGCTTGTTTTACAGCCTCTAATTCACCTTGTAGCACATCCTTTTCACAGGTCAATTCATCCACCTTTGCTATTAAATCGTTCTTCACTACATTCAGTGCATTTCTACACAAACATTGAAAACACACAGTTATAAAAGGATGACCATGGTCTTGCAGTTCAGCTTCAGCCTGGTTTTATTCTTGAAGACCTACACATTTCTTACACAGAGCTGCTGTAAAACAACACAGCTTTCTTAGAGATCAAACCACGTCCCCTCAAATCTCCAACATTCAAACACATTCCCATTCTCTCTATTAGATGATAGTACTGATAAATCAGTTTGCTTAGAACAAATCCCTCAACAGTGCTCCAGTGGATTTGCCTCTGCACTTAAAGCTTCTGACAGGGAGTTGATCTCTTCAGTACACAGCCCTGCATTTCTTGGAGCCTTACAAGGATAAAAGCACATTTTGCTTCTTAGGTCTTTAATTTCTAGAAGACCAACTCAGACAAATACACCTACAAATTCAAAATACTCACACCCCCAACTACTCTTAGAACTGAAATCACATTTGTATATTTCAATTCTGTATCAGAATATTGAAGATATAATGAAATAACTGGAAGTCAGTATTCTTACATGAACATTCTCACTTACTTTGTCTCCAGCAGCTGAGTGTTTTCCAAAATAAGGTTTTCAACCTCACGCCCCATTCCTTTCCAAAGGAAACAAATACATGAAATTAACACATAAAATGGTTGTTTTTACAAATCTTATGTTTTGCCACTGTCTAAAGTCAACTGAATTTTAAATATCACAAAATTGTCAGAAGAATTGTGAGCTATTTGAAGTTTCAGGTCCAACCTACCTTCTATTAGCTTCCCCCCCACCTTCTCCCAATCTGATGTCAATTAAAGCCCAAAGACACCCCTGACTAAGCACAGGCCAGTGCTGCTACTCTGTACATTTAGATGTTACAGTACTAAGTCAAAAACCAAACACAGCATATGTTGCAGAAGTATTAGACCACAAAAAGTTAAGCTTAAAATGCTCAACTGCTTTTTACACCACGTTAGGTATCTAAGTGTATCAGTTATAGACACAAGACATGCTGAATAAAGTTCAGATTGTGAAAGCCCTGCAGATTTCCCCAGAGCAAATGATACCTTACCAAAGAAATTATGGTCTTTAAAGCCCATGCATTCCATGTAGAGCAAAAACAAGAACAAGAAACATTTCATGTGAGGTGTAGTATGAGTGAGGACCAATAAAAGATTTAGACTTAGGAAATAAGAGCGAATTAAAACAAAGCCACCACCAAAAATCTGAAGTGGGATATGATGTGATTAGAAGCAGGATTTATGCAGAAGACTGATGATGAAGAATTTAAGTTTGTCACGACCATTTCCACTGGTTAAACCTCTTATAAAAATCAGTAACTTAATAAAAGTCCCTCATTTTCTGTAAAATAATTTAAAAGCACAGTCCATGGAAGAAATTCTAAGCCATTCAGAAGTTTCCAATTAATATACTATTATGGAAAAAAGAGAACGTAACTTCTCAAGTAACTCCTTCAGTGTTACTTAAATTTCTGGAAATTAATTTCTCACCCTATTTTTTGCACATCTTATATAATTTTCAGAATTTAAAAACAGGTAATTTCAAGAGAAAATAATTATTTTGCATTTTGCACAGCAAAATAATTATCACACAGATAACAGCAGAAATTATGTTAATTCAAGATTAACATAATGAATGAAAAAAGTATCTTAATGGTGGAGGCCTTTTAAAATACTTAAGGAACACAATCTGCTAAGCAACTTTGGCAGGAGAAGACTTTAAAGATATTTGGATAACAAAAAAAAAAGGTATCTATAAATAGACATGCAAGTCAAAGTTCCCTCTTTTGCCATTTCCCTCTCTGGGTTTTGGATTAAAAGTAAATGACATTTACTGAAGTAACTTAGATCAGCCATGGTTAATTTATCAATATCTGGAGAAATCCCCTATACTACAGCCATTAAGAGATTTTACTCAAGTTGCTGATGCTTTTTAAACATTTTCAGAATTCACAGATAAAAGTGCGTAGGATAACATCCAACAAGTTTCAGGATCTATTATAATGCAAGAACAAAAACTAGAAAGCCAGAGTGCAACAGCAAAAAAAAAAGATACCAAGCGGGGAAAAAATACAGAGAACATATTTCATGAGAGCAGCAGCCAAGAATGCCTAACTGGAGAAGCAACAGATTTCAAGGATTTTTTGAAAAAAGAAGCATACACACCAGAATATTCCCCTGGGTATGCAGCCCAAGAGAAAACAGATTGGAGAATCCCAATTAACTATTTTTACACAACTCCATACTGAACTTTAATGCTCACTTAGAACAGGTCCAAATGCTTTAAACACACTATCCTGGATGTAGGTGTGGCTTTTCAGGTTTTGGACTATGATTGTCCTCAAAGTTAAGTGACAATTCTAAAATAAAACTTTCAGACCAACATGTTCTGCATAACAAATGCAGGTATAACCCTAAGCTTAGTTTGCACACACTGGTGTTTCCAGCAATAGATTTACAGAAACTAGTAATAAACTCACTGACAAACCTTTAGTAAGTTATACTAAAAAGTGCATTGTTTTTGCCCATGAAAAACAAAGCATTAGAATCAGGACATCCTGACAACAGTTTGATTTCTTTTATCAATTAATCACAGCTAAGGGATGGATGTTGCTCCATGTTAATACTTCTTCAGTGTCTGTATTTTTGCATGCAGAATGTGTGATTAGTTTTCCCTGTGACAATGGAATGACACCCAAGAGTTTTGGATGGAGTATGCTGCAGTAAGGATGTGCAGAGCCTCACTGCTCAGAGCAACAACAAAGAAATACCATCTCACACTGGAGACAGGCCCATTACTCCTAGTGAGTAATACCTGCAGAAATGTCACCTGTTTGATGGAAAATAAGTTTCTGGAGGAACACTGAACAACCAGAAATCCAGACTGCACACAGGAGTTTTAACAGTCCTAATAATCTGCATTTTTACAGGGTCAGAGGACAGAAGCAAATGAGCTTCTGTCCTTGACTGTCTGCACACAACTCATTTCAAAAGCATCTGAGAGTGGCATCCGCATTTTATACATTTCACAGAACCAGCTTTCATTATTTCACAATGAGGCCTGAACAATTATACAGCAAAAAATATCTTGCTATATTGTTTATAGAAAGATTCTTCTGATGACCTTTTTGATCTTGGTCAGCTCAAAACTCGAATTTTTTCAGTCAGCATGGAAGTAACCACAAGCTGCTTAGGGGAAGGAGAAATGTGGGTTTCCCCTCCCCTATCAATTAACAGTTTGATTCTCAAATTGCCATCTCAAGTTACAATCCCTAAGGAGGTGATAAAGCCGAGCTACTAGAGATCAGGCATGACCTGAATAAAACTACCTAAAACTAGTTCAAGACAAAAATCCTTCCTTGAGATAAGAATCCTTATGTAAGAGAACATACTGGGAGAAATGGAGAATAGTGTAGGAAGTGCCCCAAAAGATTAAGATCATTATACAGAGAGAAAGAACAAACACTTTCTCCTGGGTTTACATTCCAATGACTACCTTAGGATGCTACTCAATTTTAATGCAAATGAAGCCTAACAATAAATCCAGCAAGAATAATTATGCACTTCCTGAAAAGGAAAATTGCTGTATACAGCATCTTTAAACAACCTTTCTTACCCAGTAAATCTGCACCTTCATCCACATCTCCAATTAGGCCAGAACCAGCAGATGACAGCTCTTCAAAGAGTGACTCTGTGTTACGGTCAAATGCTTTGTTCTTGATGCCTTTGGTGGGAGTGCTGGGCAGAGAATTAAACAAGACATGAAAAAGCAGGGAGATGACACTCCCATAACAAAGAAAAGCTCTCTCTGTATTTTTTACCAGTAGTTCATCTGTTCCCTCTAACAAATCCCACAAACTTTTAGTTTGCTTACGAGTTGTAGATTATATTTTCAAATGCTGCTTTGCCATCAAGATCCCAATCTTGAAGCAGTTGCTGATACTGAGCTGGATGGGATTTTAATAAATTAAAGCATATCAAGTTTTGGCCTATAGAAATTCAGTTGTGTCAGGACTTAGCCCAAATGCCTGAAGAACACACAGCTCAGCTAAACTGGAAGTCATTTAATACAACAAGAATGCAAGAGAACTGAATAGTAGGAGGTCAAAATATTCCTCCGGTCAGAGAAGGGGCTCCTTTCACACAAAACTCTTGCACCCGTAAGATTCACCATACAGGGCAATTTTATCCTTCTCATCACAAGAATGAAACAAAGACAAGAAAAGGAAAATTCCCATAAACAGTATCTTTAAAATTTATCTTCTTCCTCAAATCACAACACACAACTTACCTGGAACCCTTATATCCACTGAGATCTTTATCCATATCCAATTCTGGAGTTGACTCAATGATTGCCTGAACTTCAGATTTTTCTTCATTTTCATTTCCTCCTGAGGCAAGGCAAGTGGTACAAGCCCATAAACAAAATCATCATGACACAGTAACTACATGCAGTAGCTCTAAATCAATCTCCAACTTAGGATACTTCTGTTCAAAGACTTCTCGAGGGAATCAAATGAGAAGACACACAGATTTAGATACTCTAGTGCAGACACTGGAATTTCTAGGTCTCTCCTGCATTTAACACAAGTCACCCAACAGCAGTTATTTCCAACTAATTCTGCAACTGAAACCAAGATGTCCAACACTTCATCACTCTGTGCCTTTTCTACTGCCAAAAAAATGCCATAAATAATTCTGATTCTGAAAAGAAAAGGACTAAAGTCACCAATAAACAACAGACTTATCTCTGACCAACATTCTGTACTCCTTAAAATACTGAGCAAAACCCCCATTCTCATTTGTGGCACAACAAAAGATAATTAGTAAGTGATCAAATATGATGCCCATAGTAACCCTACATTAAGAAGTTAAAGCAGCTCACCAGTGCACACATTTCTTGTCTCTTGAGCTACCTGTACTTCAGTATTCTTGCTCACATCCAGCTTCTCATTCAACATCTCTGTGTCCTTTGCAAGCCCTTCAACATTTTCCTTTTGAGGGGTTTCAGCAGCCAGCACAGGAACATCTGAAGCAGCCGTGGATGCTGGAGTGGTGCATTTGGAGCCTGCTTGGCTAACATCAGAGAGCTCATCCTAGAATTGCACCATTGCCAGTAAAAAATGAACATAGTGTTATTTGAAGAGTTGGGCACATAAACTAAGGAACGGACAACAAAATCACTGTATTTTACTAAAAATTATGCAAATACAAAGACAGATGAATAAAAATAATATTTTAAGCCAGTACAGTCATGTTTAGCCCATGACTCTTTCACTACTGTTAAGGCAGTTATAGCTACATAAAAATGCCTTTATTTTTAATAGTAATGTTTGATCTCAGATGATAATTTTAGCCACTACTTTTCAGTGAAGTCTTCCAGAAAACAAGCAGCATTCTCATCTTAAGAGTCCTTCTAGCTGCACAATGAACTGCTTAATCTTTCCAAAGCTGGTCTAAAATTAATGGTTCAGAATATACATGGTACCTTAAAAAGCAGCCACTGAAGCACTGATGCAAACATGGATTTAACTGATATAAAACTGTAGTAATTCATAGAATCATAATCACAGAATGGTTTGGGTTGGGAGGGACCTTAAAAATCACTTTGTTCCAACCCCCTGCTGTGAGCAGGGACACTTCCCACTAGACCAGCTTGCTCCAAGCCCTGCCCAACCGGGCCTTGAACATTTCCATATCTGCAAACACTTCACCCAGGTTTTATGAGCTTCCCAGTCTGAACTGTGAGCGCTGGCTGACACTGGGAATGAGACCTGGAACTGCAGTAACTACTTGTCCAGTCAGATTTCAGATCAACCAAGGAATATCAGTAAACAGCTCCTCCTCGGAACCTGACTCCTATCAACAATTTACAGGGACACTGTGTCAAGACCCACAGTTATGGCATTAATTATGGATTTAATCCAGCTGCTGGGCCTCAGATTGGGGCCATCACTCAGAGCTGCATCAGGCACTGGGCGGGAGGGCAGAGCAGTGGATTGTGTGTGACACCACCAGAGGCCACTACCTGAATATACCAACAGCCCTTTTTTGGCTCTTCTCTCATCTTTTCATTCACATTTTACTTCCCATTCGTGCCCAGACCCGCATCAGATGTCTGATCTACAACTGAAGCAGCACATGACAGTGAACAACAGCTCACTGCAGAGAGGAAAACAAGTCTGCCTGTTTAGGCCAATAGTTTCCAGCACACACCATTAGAGGAATCTTGTTGGGGAAAATAAAGATGAAACTTGAGGCTGCTGTGTGCAAAATGAAGGCAGGATGGCAACTTTTTATCCAGAGTTCTCTTAGGGTTTGTTTGGGACTCAGATGTGAAAGCAAGGCTCCTGAACAAGTCTGTGACATTTTTAAAAAGAGAACGTGACTGAACTTGTCAAGAACAAAACAGGCTTAGATTTTGCAAAGCACAAATTCACTGCATGCCTTTTTGAGGAGGAAATGAAACTGAATTTTAAGGTCATTTTAAAAAAAACACAGAAGAGACCTGCATGTAGATATACACTGTCTCACTTGTACTTAGCATAAGATTACAGTGAATTGTAACTTAGACATTTCTCCTTTTGGAACTTACTATGGCAAAATTTTTATTTGTGTGGGAACAGGAACACAACACACATTTATGTATATCAGCATAAATGTAAACCTTGCTTGATAGTAACATCACGTTGAATTTGCAAGTCCTAGGAACTAAAATACAGCACTAATTGCCTATCAATTACTGACAGTTCTCATTGTTTTATAGTAAATTGCAGAATAACCAATTATTTAATATTTGATTTTCTGTCAAAAGTATTCAGAAATACAGACACTTCTAAAGGAACAAAAGCAAAGAAAAAAACACTCTGCAATTTACTCAATTGCCTTTTGAATGGGCGAAGCTGAGGCACTGGATAATGGTTCATACTTGAGCAAGCAGATACAGAAGGGAGGAAGTGGTGCTCCTTACCAAGGGCATCCAGAACTCACACAAATGAGGAATAAAACCTCAGCAGAGCTGCTGGCTCTGTTTAAACATTTCTACATCTTTGTATTCCAAGAGCATCCACTAACTGATGCAGCACAAACTGATCACTGACTTTCACACACAGAGCTCAAGGAAAATAGCTTGATAGCACAAGAAAAAACAGGGAAGAAAATGGTCCTTTCCCTAAGGGAATTTCAAATCACCCCACCTATTTTATACTTCTGACTTCATTATCTATGGTATTTTTTAGCTTACTCTTGGAAACCACACAGATTAAACTATTACAGATATTTGTTCTAGAACTAAAGAAAAGCGAAAGCAATTTCATTAAGTGACACTGAATTAATCGGAATATCTCAAAGCCTAAACATTTGAAAGTCAGCGCTGTGTTGACTTAGCAAAATTGACTTTTTTTGTCATGTTGCCAAAAGACTTTTCCTAAAAAAAAAAAGAAAAAGTAGTTTAAAAATTCAGTAATTAAATCTGAAGGGGTAAGTCATCTGCAATGCTGTGCAGGAATGAGTAGAAAAGAATGACTGGTACATAACTGTGTGCCATCTTACAATGATATCCAGCAATGTCACTATTGCACAAGCTACAGAATACCCAGATTTTTTCATCTCTGCCATCTCCTCTTTGTGATACTTTTGGAGGAAACATTGACTATTAATGAAAGTTTCAGGCATGAATGAAAAATAGATGCTAGAAAGCAGCAACATCTTGTTTGTGCCTTGTACTGGATGTTAAAAATATTCAGAATAAAAGTATTCGAGAAAAAAGTTTCAAATGCTGGTTCTGACTTCAATATATCATGTTATTTCAACAGCTTCCCTTCAGAAGTACTTTACATTCACAGCTACAAAGTAAAGATGTTTCTTTGGACTCAAGGAACTTATTCTGAATAAACACAGAATAACTACGGTTTGTGCCATTTTGTAAATTCTCATTTTAGCAGGGCAATATTTTTAGAAGACTTATACCAAGAAGCCTATTTTGACAATATGGATTAGCCAGTTTTCTGAAGGGAAAGATGGAATCAGAAGCTTCCCTTTCCTAAAATCTACCAATTTACTGATGTTAATAGCATAAGACAAAGGACATATTCAAAATCCAACCTCCTGACTAGCACCCTTTTAAGTGACAAATTTTAGAAGCAAACTCACATTGTCACTTTGATATCCCTATAATTAACCACTACTTATTCTTCCCATTATCTCCTTATGACCTCCATGATAAATAAATGGATTCCTATTACCTCCAAATAGTTTTTGTAGTTCTGATCAGTTAATATTCCCCTGCTAGGCAGGTATTAAGTTCACTTAAGAAAAAAACTCCTCTCAGCTGTATGCATTTCCAGAAATAACAATACATCTACAGGCTTCCAAAAAACCTCATCAAGAAATACATATTGGGAGGGATTTACACATTCTGGAGTTCTTCACCCTGCAGATCCTCCTCCTGCTGTGCTGTGAGTGCACCCTAGACTGCCAGACTCATCACACTCCACCACCACTCCCCCAGATTGTTTTCTTCTACCCTCTCACAGGTGGAACACAGAACAACTGCAGGAATTATAGCCAAGCTACAAGTAAGAGAAATCATGATCACAGACTAATTTAGGAAAGTTAGGTCATTCTCAGCTCTGTGGTCTACCTGCACCATACACCTGGTAGTAGGCAGAGGCTGCATGAAGAGCACTGCCCATGTTGTAGCCAAAGCTTTCCTTCTAAAGCAGCATTAATAAAACTAATTGGACTGTTCCCACTACCTAGTAACATATCTAGTGTGGAAAAACAAGTTGGAACCTTTGGAAAGGGCCTTTAGTCAGAAAGAAAAGACCCACTGCTGAGAAGAAGAGGAGAACTAACCTGTATTCCCACTCATTTGGAAAATGCCCCCAAAACTTTGTTTCTTGTACTAAGAAAGCTCCCTCAAAACTCACTGGAGTAAGCAATGCACTTGGCTTATACAGAGATGTTTTAGGGGTCTACCTTCTCTCTTTCAATTTGGTGGATTTTTTGGTTTTCTTTTTCCATCTTCCTAAAGACCTACCATCTGTTATGGGAGTTTTTCCTGCCACACAAAGCAGCCAGGCTGTGCTCACCTTGAGGCTGGTGTGGGACCGTGGCTGGCTCAGCTCGTGGAATTTCCAGTGCTCTGCCGCAGGTGTTTCCGCCGCCTCCCTCTGAGCCTCGGGTGTGAGGAGAGCATCTCCTGCAGGTAATGGGAAGATGCCCAGAGATATTGGACGCTCCTTCCTGTTGGAAAGACAGGCAGGGTCCATCAGCCATCTCAGATGTGCCACAGTTTATTTTCCTGCCTGAAATCAGCAGGGAAGTAGTGAAACTCCAGGTTCAAACATCCAGATGCTGCTCCATCAGATGTGCAGTGCAGCACACCCAGACTGTACCACAGCACCCAATAATTCCTCATTTCACAATTGCCAAGTCAATTTCATGGCTTTAAATAGCAGTTATTGATTTACACTACAGCTAATCTGTGGCAAAGAAAAGTTTTACAGAAATGAAACACCAATGGAAGTACAAGACAAAAGTGTTTCCTTACTTCAGATTGAAAATAGTTTTCAGCAGCCACTACTAAAAATACCATTTTGCACCTTCTCCTCCAAGATATAACCACATAACTTTTACAACAACAAACAGTTAAATCATCAACTGAAGCATTTGCTAAATTGTAAATAGTAAGCTTCAAGCAACTCTTCTCAAATCATTGGGGATTTTATTCCTGAAGATCACAGAAACTACATGGATTTATGTAAGAGAAAAGAACTGGGTCAGGGAATTACCAATGTTACAACTGGCTCAGCTAAAAATTATGTAGTTTCACCCAAGATCAGTTCAACACTCTACTTCATCCTAAAGCTGCACAAATCTTGTGCCACCAAAGCAAATTCTCATCCCAAATTTTCACTTCTTCACTCTTTCTACTTCCCTATGGCAAATAGCATTTGGAAATTCTAATGGTTTATGCAGTAACCCTCAAAAGAAACAAAAAATCCCCAGGTCAGTAGTGTGCTCAGTGCACAAAAGGATTCATTCTTCCTGCTAGCAAGAGACAAAACCATTGTGTCCAATGCCATTCATAGGATGCTGTGACCAGCCCTGAAAAGGAAAAATATCAGCCAGGCCTAGAACTGAGATAAGCAAAGTGTTTGTTCAGGCAGAACAATGTAAAGCAGAAAAAAATTACTGCAGTCAACTAGCACAGCTTTAAGTACAGTAGAGGCAGAAGATAAAAGTGTGCACAAGTGATGGCATAGTTTTCACATTTTAGCATCATAAAAGGTCAAGTCACAACCACACGTGCTTCCTTTCATGAGGCCCTGCACAAATTAAACATTACCTAGGCAGAATTAGTATCTGCATACAAAATGTATGCAAATATATGGCAGGCAGTGCTGAAAAGCAAAAGCTAAGCATTTTTGGACATATTTTTGATTTTGTTTATTTACTTTGAAGAAAGTGAATGAAGAAAGGATTTTATTTACCAATTAATCAGGAAATTCTCTTTGGTAAATTTCACATTGTCAAAATCAGAATGTTCAAACAGCAAATAACTCTAATTGGCATGAACCTTTCCAGCCCAGGTGTAGAAAGATGCTCCTTGTCACAAAAACCTTTGCCCCTAATTCTCACATTAGAGCTACCTTGGCCTTTCAGAAATATTATTCCAAAATTAAGTCATTAATTGTGAAGTAGTTTAGCACAACAAAGCAGGCAGCAAACTGAGTAAAGCAAAATCAGACTGGGTTACAAAATTCAAAATATCAGATAATGCTCCAGCATCTGCAACTGCTGGAATGAGAAACCCCACAGCGGATTCCAAGGATTCCCACTACTGTAACAGTTCCTCCTTTGCTTTAGATTTCCCACAACTCTCAGGCCTGTGGGGAACAAAAGACAGGCCACAGACGCTGAGATTTAGTCAAAAGAGGGCCTGAGACCATTTCATTGGATAAGAAGTGCAGGAACAAAAAGGAGGAAGAAAAGCTGCCCTTCAGTGGCTGACAGTGCGGCCTTGGGAAGGCTGACCCGAAACAGAGCCAGGACAGAGCTAGAGAATACAGCAGATATTTATTGAAGGGTCTTTAAGGTTATCTCTTGGGCAGGACAAGAGCCTGACCAGGGCTACACCCACGGTGGGCCCAAAATGGTCACAAAATGGCTGACCAGTCATGAGGTCTCACACTTTTATAAGTTTTGGTCCATTTGCATATTGGGGTTTAATTGTCCAATTACAGCTTCAGGTTGTGAGATCTCATTCTGCTTATTTCTGTCTTCAGTCCACTGTTGTTTATGCTTTTGGGCCTGAAAGTTGTACTCATTGTCCTTGGTCTTCAGCAGGAAAAGAATTTGTTTTGTTTCCCTGCTCTGTGAAGAGAGCTGACTTAATGTGAGGCTCAGAACTACACCCCCAGGCAGCACAGAATGTGAAATACAGGAAAGCTCAAACTTAAGGCATCAATGGAGCTGCACTGTGAGGGGCCTGGCTGCAGGCAGAGGGTCCAGCACATCTCTTTATTTGCAGGACATGCCACAAACCTGATCTGCTTCGCAATCCTCAAAGGAGAGAATATTAAATGGGTACCAAAACAGTTCACACCTGGCATCACTTTTTTTTCCAGATTAGTTTGAAAGAAATTTCCTAATAAACATATTTTGATGTTTTAGAACAGAGGTCAAGTGCATTGCAAATCTGTACAGTAAATGAAGTTTGCAAAAGAGGCTGATTTTGGAAATGAAGCTTATTATGTGACTGTCTGCATTAAAGAAACATTCCAGTTAGACTGAAGCAATTTCAATTTATTTCACTGCTTGTAGAGCAGAAAGCAAAGAACCTCTTCTGCTTTCTTAGTGCCCAAAAAAAATCTGAAAATGCCACAGTGAGCAGAATGGAAACACGTATTTTAAAAGCTTAAACTAGTCATATGAAATGGTGCACTGAAGCTCTTACAGTAACCTTTAGGAACTTTTAGATGCTCAGTTCTAAAATCTGACTAGCGTTAAAAAATAGAAAAACAATTCTTCTACAATTAGACACCTTCATCCTATATTTTAATCTCTTTTTAAAAATCAATAAAGACTAAGAGACTGAATTCTAATTCATGTAATTCCTAAAGGAAATTAGAAGGGCAGGAAAAAGCAGAGCTTCCCCAAACCCCTCAAATCCATTAAAAACTCCAGGGGAGCAAAAGCACATTACAAAAAAAAAAAAATCTACTTCTCAAACCATCTGACTGTTTAAGACTTTAAAGTATCTTAAAAGTTACTGGATATGAAGTTCTGTTTTGGTTTTGTTTGGTTTTAGAGTTGGGAAATACTTGTTCTGCGTTTGGGTTTTCACCCTTTGTAAACAAACACAGCTTTACTACCTAGATCAATAGAGAGTTTCACTTGAAATTTATTTTATTTCATCATATTTAAATATTCATTCAAGTTTTTTTATCAGCCACTGATATAAATTGGTATTTCTTTCATCTATTGATTGCCTATAAGCTTTGGAACACTTCTGTGCTCACAGACCCAAGTTAAACTACTACCATACGAGGTCTATATGCACCCAGTATCCAGGAGGAAAAAGTCAGAGAACACTAATTTTCAGCATTTTTCCCATTTAAAATAAAATTTACTATTAAATTTATAACCACAGGTAAAACATGTCAAGTGCTCAGGCCAGAAAGCTGCATTTTAAAACTTTTCCAGGTGTTTTCCATCTGTAATTATAGTATTAAAACATGTCAAGACTACTTTTGGCCACAATATTCTAATGCATTTCTGTCTGCTACTGCTACAGGACAAACAGAACATAACCTGAGGGGGGGTGGGACAGACAGCTGGCAATTTGCCATACAAGTACAGAAACAGAGGAGAGGGTAACATTTTTCTGAACAATAGTGAATAGGCTTTAAGAGCTCTAACGCTTAAATCATGACAGATTTTTTTCCCCCACCAACCAATAATCAGATTTTTTGAAAATAACACGATCAACTAATTACTGTGGTTTTAACATCAATTAACTGACCTTACATAAGCCTTTTGACTAAAACAGGTGCAGTTTGATAGTACAAAGGCACAGACTGCATACACTTATGCTACACAAGATCAGCCGAGTACCTGACAATACACTGAATGTGAGCTTTATCCCTGACATTAACGTTGCAGCTTTTGCAGCAGGCTACAATAAACTGCTGTTAAGATCCTTGCACAGCAAAGAGATAAACTGATCTTAAACAAAAGGCAATGAAAAAAATAGGTTGTATGTCTGCACGTAGACACATTTTCAACAAAACCTGACATTTATACATAATTTGCTTCTCTAATTTGTCCCTGTTTGAAAAAGCAGGAGAACAGAAAGCAGGGGAGCAGCGAGAGCACACGAAGATGGGGTTCAGTGGGTCAGAGTACCTGAGGATCCTTGGGAGGTTCTGCGTCAGAGCCGGCACCCCAGTGGAAATGGAAAAGTGCACGAGCAGCAGAACAGAGAGCGACACCAGGATGGCAGAGTTAATGACCACGGCCCCGCCAACGAAGCCAAACACAAACAGCAGCATGCAGCCCGGATTCATGGCGCTGTGCTGGCATGGTGGAACGCCGGCTCCAAGAAGGCTACGCAGGGGCCAAGGGGGGATCTTTGTAGGCAAAGTCTGTCATTCAGCCGCCACCACAAAAACAATGCCATCAGCAGCAGCAGCGTTCCACTCTTCTGCAGCAGCTCCAAAGCAATGACATCACCGCCCTCCTCCCCCTCGCAGCTCCTCGCAGCATCGATGCAGTAGCGCAGAGGCACGGCCAGCCCGAGAGTGCTTCTCCCTCCTTCCACGCAGGGTTCAGAGGCTCCAAAGCTCCCAAATCTGCATAATCTATTCCCAGCAAGCCCTGAGGGCCAGCGGGTACCATGCACACGCCTCCATTGCCACACACACAAAGATGCAGCCAGACGGTGGCCGTGCCGGGACAGCCACTGCCGTTTTCCCTGCCTGCCCCAACACAAACGCTCCAAAAAGCTGAAATTGTTTAAGGCTAATTAATGTACGAAGTATATCTCAACGCTCAGCAGCACAACAGCAAAAGCCTCTTTCTATGGATTTCTACGCTGTTCTCTTACCACATTCCAATCATACAACAAATCTTTCTGATTCAGCCGAACCGTTGTTGTAGGATTAAGGAACAAAGTCTTGCAAACACAAATGAATGGCATTTTTTTCTCATTTCAGGGTGAGAGACCAATAAATAGCTTACCTAATTCTACTGTGTGTTGTGGATTCTAGCTGATCAACCCCTGTTAGCTGATGAAATTTGGTTCTTTCCAAGTGCTCCATATAATTGTGTATCATCTGTTTAAAAGGACAGAAACAGCAAGAAATATTTAGTAAAATTTACTTGTACTACATACAGCTGCATAGTTCTTGACCAATCTATTCTCCCCCTGGAATGCTAAGTAGTAAAAGCATTTAGAGACATTAAACAAATAAAGAAAGAAGCAAAATTATAGTGTTATTAACCAGATTAAACCAGAAGAGAAGTCCATAATAAATTAAAAACAGCGGAGAACATTCTTGTACATTCATGCACAGGAAACATCCTACAGGTAAAGAAAGTGCATGCAATATTTCAAACATGAGTTTGGAAAAGAAGTACTATGTTTAAATCCATTTTGGAGTCTGAGACCTCTACGTTCAGCAGATATCAGCATTTTTTGCAGGATACATAATATGCACTATAGGCCTAATTGCAAACTACTGTGAAGGTCAGACAATGTGCTCCTCAAATATTAAACACTCTGAATCCACAGGCTAATAATCAGATTATTTCTGTAGGCAGAAATATGAAGTCCCCATTTCTTCTCCTTTTTTCTACTGAAGTACAAATAAACTTTAGCTTTCTGTATTTTCTATATGGGAAGTTTGGTTTTAAATTATCTAGGCTGAAACCTCATTAAAAGGACAGAGTGGCTGTGGATTTTCAGCACACAAGACGAGCTCTGCTTGCTCTCTCTTACTCACAAGAGACAAGCACAGCCCAACAGGGCACAACACCTGCAGTCATGACTTATTTAATGAGCCTTGACTCCCATGGCCAAAGGATGCTGCTCTCAGCACGTAACTGATCCAGGACATGCATGGGGAGAAGGACCAGGTATCACTGCATCATTCCAAGGGCTTCATTTGGACACACATCTCTGAACATAAAACTGGGAAAGCCTGAGGAGAAGCCCATGTGCAATCCGGTGTATTTTTAGCACTTCCAACATTCATGTTCACAAATGAATAGGGCTCTAGGAACAATAAAGGAAGAAAAAAATCACAGGTGTACTGCAGAGGAATTTAATGTATTTTTTTTTCCCTGAGATGTATTCAGGTCAAATATTAACAGCTTCCTCTAGGAAAAAATCCAACAAACTATTCTTTAAAACTGTAATTTCTTCTGCTATTCTACAAAAGGTATACAAACACTTCAGAATAGTGATATTACCAGACATTTGTACAACCGGTTTAAATAATCTTATCTTTTGGGGGCAGCTGCACACATGAGTACTGAACTCAGCAGGATCTGGAAACCTACATTTATGTGTTACTCTCAAGACAGGTTTGATGTATCTGAGTTTGACCTTCAGATGCCACCAACCGCAGCTAGTACCAGCTTCTCCTCAAATGCTTCTTGCCAGCATTAGCTACATAGGAATAAATATTCTTAGTTTCATTTTTTTCTGATCAAATAAACTTGCTTAAGACATCCTGACTGATGGATATTGTACAAATCAGTAATTTATGTTATGTGCTGGTTACATACAGATGTTGGTTTTCCCAGCATTCACCTGAACTAAGAAAAATAATTCAGACCAGAATAAAATATCATGCTGTTGGGGGTGGGGTTTTCTTTCCTCTTCTTTCCTTGTTACTTGTGGAATGTTTTTGGCATTGTGTTGCTAAGAAGCACTGACGAAAGCATCGGGTTAGCCATCTCATCGGCCCTCGAAAGAGGATGGTGGAGCTGCTGCTTGGGGAAGGGATCTCACTGCTGCTGTGGGTGCCCAGCTCGGTTTCTTCTGCTGTGGGGTGAGCCTCTGCTCCTGGGAGCAGCCACTGAACTGGGACCTTGTTATTATTGCCTGCCTCACTAAAAGAGGGGCCTGTCGCAGTTTTCTTGGGTGTCCGGGGATCCTGAGCCTGCCTCTCTTTGCCCCACTGGGAGCCGGGTTGCTGTTGTCCCGTCCCCCGCTGTTTCTTCGGCACTGCTCCGAGTTTTTCACTACTCTGTAGCCCGCACCCCCTGCCTGCCGAGACCTCCCGTGTCTTCAGGCACAGCTCTGGAGCTTCTGATCCACCCTTTCCATCCCTTCCCGCCTTCAGCCACAGCTCGGGAGTTTCTGATACATCTCTTCCATCCCTTCAGCCACAGCTCCGGAGTTTCTGATCCATCCCTTCCATCTGTTCCTGTCTTCAGGCACAGCTCCGAGCTCTGGAGTTTCTGATCCATCCCTTCCCGCCTTCAAGCACAGCTCTGGAGTTTCTGATCCATCCCTTCAGCCACAGCTCCGGAGTTTTTTATTCATCCCTTCCATCGTTTCAGCCACAGCTCCGGAGATCCATCCCTTCCGTCTCGGACCAAGCCACCATTACCACATGGTCCCCGAGCCCGCCCCACAGCGCCCCCTGCACCTGCGGGGGATCATCGCACCTGTCCTGCCCACCGGGAGCCACCAGCGCCCCTGCCGGCTGCGCCCAGAACTGCACCAAGGGGGAAAGTGCCGTGTTCAGGGAAGCTGTTCCTGGGTTCCTGCTTCTGTTTATTATTAATGCTGCAGTAATTGGAGTTTTTTGCCTTGTTATACATACTAGAACTGTTATTCCTACCTTCATATCTTTGCCTCAGAACCCCTTAGTTTCAAAATTATAATAATTTGGAGGGAGGGGGGTTGCATTCTCCATTCCAATTGAGTCTCCTTCCCTCCATAGCAGACACCTGTCTTTCCAAACCAAGACACATGCTATTTTCAGAGAAACATTATATAATATATTTGGACTGTTGTCAAAAGCTTACAACATTTTTCCTCAACAAAATGCAGTGCTTCACCAGACCATCCCATTTGTTTTCTGATTTTTAATGCTTGCTCACACACAGAGGCAAACAAAAGGACTGAAAGCTCACCTTCAACTAACTATCCACATTTTTTTCCATTTGAACCAAGCAGCCACAACTAGATGTTCCAACTGCCCCTTTGCATAGTTTTAAGCGTATTTATTATAATGCAGATAGTTTAGAAATTCGGGGGGGGGGGGATGGACCCCAAGAGTGCATATGCACTTGAAATGCACATTAGACCATTCTGTATCCTGTTCATGTATTCCCCCATCACAGGAGGAAGATACTGCTGACCCACCTACAAACGCTCCCATTTGCAGCACACCAATTGGTTTCTCAAAGTAAAATTTTAAATAGAACAACTGTTGTGTTTTCAGCCAGTGAACAGAAGGTAAGTGTCTAGTATCTCTCCAGGGAATTGCTAACACATGGGAAAAAATAAGAGGGTCAGTAAAGCCCAAAAAACTTCCATGTTTTGCAAAGGACATGGTTTTAACCTACTCTCTTCCCTCCTCTCAGTCTCTGCTTTTGTTTACTGAAATGTCTCATCACATTTATTACCCAACAGAGGCTGGAGGGCAGGTCAATTTAAAGGACTGTTCAGCTTATATTGTTCTGCAGCTGAAAATGGTGCTGATAATAAGCAAATCTGTAGATCACATACTTCAGCACAATGCATATAAGCTATAGGAACCTAAAACTAAAATGAAAAACAAAATGTGCAGTGCTGCATAGCAAACTAAGATCCACAGAATCATGAGGTTCTATGTGCATGTGCAGGGCTGCACAGCAATTTCTCCACAAATCCAGGCTATATGTGCCTGTGGTGTCCAAAAAATCAGAACAGTGGTACCACCATGCAAAGTCCACCTTCTGCCTCAACCCAGGGCCCCAAGGATAAAAGTTGATAATACTGGAATAGTGTCCACAAGGAAAAGAGCTCCTCACCCTCCCTCCCCACAGGATGGGGAGCTCCACAGCTGGTGCTGTAGAGTCGTAAGAAATGGTGTGTGAATTCCCAACTCCCACAAACTTAATTTGAAGGTTAAAGTAATAAATACTGCAGCTTCTTGGGAAGTAAGCCACTCAAACCGCTCATGTGCAATAAAACTTTGAAGATTCACTCCAAAACCACTGGGATTTGAACCAGATGACATTCAAAAATCTTTTGAATCTAAATGACTCTCGAGCGTTGGTATATCCATGAAGATCCAAAAACGTGTAAGGAATTAATGCACTAGAACTCTAAGGGCTCAAAATCTGATTAGAAGTTCTGCTGCTTTGAGATTATTCAGCTGTTGAAATAAAAAGGTTTTAATATTACTGACAATTTAAAAATAGACTTAAATGGATTGAATTGCTTTCCATTCAGCACAATTTTTACTGAAGTTATGCTGGAGGACAGATGATAAATAATTAACTATGTCTACCTATCTTCTCTTCAATACAAGCTGCAGTCAATATTTAATCATCCATAACCTTTCACTATGGACAATTAACTCTGCTGCCCACAAAGTCCACAAGTATTTTGAACACAACCAGTTGTTCCAAGGAACAAACATCACAAACATAGAGCACTTAAGCATTTTTGTAATTAAACACATTGATCAATTACAATTAGCTGAGGGGATTAAAGATAAACTCAGAACTTGGAGGATTTACCTTAGTTAACAGCATTTCACAGTTCAGGTGTTAATGATTTTAAGGCACATATACAAATCAACTACAACATGCTTTTGAACACATTACAGCATGAATGTGAAATCAATTCCCTTTGAATGCAATGTCTTTCCACCTCATAAAAATACTCAGATTGGTTTCCTCATACGGCACGTGGCAAGTTCTACAACTCCAGAAGTGTTAAAGGCTTTTCTACATCTTAAACTTCAGCACTCAGTAAAAGACAATGAACATCCTGACACTAATTTCAATTTCTACCCTTACAGACACAACCACTCCCAGTGTATACAAGCCTGACACCTGTCACAAACAAATGTGAATATGCCAGGTTGGGGATGTTGTTACCTACACCTTTGCCTTAACCAGGTTGAGAGCATCTCCTTTATACATTCCTTGCTCTTTCGCTCCTCCTTCCTTTTTGTGTCACTGCTTTAGCTCCCCTGGAAAGGTTTTAGTAATTCTTTGGCTATCAGACCAGGCTCAGTGCTACAGCCCTTGCTGCTTATCTGCAGATCCAATCAGGCTGGGCACAAGCAGCTCCTCCCTTTGGGAATGTGCACACAACTGTGTGTATATAGATCTTTCTCTGTCCCACATAATCTAGATTTATGGAGGTAACAGCTATTTCTAGAATCTCCTTAATTCAGTATCAAAGCCCTAAACATAGTTCCTTTGTAAGTACCTTTTTCCTTGCAAGCTTTGTGGTGAGTTTCTCATCTAAGTAAAAGCACCATTCCTAGCAGAGAGCTTGATGCATCTTTATCCACACAAGATGGTGTTGCTGGCAGATACATTAGTATGTAAAGATACTAAATCCAGGTTTTATAGATCAAGCTGTTAATGCTCAGCATAAGGCTTTAGAAAAACTGTTGGCTTGAACTGATATCCAAAGTCTAATCTCACAGTGTGACAGCTGCCCATGCTCAGCTATAATTGTAAATAGACACCTCCACCAGCCTTCTCTTCCTGCCCAAGGACTTGCTGGGGACATGTTTGTGCTAATGAACCCGACAAAGTCCATTCCCCATGCCAGAGCCAGGCTCACTGTTCTGTCACATTGTATCAGTGCAGAACATTGAGAAACTTCCATGGCCCAATTATGCTTCATTAAACTAAGCCCATATTCTGTGTGTCAGGGAAAGATATTGAACCACCTCGGCCTGGTGTTTCCCAAAGGAGAAAAAGAATAACTTCCCTAAATAGAGAAAAATTAGGTTTATCTTGGAAACCTGTGCAGAGAGAAGCCCCGGGTATTAGTCAATCTCCAGCAGATCTCAAGTATTGCTTTGCCTCAGTTTCTCAACTGAGTAATAAATATAAAAGCCTTAGCCAAGCCTTTAAAAAGCCAGTGCCATAGTTATGATGTTATGCCCTTTAGCTCTGCAGAAAAAGGAAAGTAAGATCCTTTACCTCCTACTCAGCAGTCAAAACCACCCTGAATGATTTGCTCTGAAAGAGGCACCAGCAGCAGCGCATCATCTCAGCAGCAAAGGCAAAAAGGCCCTCACAGGTACAAAGAGCAGACAGGCCTGCTTTTATCCAGGCACGAAAACAAGCCAAATTCTATTAAACAGAACAGTATTTGAGATACAAGAGGCAACTGAGAGAATTCCTTTCTAAGTCAAAGAGCAAAGATTTGAAGACTTTTGTGTTAGACCACTGTTGACCATTCTGCTTTCCAGCACTTGGCGGCGTGATTGCTTCCTGCGTCTGGAAGCACAGTCCTCTACAGTCAGAGGAAGATGAAAACAAGACCTTGCATGGAAGTTCCACCTCAGAAACCCCAGCACACTGCTTTGTCACTCATCTCATCTGAGTGTTAGAGCAGAGTATGATCAGCACAAGACCAAAACCCACTGCAAGCACAGGAAAGACAAGGAACCAGAGCACAGGAGTCAGAATATGTTCAGGCTGTTCCATCCATTCTGTTCTGACCAAACATTTTATCCTCTTCACTACCTGCTACACCCCACCTTCCAATCTGCCATCTCAACTGCTCAGGTTCTCATACCCTAATCCATTTAAAATCAAGCCAGTTAGCCCAAGGACAGTCTTAGTGGGAAGGGGGCTTAATGGGATATCCTGCACCCACACCAACCAGCCCACCTCCCTCTCCAGAGAGCAGCAAGACAGATGCTGATTTAACAGAAGGGCCATGGAGGGTAAAGCCTGTCCCCAAAGCTCTTCCCAGCCAAGGCAGCCCGGCTACCTCTACAGCCACAGACACCTCATTGCTGGGCAGGCTGGTGCTGGAACTGCAATGCAGAGCCTGTCTCTGGCAGGCTGAGCTTCAAGAACTCCCAGCTCTCACCACAACACACACACTGCAGAGAGGGATTGGTTCAGCTCTTTGCTTCACATCCCTGGTAGAACTCCCCAAGGTGACTCAGTTGCAGTAGGTCTTGGTCCATTGGGACTGAAAATGGGTGACATTCCCTGGGGTGCTGAGCCAGCACCTTCGCCTTGCAGTGAGCTCCAGCAAAGGCAGCCACAGACAGGTAGGGAGGGCTGAAAGGTGAGTATTGTGAAGGACATGGATACAGAACCTCAGGCCAGGAGTTGGAAGAGAAAGACATCCAACTCTGAAATATGCACCAGTGAAATAAAGAATGAAGGGGAGTGGGAGATGGAAGGAAACAAATAATGAAGACAGAAGAGAGAAAACTCGCTAGAAATTAAGATTGCACACAATGCATTCACATTGCATCTTTAACACGACATCCGTCAAAGTAAGCATCTTAGAGCTAAATTTAAAAAATGAAAAATCTTTCTAAATGACCTGTTCATTATTTGGTCAATTGAAAGAAAAACAATTGCCATTTCAATAAGTACCAAAGATGGATCACTTGTAAAGACAACTGTGATGTGGACTCAGAAGGAAAGAAGTATCCCTTCCTTGTAGAACATGGAAGAAGAAGGTTTAAGAACAAAATATTTGATAGAAATATTTGATCCAATAAAACTGATAAACCTAAATGCTGTAAGGAAGTTGGAAATCTGCCACAATACCTTGCATTAAAAGAAAAATTACTACACAGACTTAAAGTGTTAGAATTTTTTGGGAAAAAGGGAAGCAAGAAATCACAAAGGAAATGGGGAGTTGGGCATTACTATCAGCCAGTGCTTTCCAGTTCCCAGGGATTTCTGTCCCTGAGTCTCAAACATGCACCAGATACAGCATTAAAATGCTATGATGGTCTGTCCTTTAAGGAGGTGCATCTTTGCAAGATTCACCATGGTCTGGAAAACAAAGAGTCAAGGAAGCAATCATACTGAAAGTGAGGAGTACAGAAAACAGGAGATCTGATTTCAGGATAACAGGGGTATGGATATAGCATGGTACACTACAAGTTATTTATGAAGAAAGGATAGTCACCTCAGTAATAGTAAAGCCCAAAGAAAAATCTCTTCCTACACCAAAGTAAGTGAAATTAAGATGTAAAAGTATTTAATAAATTAGAATCAAATCAGCAGAGGCTGTTGTCCATTTTGGAGCAAAATTTATGTAAAAAGATATTCAGAACATGTCATAGGCATTTCATTGAATTAATGGTGTCCAATATATTTAATCTTGAACTTCATGAAACAGGATTCAATGAAAATCTGCCAGTTCTATTGTGACAGAACCCACAGGTTCTAATTACAATAACCAGAACACTGCAAGCACCCAATACTCCAAAGTACTTCCAGATCAAAAGGATCCCAAACCTCAGGGGCAACATTAAGATTTGTCACTTCTCATTTTACTTAGATTTCCAGTTTTCAACAGATGTGCCATTCTAAAGTGACTATGCAGTAACAAATGTGATTTCAAAAATGCTGTGATTTCAGTAAATATATGAATATTTTTAAGAGCTTCAGAAGTCTCATCACACAAGTGCTACAGATTGGTCATAGCTCCCAGTCACTTCTCAGCCACCGTGAGTATAAAACACTTAGAGCTGCTGAAAGCATTTAAGGTCACCAAATCTGACAGCTGTACCTGCTTCCCCTTACATGGGTCTCTGGGACTGGGAGCAGCCAGTATGGATCTCTTTGGTAGCAAGGGTCTAAAACCACATCTCTGACCTTCCAAAGGCAAAGCAAGGAAAATAAGAAGAACTGTGCTCAAGTGGGACCCTGTCACAACAGGACAGAAAATAAAGATGTTTGACTCCAGTCAGAAGACAGTAGAAATCAGAAGGTTTATTTACAATTCATTCAGCCCTTTTATAACACGCTGTGCTAAGAAGACACGTTATTGGTCCATAGGGCTGACACCTCTCCCACCGGCTCAGTAATGGAAACACCAAACAACACCTGTGGTTATGGGAAAGGAATATTGTTTGTACAAAGTTGTTTTAGAAAAAAGAAAACTGTTGAAGTTTCCCTTGAAAAAAGCCAATAATTCTCAGGCTCAGAAAATATCAGGTCCACAGGACCCCACATCCATCAGAATGATTCAAAGGACCGAGTGACTTCCATATACTAAAATATGACTTAGGCAGTAAAACATCCCTGTATGGGAACGACAACCTGCTCCTGAAAACTGAAGCATTGCAAGTCCTGTTTTCATGCTTTGGACACAACGTAAACAGTGTGGCTCTTATTTATTTAAATTAATGCATTCAAACTTGTTCCATCTTCATCAGCAAATCCCATTTTCAACAGCTATCAATAGAGTATGGCAGGGAACTCTTTTAATCACAAAACCCCGTAGGCCAGATTTTAAAAGGATTTGTTCCTTCAACAGTACACATAAAACCAACACAAAAAATTGACAGGAGCATGAAAACGTAATTTCATTTCTATTTCTTTGAAGCTTATTAGTGTGTTTTGAAACTTTGAAATATGGAAGACCAAATTCCTTTTTAAAACTTCTCAATATCTGACAAAGCTATAAAAATGACAGATGTGTAAACAATCACTAAGGAAAACTACATCACCAAATGAAGCCTGGTTACAACCCAGTGTACTAACCAAAATATTCAATAATTTTCCCAACTGCTCAAAACAAAAGGCTTTCCACAGATCTACATTTTTACAGATATCCCAAAATCATCTTGATGTAACAACCTACCTCTGTATGTCTTGAATGAAGGGCATTGTATTCCTTCTTGAGTTCTGCCTCCCGCTCCTCAAGTCTGCTAACTGGAAAAAGAAGGAAAAAAAATTAAAACTAAATTCAAAGTTCTAGTGAGACTGACTTGCCTGGGACTAAACAAGCAGATCAGAGCATTCCTAGTAGTGAACAGCACAAAGCAGGATAAAAAGTATGTCAGTGTTTGTTTTTTTAAGCTCTTATCACGGAGCTTTCTAAGTACATCAACAGCAGCACAATCTTGCAATTTGCATTCCCCTAAAGAGCCCAAGTCCTATTTTCCCCTGCTGATTGCTAGGCCAGTGAGAGGGGATTTTTCTGTTCAAGGCCAGCTTACTGCTCACTCCAATCCAGATTGTTTCACATGGAAACTGCAGGAAGAGGCAGAGGCCACGTCACGCAATCCCAGATGAAGCCATGGGCTCCAGCTAAGGTCCTGCATCAGTTCCCTAAAACACATCCACACAATTTCCAGAGGTGTTTAACTAGGACAAACATAGGCAAGGTTGAATCAAGTTCAAGCCCGATGTGGTACCGAAATTAAGGTTTCTGCTGGCATTCACTCACACTTCACTGAGCATTAAGGCAATAGATTTAAAGACAGAAAACAAAACATTCTGTAGGTATTCCAAGAAATTAAAAATATATCTAGCAGATTTAGGAGAACTTTAGACAGTAAGTTCTTATTAGAGAGAGAGGAAACAAACTGAGCAGCTCAGCTCATCTGTGCTCAGATGAAACTGAGCTGAAACAATCTGTGATATCCCAATGCAATTAATTTGCAGAAAAACTAAGAGAACTCAAACCTTCTACACACGACTTACTGTGTCATTCAAACACAAAACATTTTTGCTGCTTAGATGTGAATTCCATGCTTTTATTTAGGTATTTATCACAATATTTATGTGACATAAGCATGTGTATCAAATTGTGTAACCGAGCTTATTCTACTTGCCATGTTTAAATATCCCTGGGAAAGTTCAAATTTATAGTTCCATGTTTCCAAAGAGTCACTGCCAGACCCACTTTATCTGAAGACAAATGCCAAGATCTTCTCTGCAATTTGCATATTTTCATGTTGCCAACTGGGTCTCCTGAAAATTAATTGTCAATATACCATTTCTTTTTGATCTATATATCTGTATTTTGCCACAGTATTTTATCATAAGTATGCTTTAATGGAAAAAAAATCTTTGCCCGAGTCAAATGCTGGAACCAAAATCCGCACCTGCCAACTCACCCAAATCTGTATAAACATTCTGAACTGATCTAATCTTGCTCTTATAAGAACATTAAGTTCCTTGACACAACCTTTTGCAGTCCACCTATAAATATCTGGTCTAAATATTACATCAAATATTATTTCTAACATTGCCAGATCGAATGCTTCCATTTCTGCCCTGTTATTGAATGGAAAAGCTCTTTGGATCAAACAGCAGCAGGGGAGGCACAAGTACCTATAACACAACATAGAGAAAAGTGTATTTTACACCACAGTGCATGTATCTAAAAAATACATATTTATGTGATGCAGAACACCACTGAATGGAAGAGTTCGGTTTATTGTTTTGAGGCACAAGGTGGTTTAAGTCTCCTTGTACACCTGAAATGTGGTTTTACAGGAGCCTTCAGTAAGATGTTACAGAAACAAGAGTCAGAACTTACAATTAACAAAGCTATGATGTGACAGACCATATTTTATCCACTATCTTTGCCTGAGTGACATCCTAGTCATGAGTTACGAGATGTTAAACAGCTGCCCACCAGAGATACCCAGCAGCTCCCACATGAGCAAACTGTGCTCAGGCTGTGTACCACATCTCCCAGAGCACCTCCCTCGTAACCTTTCCACTGTGCTAAACCAGCTTTGGGAAAACAGGAGACCAGAAAGTGAAAACTGCATGACTGATGGGCCTCGTGTTTGCTGAAAGCAGCTCCCTCTCCAACAGACAAGTGTCCGAGGAGCCTCCCCACTGCTTCGCTCGGGGTGGTGAAGTCACAGCTCGACTCGGCCTCGCACGGAGCTCCCACACAAACCAGGGTGATGCACCCAACACTGTCCAGTGAGTTCATGTCTAAACAGTGCAGCCAACTGCAGGGATGAATTCTGCAAGTGGATTCTGGGAAAGTACCCAACAGTACATTCAATGAAGATTAACATCACATCAGGTGTTACCAACACCTTTCTTTGCAGCTGCCCAAAACCAGCCTTCAAGAAATCCACAAATGCATTTCCCACTGTTACGGATACAACACATGCTTGTACAGGGGTTGAGATTCCATAAAGAAGCACACCACTTTCCTCTCCATCTGTGAAGAAAGAAATGCTTTAAAATGTTTTAAAATGTTAATGGCCCAGTTATAATAAATAGTCCCTTCAATCAAGTCATCGAAGGAAAATGTACACAGCTAGTGAAGCTGCATAGGCAAGGGGGAATCTCTCCATTAGGTCTGACCATTAGGTCTTTTTCATTAAGTTTTCATTAGGTACAAAGGTTAAAACAATTAAGGGCCCAGCAGATGATATAACTGACATAAAGCACTTTCTTCTGGAAGTCATTTCCAGCTGTGCAATACATTACACTCCTAGAGCTGGAAGTTTCAGCCAGAAGAGCACTAAGTTACATACCTTCAATGGACACATTAACAGTCCTCAGAACTGGTTTTTCCAATACCAGCAGGACAAGAGACAGCACCAGAAATCTATTCTACCCAAAATATGCCTCCCATCAAGACAAGATCTTGCCAAAATAACCAACAGAATACACTTTCTTTTTCCAATTAAACACCATGCAAGAGATCAGATATTCCCCAAGGACCAGAGATCACCACTGACTTGATCACGGAGTCAGAAGAATTGAGGAAGTCCACCAGATTCTCACCCCAAAAACTTTGAGAAACTTAATGCACTATTAAACAGGAACTCAACAGGAGGGCAAAATGCCTTTCACTGGCACCCAGAAACATATTTTAAACTCAACTGTTGCCAGTTCCATTTTAATACACCAACATACAAAGGAGTGGAGGTCTGGCCTTGATAACACCCCAACAGGAACGGAGCTGTGTGCTGGCACTGCCTGACACATGCTGGGCCTACCAAGTGCCAACCAGACATAGTTCCTATCAGTTTGGCCTAAGTAACAATACAAAAAGCGTCTCTGATATTTCAGCCTCAGACTTTTTTCCACTAACATGTCTAATTCTTATGGGTGGATGATAAATTCAGTTTGATTATATATATATCCTAAAAGCAAAAGTAAAGCATTCACTGTCTCTGTTGCAATGTGTCTTTACAAAGCCATTACAAAGCCTTGTTACATCAAGGAAGAGCTTACACTGCAAGATTACATTGCTTAAGATAATACATGTGCAAAATATAACACACAACGAAAAAGTCGCACTAGTCACTCTTAGAAGCTTATGTGGAAAAAAATATAAAGGTCTTCAAGCATCATAACATGAGAATAAAATGCAAATATTCTAGTGCTTTTAGGCTAATGAGAAGGCATCCTCCTGAAACATCACCACAAACTCAAACCCAAGGCCTAGTGCAAGCTTCTCCAGCACTGTCAATGTTCTAACACCTTTAATGACCTGAGGTATCAATCTTGATCAAAGTTCTCTCACAGAAAATCAATTAAGCCTAAAAATGGGAGACCAAATGTAATAGTAAACTAGAGAAACTGGAGTTTCTGTCTCCTGGCAGCATTATGAGGAATCAGGCAGCCAAGCTGCCCACCCTGCCTGTTCGAAAGTCAGAGCTTACCTCCCAAGTCTGATGGCTTTTACCAAGTTTGGAACCCTTCATCTGTATGTTGTCCTCTGCCTCAAACTCCTGATAAGCCTGAGGGGGAGAAAGAGAAACAGACCTGCTAGAATGGCAAATCCAACCAGTGTGATGCCTTCAAGAGGAATTACAAGTTCCTCCTACACAAGCCAGGACAAAGATCCAGCTCATTAACAAGCCTTTCCTGGCACCAGGACTGTCTGAAGACTCCGTGGACAGCTTTCCTCCGGCTCTATTCTTTAATGCAGGTCCCACACCAAAGTTAAGATGTAGATTCAGAAGGACCTTATGACCTCCTAACTAGTTGCCAAAGAGCACAGACATCACTTGTGGACTGAAAAGAGGACTGAGCTATCAAACAAGTGTTTACCTTGGAAGTGGTAAGACCTGCAAATCAAACCAGCACAGAAAACTGATTTGTAAAACAAGTGAAAAATTCAACCCCTTGACAAGATCATCTTTAAGTAGCTCTTACACTGTGAACTACAGGTCTAGATCGCAGTTTAGTAAGTAGGGCACTTGAAATTATGACGATAATTTAACTGTCAAGAATGCTCTGCTGATAGCAGATATCAACACAGCAGCAATGGTCTTATCCCTGACACTTCTAGACTGTTCAGGTTTGCATTATGTCTCAGGCACCCAAAATCCCTGCAATTTGTTACCGAAAACCCAACACAAAACTTCAAAAAAAAGCCAAAAACAAACAAAAAACCCCCACCTCTTTAAACATTCTGCTACAACATTTAATATGAAGACAACCACACGCCAGGACATCCCTCACACAGACTGAAACTCAAACAATCAAGAATATATACAAAAAACTTCTACACAAAATCAAGTCAAAAATCCAACTTCTTGCCCACTCTGCACAAAGAAGTGTTTCAGTGAGAAAATCTCTGACTGACTGCTTTGCAAACAGTGGGATGCTCCATTTATAAACTTGGCTATTGAAGCAAGTCTCTGTCTGAGAAAATCTACATGAAGTCAGTGTGGACACAGAAGCTTTAGACTGGATTTGTCTTAAAAGCCAGTGAAAACTCAGGAATGTAAGATTCTAAGAGACATTTAAAGTAATTTTCTTAATTATTGCAATATTTTGAGCAACAGAATCACTATAACAACCAAACTCCAGCACAAACTACAATACTCTCTTAATTTAAAAACACACATGAGCAGTTAATTGTACACCAGTGGGTCTCAAGCCCTTCTCACCACTTTTGCTCAGGTATATTAACAGCTAAGCTTAAAGCAGGCCAAGCACTGCTCTAATTTCCTGCTCCATTTTATTTTAGCCTTGAGGCCTGTCGTTTGGCTCAGTGCCTGCTCTGGAGCCAGCTGTACCCCCTGCTCCATCTAGTGGGCTGCTGGCTCCCAAAACCACACAGACAGCAGGTCTTTGGGAGCAGCACTGGGCAGCCAGGAAAGGCACTGGGAAATGCACAGTCAGGAGGAAAGCCTCCCTTTCCTGCACACCCTGATACTCACACTTCTTACAGAAGGACTTTTCAGGTGTAGTGACTGACACTTGAGGCACAGCGTAGCAAAGGGCAGGGGGAATGTGCCTGGTAAACAAACCTGAGATAATGATGGACAGCATCAGAGGTGAGGAACATCCATACTGAGAACACACTAGCAAACAGTTCAGTTCCACATCTGCTAATCAAGAAATACAAGAACTCAAGCCATTCTGTTCCTCCTTTGCTGGAAATCAGATTAGTTCTGCTGCTGTCAGTCTGTGAAAATGAAGTAGGAACAATCCAGACCCCCAGTGAACAAACCTGAACTTTTCAACTTCTTTCCAGGATCTATTGAAAAGCTTTCTTGTATTCCTTGAGATAAACACCAGTTGAGCCATCCCCAGAAGCAGTGTTTACTGACAGAGCTGTTTCACACCAGTTTAGTTATTCATATCACCATCTGTGCAGACACACAAATCATATCTCAAAACAAATTTCTGGGAAGTTTCTGTTAAATTTCACAGCTGAAAGTTCACATCAGAGTCTCCCTGTTAACTACAGATCCACATGAGCTGCATGATATCCCATGTGCAGAGCTATCTCAGATATTGGATGCCTTCAAATGATCCAGGAGTGGCGGACTGCCTGGATATACACAACAGCAATGCTGGTGTCCTGAGAGCTCAGAGGAAAATCAAATATCAAATAACATTTGCAGAACATTCACAACAAAACCTAGTCTTGCATTTTCTCTTGAAGCCAATGGAAGCAATAATTCTGTTTAGCTTCTGAGAAAAGCAAATGTTTTTAGGTCAGCTTCCAAAGCATTTGTCTCATATCCCAAATAAAACCTTCAGCAAGCAATAGCTGCACAGTGTCACCTGACATGGGAAATACCATCATCCCAAGAGTTGTGTCACAACATTTACAGCTCCAAAACCCAAGAGCAAAGGGATTATATTTGTTTGGGGTTTGTTTGTTTCGTTAGGTTTCTTTTACAAATGCAGTTTTCCCCCAGATGTAATCTATCTTGTGCACAAAGCTCAGTTTGATGAACTCAGGTATGCAGATATATCTGTTGTCTTGTCAAATGCAGTTTGTTATCTCGGTTGTACTTTAGCACTAGGGCAGATACAGAAAAGGAGCCAAATCTTTCAACTCCCACAGCCTACCACCTCCATCAGAAAGCACTTCAGTCATGCAGACATTGTGTTTTTCAGATTCTCTAATAAGTAAGTTACTCCAAGAATGATTCCTACAGAAAGCTTATGCCAAAGCTGTTCCATTCCTGTAGTAAGTCAAAATATACTAGTCATTTTTTTTACTCCCAAAAATTTAATTAACTTATGGCTTGTAATACATAAAGAAAATTGACATTCCCAGAAAGAGAGACAAGGAAGGAAACTAAAATAAACCTCTGTAGCCCCTCCCCCAGAACTCCATGGAACATGCCATGAGCTCTGAGAAGATCGTATCCCTTCCTGTAACTGGAGACTGTGCACTATCAGTGTCCCAGCAGTATCATGTGCCTTCACAGAGCACTGCTGGACAAATGAGCTGTGTATTGCTATTACAAGTTTTTAACAGCTCTCTATTTTCCAGGTCCAGGGCTGACATTTCAAATATTTCAATGCTGCAAACAAGCAGAACTAGGAGGTCTCACAAAAGCAAAGAATTGAAATAATGTGGAAGTCAGGTGTTTTCAAGTTTTTGTAAGAAATATTGAAGATTATATCAAAGCCTGGCACTGGCCTCAGATACAGCACTGCAGAACAGAAGAATGTTATTTACTGAACATGTGGCATTATCGTGTTCACAGGTGCCCTCTGCTGCTGAGAAGGAAAAAATGACATGAATTCTACATAAGTCATAAACCCAAAAATAGACGTTTGCTGTCACTCAGTAAAACTTAACTATAGATCCACAGCGAGAACTTCTAAAAACTCTGCCTGTATCAACATCATCCCTAAACAAATACCCAGGAACTTGGTGCTATTTAACTTGCTTGACTTTCCACATGGCGCAGACCCCAAGAGCACAGGCACTGCCCTTCCCACCTCTCTGTCCAGGTACTGCTGAGATCCAGGCCCCACAAGGGGCAACCCAGGGAAAAGCACAGCCAAGAGCAACAGTGCAAAACGAGATGAAAAGCTGGATCACAAGCCAAGGAGCTTCATCAGCGTTGCACATTCCTGCGCTCAAATAGAAGCTGCAAATCCTTATGCCTCTGCTCTCCTTTAAGCAGTTGTAAAGTTCAATGAATTATCCCAAGGTGTCATAGATTGCACCACTTTTTGGCAGTAAACTTGACACAGGCAACCACCACAGCCCACCAACTACCAGGCCTGACTGCTACACATCATGCAGGAGTGGTAACCCCAGTGCATCTGCTCCCAGCACTCGGGATTTCACCATCTCCTGGGCTCAGTCTGCCCAGCAGTGTCCTGCTGTCCTCTCGGGCTCTTCCCATCTCCTCCCAAGAAGGAACAGAGCACTTCAAGGCAGTTCAGGCATCTGGCAGCAACTGTTTCAATTTCTGATTGGGGGGCGGAAGAAGTCAGTGAACAACAGGAACTCAGCAACTGATTGACACAAAATAACCTCCTGATTTCACTTCAGAAATTCCAAAAGGCAGCTTTATTCCGACCTACCTGGTTGAATACATGGCCATGGACGCAATCCCACAGGGCAAATTTAAGTGCAAAGAAATACCTTTTGTTTTCTTCTGATTTAGTTTGACAATCACTTAGACTGCACAAACAAGCACTTAAAATTCAGGACATAACAACCATAACTTCTTGAGCAATTTTAACTGGCACACAGGTTTAAGCACATACAATAAAGCCGAACTCAACCATGTAATGTAAGAGCTGCCCCAGCTGACAAGCCTTCACTAAATGCCCAGCACTGACAGCGTTCAAGAGAATGAGGCAAAACTTTGTGACAGACAAAACTTGTTCTCACAGGCTTTGCTTATTTGAGGAAAAACACACAGAGCACAGGCAGCCTACAAGAAGCAAAAAGTCTTGCAGGTAAAGTATGACACAGAACCACATTCTTCCTGTTTTTCATTCTTATCTATTACTGATGTCACAAACTGATGTTGTGATCTCACTCTGCACTCCAGACCCAGATTTTATTTGCTTACTCGCACTGTGCCAGACATTTGCAACTCCCATTAGCAGTGATAACACTGCCACTGTTTTGAATGTTGACGTGGCAACACAGTTGGCAATACCAGAGCCTAATTTAGATGCACAGGCAGTATTATAGGAAGTAGAAAAGAAAAAGAAATATAGCTAGAAAACTTGAAGCCGAATTAAAGTGACACATCAGTGACTGGGATCATATAACATGCCACTTGCCTGGTCTATAAAACAAAACAAGCTAATGCAGTAAGGTTAAGCTGCTTCAAGAATATAGACACTTGTATGGTTTTCATACTTTAGAGATTTAGAGCACTAAAAAAACCAGTTTACTTGCATAATATTCATTAGATGTTCAACAAATGTGCTTATGTCTTCTTTGATCTTGCCCTGCATCAGCAGAATGCCAAACTTTCCCAGCAGCCTTTCATGTTGTCCTGGACAGCTTATCAAAGTCAAGCATAAGCAAACTCAGCGTTTAACCCAGCCCTATTGTTTCTCCAAATATATAGTTTTGCCATCACAGATGGTTTTTCTCCAATAAAATGATTTTTTCCTCCAATAAATAGATTTTGGAACTGTCCAAAAATCATTGTTCTATCACTAGAGCTTTATGGAGTTATGGTAACTTTTTTAGCAACATTACTTCTTACAAAAGAAGTAGTTCAAGCAACCTTCAGTGCTTCTACTGGAACAATTGAGTTTTTTGGGCAAGTACTTTCACACCAACAGACTCACAGAGCAGCATAAAATGGTGTTATCAATACACAGTAAATGTAATTTCTATTAGAGAAACTCCAGGTATGCTGCCACATACATTTCCAGAAATCCAACTCATTTTTCCTCTTCGTGGAACCACTTTGTCCTTTGGATTGCATTAACAGAATAAAGCCATGGCCTATGGGACACGATGCACTCTTGATCCATAATCCTGTTGTCAGAGAGCAGGGTCTCCCATCAACAATCTCTTTGGGCTGTGTGTTTAGAGCACAGGCCTTCTAGAAACAGTGTCTGAGTTACCAAAACAGACCACTCAACTCCTGCTCCAGTGTTCTCTTTTCACCTCTTGTAAATAAATACACACACAATGCCATTTCACAAGAATCACAGGGTTTCTGGTACGAGTCTCTACAATTACCCATTTTAGCCTGACTCCATCTACATGGAGACAACCTTAGGAAATAATCACCCTGGTGTTGGCTGTGAAAGATTGCTCCAAGTGCTCCTTCATCCCTGCCTGTACAGAATCTGGGAATATCTGGGCAGTGGATAATGAAGCAGATGATGCCTCTAAGATTTGCCAACACCATTCTGAACTGTGCAAATTTCAGTAAAATTCTGCCCTGGATGCCACCTACATTCATTTTAACACTCTCAGACTAATACTTCTGCCCTGCTTTAGACTCAGTCATGCCACTGAAAATTAAACTTTACAGGAAAAGTATTGGAGCTTCAGCTGGAAAAGAGCTGCAACTTGCTGTGTTAGAGGCAGGAAATGTGGCTGAGCAGAAAAAAGGGTGGAAAGAATAGTGAAAAGGGGCTATTTTGGTGACTGGCACTGCTTTTAGAAACTGAACATCTCTCAGCCTCGCCACAGTCTCACTTTACATCTCTGCAGGGCCCACCAATAAAAGCTATATATTAACTGATGAGCACACCAGTCTCACATCAACAGAACGTGGCTTAGAAGCTCCAAGTAGAAAAACTGATGATGAAGATGATGAAGTTTCATTCAATGACTCTGTGACTGGATAAGAAGCAGCCCAGCAGAATGTCTAAACTACAATATATGTAACTTCAAGAGTTTCAAGACAACTGATCACTCTCATCTTTTTCCAGTTCCCAAAAGTTTGTTTTTTTTTTTAAATTACACAGAATATCTCTAAAAAGGAAAGTGTTCTCCCTAAACTTTTTTCTACAAAAAGTAAATGTCTCATAGAAATAAATAATTGAGCAAAAATTATATAGAAGTTAATGAGAATCACCATAAATGCTCTTCTCGTCCCAGCTGTGCTTCTAAACCTGAAAATTACCTTTATTTTAGCACAGACAACTGTTTAATAGGAAGAAAATAGCTTATTTTATCATCACTTAGAAGGAAGTAATCTAACCACCTCCTGAAAAGGTTGCTTACATGTGAAAACAGCACTGTCTAAAAGGCAAACAATACAAGCAGGATACCAGAAGAATCAGATTACAAGTCACAGGCTCGTATCTGACTTATTTGCCTTAATTCTAAAGAAAACAGACTTGCACAAGAGTTAAACCCAGATATCTGTCTAAATACAGGAATCAGAGGGCACAGATATTTAGCCTATGTATTATCATTTTACAGAACAGAAATTACAATGCACTAATATCACTTACAGGGAGTGCACCACGTTTCACTTACTTTGATCAGCATAGTTTTTTGCTTTTAGTTCAAGTTGTCGAGTTTGTGACTCTAATGCTTCCACTCTGGTCTGTAAGTCCTTTTTCTCTTGTTCTTGAGAATCTTCAAACTCAATGAATTTCTAAACAACAACAAAATAGTTAAGTTAGAACAAACAACTATGTACAGGTTTTACAGCAGGTAGGAAGCAACACAGCAGCCCTTCACAGCCAGGAAGGTGCAAGGTGGTTTCCAGAACAACTGAAAAGATCCACATGCCACATTTAAACACAAAGAACTATCTCAGCCCAGGTCCATCAGTCAAGCACCCAGCCAAGGTTATACTGTGTAACAACTTCCAACTAAGTGCCAGCTACTCCAGAGAACCTGCTTGGGATTAACATAAACATGAATTATTTCATTTCTGCCTAACTTCATGTACAACAATTGCCAACAGTTCATGTGAGCACAGGGAGTCTTGGTATCCTTAGTTTGGATGATCATCAGTGAAGTTATTTTCACCCACAAGCCACCAAGGGACAGACACTGCAACAGGGACACAGCAGCAGAAGTGCCAACCTAAATTATTTGATATCTTTTCCATTCCCACCCAATTCTGCTAGAAATTCTCATAGTCTTCATCAAATCCTTAATAACCATCTACAATCTGTCAACTGCACAGAAAACTCTGTGCTGATCACCATCACCTTCCGTTTCCTTGGTTTACCAACTTTGTGATTCTCCATATTCCAGAGTTCACTGTAAATTACATTCCCTAGCATAAAAATTGCCAACAGACCATTATAGCTGCTTTAAAAGCTCATTTTTTTGCTTTTTATCTTACCCAAAAAAACCAAGAAATCCAGCATGTATTGCTGGCACAAAGAATACTTCCAAAAGCCAGAGATGTTTCAGGCCATGCAGTACTCTGTGCTCTGCACTGCAAGAAGACAAGGCCAACAACACAAGTTATGCAGAAGGCTCATGGAACAGGGAGGAGAACCAGACCAGAAACCTCTGCGGGAAAAATTCCCAAACCCCCACAACAGTTAAAGGGGCAAGGACAGCTGAGGACCACATGGAAGAAAAGAGAAAGCGCAGGCAGCAACTTTAAAACAGTAACCTGATTTGAATATCTTTTCCTATGTATTATTAGGAAAATCTAGTGGGAAAAGTATTTCAAATAGTCACACATCAACTGTTAATGAGCTATTACTACGTTTTAGCCACTGTGTTTTAGAGCTTTTATAAAAGCAGGAATTCATAACCTTATGAAAAGGGCTTCAGTTGAACAGGGTCATCAGAAGAAGTTCTGACTAAAAAGTACTTCAGACGTAGAAACGCATCAAAATCGATGAAGTGAAACAAGGGCTCCTTTCAGACAAGCTCTGCACAGCTATCACAGGACTCGGCATGGTGCTCATATGACTGCTTGAAGCCAAATCACGACACCATTGAGGAACAGCTGACACGGCCCAGGTAGCTCCACTTTGGGTGGAAAATCCCTCTTCAAACACAGATGTGCAGAAATCTTTCTACTCCCTCCACGCAAAGTTTGGGAATATTAATTAGCCAATGTAAGTTGAAAACCTCAATGTTTAAGCTTGTTTCATGTCTTCTTTGTAGTAAGTGATTCAAGACTTTTGCCCCTTTAACATTCAAGTCATGTCTGGTCTATTCTTGGCAGACTCCCTTTTCACAAAGGGCTTCAAAGTTTGACACAGATTTGGCACTGGGGCTAAAGACCAACACAGTTTGTTACACTGAACATGGGAAAACATGAAAGAAGAACTATAAAACTGTAACATCTTTGTTTAGTTGTTTCTCTGATGATTTCCCAAATATGTGCCATAGCTCGCTAAAGGGCAGGGACAATTATACTCATGAATAACAAAGAGTCATTCAGAGCTATTAATGTCATTGTTACAAAACTACAGATAAATATAATGTTGTATTTCCTCTCAAGTTCTTCAACAGCAAATGGTAAAACTGGTTTTGCCTAGAACAGTTTTGTTACCTTCCACTAGTTTACCTTCATTTTGTTAAAGTTCAAAGAAAGTTCTACATTATTATACTTTAAAGCATTTCTATAATTACAGCTGAACCCTCTCCTGCTGTAAACTATACCTGACCAGATCTTGGGATTGAGAACTTTGGACTTTGAATATTTTTACTTGGTTTCATCTCTCCTTCCGGTGATAGTACTATCACAGGCACAGCCCCAGCAGATTGATCATCACATCCTGACTAACCCTGCACAAGTATGACAGAAGAACTAGTCAGAACTAGTTAGATAGTTTGGCAACTCCCATTTAATCCATCCCATTTTCTCCAGGAAGGATCAAGTGTGCCATTTCAGACCTTTGTCCAACCTGTCCTTAAAGACCTCACGTAAAAAGTGTGAAAAAGTCCCCCACAAACTAAACTCAAAAATCTTTATGTAATCAATTTTAAACCCACTTGAAAGTTTGCAGAGATCTGTGGAGTAAATAAGAACTGAGACTACACAACAGCACAGCATATTTGCAAGGCTCTGTCCTGCACACAACCACTGAAGCACTCAGCAGCACATTATTAGCCAAATGAAATATCTCTTCCTATATTTATGTCATCTTCTGTCTCTACATCTTGACTTGTTTTCCTGTCACAGGACCCAGATGCAATGCTGAACATATCTGATGTCAGGGTCCCACCCACTTGGCAATATTTAGTAGCCTATGACATGTCCTTCAGCAATGTGTATTGCAACAATGACAGATTCTCAGCCAATGGCAAGTTCTTCTTGCAGCAGGGAGAAAAAAAGATCACCTAAAAAGCCAGTTCAGATGGACTTGGGGCACAGAAAAACACATGAAAAGGAAAAGAACCTGACAGCTGTAAAATAGAGTGAAAGTTTTCTGTAAAATGCATCCCGGTTTTCTTCTCTCAAATGAAAAATACTTAAAATCTTATGGCACAGTGTTTACTCAACTTTCTTCTCTAAGGAAGAAAGTCACCTCTGGGAACAGTAAGAAAAAGCATTCATCAAGTTCATACTATGACTTAAACCAATTTTAGTGGTGGTAAATCTTTTTTCATGGTTGCCAAAGATTTCAAAACCAGCTTAATCCTACCAACAGTAGAAAATCTAAAATATATCCTAATTTGGCATGGCTAAAGGGAGTAGATTTTATCCTCTTTCCAAGTGCACACAAAACAAATGCCAGCTACAAGTGCAGGTCGGAAACAACCTTCTGCATTGCTGCAGAAGCAACTCTTATCAGGGTATAAAATAGCAGAAGCACAAATGCTGTTTCCTCTCCCACTTCTTTGGGGCAAGAATTGCTACCTCACAGTCACCAAGTGGGAAAGTAAGAACTGGAAGCAGAAGTGCAGTGCAGCTGGTCCCTTCAGCGATATCAAAAAACCTGCCACATTAAAAAAGTCAGATCAGTGATTTTGCAGCAACTACAAAGATCAAGACTGTACTCAGAGTGTTGTGACGTAGGCCCAGAACTTCCCTCAAGGTGACTTTAAAAAAAATATTTCAGAAATCCACAGGCAACAACATTAAAGACATTTCTTTAGTAACTTTTTAAGCACAGGAAATAAAGAAGGCAAATTACAAAAACGGGGTAAGGAGACCCCTACCCAAATAGTAAACTATTTAATGTTCATTAAGATACTACTGAAAATAAATTTCCTACCACAAAAAGCAGAAAGTAAAAGAAGGTGTGTTAATTGCCCAGAGAAGCTGTGGCTGCCTCATCCCTGGAAGTGCTCAAGGGTAGGCTGGACAGGGCTTGGAGCAACCTGGTCTAGTGGACAGTGTCCCTGCCCATGGCAGGGGTTGAGTGACGTGAACTTTAAGGTCCCTTCCAACCCAAACCATTGTGTGATTCCATGAACAGATGATAATAAATACGGAACTCAGCAGCTCAAAATTCTCCATTTTGCCACCAGATGACACAAGCAAACAAAAGAAATGCGCTAAGACAGCAAATTTTTGTCCAAGGAAAATAGTGTTAAATTTCTGTTCCCTCCTTTTATTTCAACAATACTGCACCCATCAGGTTAACTCAGCATTGAAAAAATAATTCAACAACCATGCCTGACTAACACATGTGCCTCTCCTGAACACACCAGGCTGTACCTGACACTTTCACACCTGTACAGCACAATGACCTCAGCACATCACATGAAAACACAGTCTTTGGTCTGACTGCACTTTGGAAAGCATCAGCCAGCTGTCTTGCAGCATGAGCACTGGTTCTTCAACTGCATAAAGCCTGTCCTCTCAAGTTAATTTATCATGACACACAGAAGTGGAGATGGCAGCGAAGGACACCACCAATCCAGGCACATACAGTCCCGGAAAAGCTACAACATAATGAACCCCATGGTCTGTTTCACCACATTGGTACAGTTTCTGTCCTGCTGCCCAAGGCCTGTTTTTTTCAATCTGGCAAATGCTGCTTGTGCTTCAAGCCTGATGGATTTTCTCATGAATTAGTTCAGAAAGTATTTATCAATCCCTTCCTATTATTCTCAATAAACATATTTTCTAAAAGACCCTTTTACATCAGCTTGTGTTAGAAATAGCGTGGCAATCCCGTCCCCTGACTGGAGTCCATAAGGCATCATAAAATCACCCTGTGTTTGATAAGGAGGATGAACGATCTATCAGTCCAAGAGTTGGGGGGGACACCATTCATACCACAGCACTTCGTAACAAACTGAGTCCTGGAATAATCTGCAGACAACATTCTGCACTTACTTATAACAACTAAAAAATTATTTGTACTAGTACTAATATTGTATGGGCTAATGTTTTTTAAATTAAGCTTTCACTGTCAATATTGTGTTCACCCTCAGTGCAGTTGTTCTGATTTTTGGAAAATTTACAAGGCAAGCACAACCAGAGAGATTAGCACAGGACAAGGGGTCTGGAAATAGACTTGTAAGATAGCTTGTTCTATTACAGATAATGCTGCCAATCCAATTTCCTTCAGGAGTCTGGCAAGACAAAGAGCTGCAGGAAGTTATCCTGCACAGCTGATTCCTATTGTATTGCTTTATAATATTACACTAGATAATGCCTCACAAGCTTATTCATGCTGAAGTGACTCTTGGTACAAAAACTGAAATAAAAACATCTAACATCCCAAATCAGAGACGATGTCACTGGAGAGTCCACATCACCTGTTGCTGCCTGCAGCTTTATGTACCAACTCCGAAGGCTTCAGCCTACACACTGCATTTCCACGGTTTTTGCAAAGCGCTGTCACTATTTTTGCAAACACGGACAACCCGCCTCCCTCCGCGGGGAGCATCCCGCGGGACCGTGACAGCGCAGCCAGCGCACGGTTCCATGTTTGCTCCGCTCCCCTGCCGCGGCCCTTCCGGCAGCTCAGCGCTCCGCAGCGGTTACCGGGGATCGCTCCGGGACGAGCGGCTCAGGGCACCGCGGGCACACGGAGCCGCACGGAGCGGGAGGGACTCCCCGCCCTCCTCATCCTCCTGCCGAGCCGCGTCGCGACCTCAACTCGTCACCGGCGGCTCCGGCCCCGCTCCCGGACGGGAGGCTGCCCCGGTTCCCGCTGCCGGCGCCGCCCGCTCTGCCCCGGGCAGGCCCAGCGCGGGAGGTGCGGCCGCCCTCCCGGAGCCGCACCGGCCCCGGCCCAGCGCCGCGCTCACCTCCTCGGCCTGTTTGCGCAGCGCCTTCTCCCGCTCGTACTGCGTGAGCAGCTGCTCGTTGTCGTCCCGCAGCAGCTCCAGCTCCACGCTGGTCTCCTGGCTGTGCGCGCACACCGAGTCCAGGTTCTCCAGCACGGCCACCACCAGCGGCATCAGCTCGGCCACCACCTCCTCGTCGTAGCGTCCGATGAGCCGCTCGAACTCGCGGTAGATGGAGCCCGCCAGCCCCGACACCCGCTCCGACATCATGGCGGGGCCGGGCCCGCCGGGGTCCTCCTGGTACACCACGCCGTCCGCCAGCTCCATGGCGGCGGCGAGGGGCTGTGCGGGGCCTGGCGAGGCCCGGCAGGTCCTGCTCGGAGCGGCTCCTGCGGCGGCGGCGGCGGCGGAGTGTCGGCGGGGCCGGGCGGGGAGCGGCGCGCGCCTCTGACCTCACCCGCCGCGCCGGGCGGGGCCTGCCAGGACGGCAGCGTGGGGCGGGGCTGGGGCGTGAGGTCACGCGGGGGGTGTGGCCGGCGTGGTGATGTCATCGAGTCTGTGTGACGTCATGGGGCGGGTTGCTGGCCAAAATGGTGTCGCCGTCAGGGGAAATGCATCCGGCGGGAGCTGGGTGCCACGGGGAAGGGCCGGGCTGTCGGAAACACATCAGAGGTCACAGAGTCACCGAATCGTTAAGATTGGAAGAGACCTGTTAAAAGGCAACAAGGCTGGGGAAAGGTTTGGAGCACACTTGTGTGAGGAGGGGCTGAGGCAGCTGTGGGGAGCTCAGCCTGGAGAAAAGGGGGCTCGGAGAGATCCTACCCCTCTCCTCTGTCAGGAGGGTGCAGTCTGGTGAGGGTCGGGCTCTGCTCCCAGGGAACAAGGGGCAGGACATGAGGACACGGCCCTAAGCTGCTCCAGGGGAGGTTCAGGTTGGACATTAGAGAGAAATTCTCCACAGAATGGGTGATTGGGCATTGGAATGGGCTGCCCGCAGAGGTATCACCGTCCCTGGAAGTGTTTAAGAAAAGACTGGATGTCGCAGTCAGTGTCACAGTCTGGTTGACAAAGTGGTGTTGGGTCGTAGGTTGGACTGGATGATCTCAAAGATCTCCAGCCTAGTTCCTTCTGTGATTCTGTGGTTCTGTCACCCACTCTGACCATGCACCTGGCACTGCCACTAAACCACTAAACCACATCACCCAGTGCCAGGTCCAGTGTGGTGATTTCACCACCCCCCGGGCAACCCCTTCCAGCCCCTGACCACACAAACAGTAAAACTAAATTTTTCTAATATTTAATCTGAATCTCTGCTATCTCAGTTTAAGGCCATTTTCTTTGGTCCTCTCTCTGCAGGCACAGCAGAAGAGCCCCATCCCCACCTCACTAAATGCTCCTGTCAGTAGTTCTAGAGAGCAGTGAGGTCATCCCTGAGCCTCCTCAAGACTAAACAAACCCAGCCTCATAAGACATGTTTTCTAGTCCCTTTACAAGCCTTGTTCCTCTTCTTTGGACACCCTCCAGCCCCTCTATGTCCTTGATAAAGTGAGCGGGCCAAAACTGAACACAGCAGTGCCAATAACAGAGGGACAATCACTTCCCTGGTGCTGCTGGCCACACTATTCTGGGTACAGCCCAGGTCACCAGAGTGAACATGGAAGCCTGGGTGCTGTTGGTGGAGGCTCTGGGGGCCCCTGACAGCAGGTTTGATCCCTTTAGTCCCTTGGTGTGGGACCAGGGTGGGGAGCTCCGGTTGCATTGTGGGGCGGGGGTGTCCCATGGGCAGCTCCCTCTGTGAGTTGCAGATGTGAGGCAATGCAGTCTGACAGCTCCTGGGGTATTTGTTTATCACACCCACGGAGGCATAAATAGACCTGGTGATTCACGGAGGGATGACTGACGGAGTTAGGATCTTAGCTCCTGGATTTTGTGACTCCGCAGCTCTGTGTTGGCTGGTGTCTGGCAGCAAAAAGGCCTTTCCTTTCTAATAAGGTCTCCAGATAATATCTGAAATCCTGTTTTCTTAGCAATAGTACAGGTTAGAAGGCATCTTGCACTTGCTGAGAGAGATTGATTTTCCTAGGATTTGGAATGGGGAGTTCCATTCTGGATCATGTGTTCTGTCATGGGAACAATGGGTGCTGTTACAGACATTTACAGTAAACTTGAAAATACCTACTGAGACTGAAAATCTTCCGAGGTCTTTCACATCCCTCATTTTATCATGGGGTTATTTACATTGAAAAAAACCTTGAACCATCAAGCCCATCCATTAACCCAGCACTGCCAAGGCCACCACTAAACCATGTCCCCAGGTGCCATATCTGCAGATTTTTCAGATGCCTCCAGGGGTGATAACTCCATCATTGCCCTGGGCAGCCTCTGCCAGGGCTTGACAGTGCTTTGAGTGAAGATTTTTCCCTAATATCCACTCCAAACCTCCTCTGGTGCAACTTTTATCATACAACTCAAACTTGGGGAAATCAGTATTTTTCATTAGGTAATATCACATGGCCCAGCAGCAGTCTAGGAACAAAGAAATTAAAATGTGCTTTAAAAAAGGCAGAAAATCTGAGAAAGGATGGAATTTTAACTGTGGTGATTGCATTCAGCTCCACTGGAGAGCAGCAGAGCCTTGCATCTAATTTTCTCTCATTTGGACTGGTTCTAAGGCAGGAACTGTGCTTTAAATGCATGTGCTGCCTTGTCTCTTCATGTACTGAGCCAGTGAGTCTGCACAGGAATGACAAAGAAGAAAAGACTCCAGCCCTGCATATTGGATTTATTGTGAGTCCTGTTTAGACATCATCATCCTCCCAAGCTAATATTTAACATGGTACGGCCAAGGCACAGCTGGTTGAAATACAATTTATAAACATGACAAAAGGAAAGAAAAGCTGTTTGACTTTTAATTATTACCAAAAAATGACATCATTGCAGCTAAAAAATAATTTTTAAAAGACACAATGTATAATCTCATATATTTTCTCAAATGAAATTTTCATTTAAATTCTTGGAAATTATCTCTACGAAGGGATTATTTTTTTTCCTGATTGTCTTTAGCAGTTGTACACTGCCCTAGTTTGAAAGACAGGTGTCCGTCCACCAAGGAAGGCAGGAACCTCCCTTGGAATGGAAAATGTCAGCCCCTTACCTCTGAATTATTACAACTTTGAAATTGAGGAGCTTTCGGGCAAAGATATTGGGAAAAGGAATAACAGTTCTTTACATTTGTGTATGTGTATGTGTATGTGTATGTGTATGTGTATGTGTATGTGTATGTGTATGTGTGACACTGTTGTACACCACAACAACACAAAGACTCTGACTTCAGAAGGCTGAAAATTACTCCTTTATTTTTGGGATGTGTCTCCCTTATATACTATTTTACACAGACCAATTTGATTGGTGAAACAAAGACAAACCTCTTCACTAACATTGGTCACATCAAGAAGAAGTCCCTGCTAGGGAAAGAATTTAAACCAAGTTTAAAACAGTTACCAAAACATGTCTCTTGTTTACAGAAAATTCCCTGGGAAAAGAATTTCAGAAAACCAAAACATCTTAGGCATAAACCAGGGCTACATATGTGTAAATGCAGGTGTATGTGTATAACAAGGCAAACCAACAACAGCAGCAGCAGCGACACCGAACAGAGGCACAAACCCAGTCCCAGCCTTCCCTCGGCTGTGCCGCCTTCCCCTTTGGTGCAGTTCTGGGCGCAGCCGGCAGGGGCGCTGGTGGCTCCCGGTGGGCAGGGCAGGTGCGATGATCCCCCCACGGCTGCAGGGGGCGCTGTGGCGCGGGCTCGGCCACCTCTCTGCACCTGGGTAATGGCGCATGGCCGGCAGGAGAGGTGGGAAAGGGGCTTCCGCTACAAACCCACACGTGTAGCCAGTCCTGGTGCCCCTTTGGAAGGAGAAATGGACTGTAGCAGGAACCTTGAAAGCAGAAAGCTGGAACAGCAGAGGCGAGCAGACCCAAGGTGACAAAAAAGGTGTAGCAGAAACTCCAGAGCCGGGTCAGTGCCAGAAGTCGGGGTGTCGGGTTAAAATGTACCAAGACTCCCTGAAGCAGCAGCAGAGAACAGTGGGGCTGGGTGGGGAATCGCTGCCCTGAGCAGCTCACCTGCGATGGCTGATCCTGGGGTTGGTCACCTGCGATGGCTGATCCCGGGGTTGGTCACCTGTGATGGCTGATCCCGGGGTTGGGCTGCAGAGAGCGGGAGGGCCCAGCGGGGTCCGCATGCTCCCGATCCCAGCATGGAACGCGGTGGCCCTGGGCTCCCAAGCATCAGGGAAGCAAGCTCCAGTCACAGTGCCAAAGAGAAAGAAAAGAAAATGGCAAAAGCCACATGACAACAGTATCTCTCATCAGCAGTATCACACTGCATGGCCACTGAGATGAAATCATCACACCAGAAGGATGAAAGTGTCCCCCATTCACAACCCTCGCAGGAATTCCTGGGCCTGCTCTCACCCATCACAATACACTTGGAGACGGGGAATGGGGAAAGGGGTGGCAGCAAACACCCCAGACACAAAACTAAAACAAAAAATGGATCTGGGAGAAAAAAACATCCCCAAGACATTCCACCCCTTATCCCATACAATTTGATCAATACCTAAATTAATACATTTCAATGGCAAACACATGTATCTATAACTCTATACATGAATGTATTACCCTAATTATATACATCTATTACATACATCTATGTACATCTATATGTATATATACAGCTAGATCTAGATACAGGCACGATGTGATGGATGATTTACCCCAAAACAACATCCCTTTGAGGTATGCATCACGTCTCTCTATCCTTTTGCATCACCCACCAGGTACAACCTAGTCCCTGAGAAAAGACAACCCCACAGACTGGTTTGTCTTTGCCCAAGGCAGAATTAATCCAAACAGTTTTTCCCAGCACACCTCTCGTGTACCACTGGAACCTTATCTCCATCTGTTGTTTGCAAGGGGTCAGATTGGGCAGGGCCTGCTCAGTTAGTGGAACCTTAGGTGTTAAATAACCACGTGGCCTTTGCTAAATGCAGCTCCCAGATTTTGAAATTCCCACCCCCCCAGTGCCTTCAAGGTGGTTGTAAGCAGTCTGTTGCACTGTTCAACTTTCCCAGCTGCTGGCGCGTGGTAAGGAAATTCACCCCCTCAATGCCATGTTCTCTAGCCCAGGTGTTTATGAGACTATTCTTGAAATGAGTCCCATTGTCAGACTCAATCCTCTCAGGGGTACCGTGCCTCCACAGGATTTGCTTTTCAAGGCCCAGGATGGTGTTCTGGGCAGTGGTGTGAGGCACAGGGGAGGTCTCCAACCATCCAGTGGTGGCTTCCACCACGGTCAGCACACAGCACTTGCCTTGGCGGGTTTGGGGAGGGGTGATGTAGTCAATCTGCCAGGCCTCCCCAGACTTATATTTGGACCACCACCCACCACACCATAGGGGCTGAGCCTGCTTGGCCTGTTTGATCACAGCACATGTCTCAAAATAATGAATAACCACCCCTCGACCTTGTGCCCACTCGTAGGTGGCATCTCTGCCCTGATGGCCCGGGGCATCATGGCCCTATGGAGCTGGGAACAGCTCTCCCTGATGCCATAGAAAGGGTATTTAAAGAAGGCCTGTGAAATAGCAGGTTGTGGACTTGGCTGAATGCCAAGTCACCCGGCCAGCCATACTTCCTCCTGCTTAATCTCTTTCCTAGTTGTCATATTTTTTTTTATTATTAAACCTATTTCTTAAAATTTGCCAGGAAAGTGAACTCTGTTTTTCACACAGGGTTTTGTGAAGCAAAGCCTCTCTTCCATCCCTTTCCCATCTTGGCCGAGAAGGCTGTCATGGGTTTCCTTGTTCCGTTTGTTGTTAATACCATAGTTATTGTTGTTTGTTTGTCTTGTTATACATACGTAAAGAACTGTCATTCTTATCCTCATATCTTTGCCTGTGAGGCCTTTTAATTTCAAAATTATAATAATGTGGAGGGAGGGGGGTTTACATTCTTCATTCCAAGGGAGGGTCCTGCCTTCCAAACCAGACACCTCTCCTTCGAACTGAGACAACTGTGCACCAGTATCGACCAAAGCTTCATATTCCTGTGGTTCTGATGTCCCAGGACATTGGATCCACACAGTCCAAAAGACACAGTTGTCCTGTGCCTCTGCTTCTGCCTACAGGCAGCTCCCCCACCCCCAACTAAATTGATTTGCAATTTACCAGGGAAAAGAAATCAGCCGTTGGATCACTCTGGGATTAGAAGAGTTTAACTGGGACTTTACCCAGAGGAAGAAATTTTCGTAAAATTTAATTCTATAGTGGTTTATACCTTAAAGCACAACAGAAATCAAGATAAAGACTGATGAATAATAGCAGCACTCAGCTAAATAAAGAGTAGGATATTCTGGAGCAACAAATCATGTCAGTGAAGACTGATTACAAGGACAAGAGGGATACAGCACAAAATATGATTTTTGATGAGAACCCAAATATTCTGGGTGGTACAGACAGAGGCTGTGAGCTGTGACCAGTATAAATCTGGGGCCAAACCAGCAAAGCTGGAGCTGTGTTAAATTCTCCTGAAGTCTGGAGACATTCACAATCTGTCCTGTCTCAGGCGTGTTTTAAAAATCTCTTCTGCTTTTAAGTAATGTGGAAATGGTTTGAGCTCAGCAATTACACTTAGTTCACTCACTGAGAACTTTGAAGGTGTTTACTTCTCTCCCATGATCAGTCCATTTTTTGGAAATTATTTATCTAGACTCTCTACTTCTTCACGTTTTAGATAAACATGTAATTTCCAATGTAATACATGTAATTTCCAATGTAATTAAGTGATCTTGGTAAAATTTGCCACCAGCAAAAGTTCCTTTATACAGTAACAATTTGCTCTGCTAATCATGGATTAATCTCAAAAGTGACCAAGTTGACCCTTATTTAATGAGGTTAAAAGACTTGGCAAAGATCACTGAACAGACCTATGGTAAAGCTGGAAGTCATCCTTGCCCACCTTAGGGCAAGTTCTAAGCTTTAATCATTAAATGATGTAGATTTAACAAGGCTGTAAATAGATGTCTCATTGCTGCTTACTTAATATTTTTATAAATATCCTGTTTCTAGAGACCTTTCTTCTATTTTTATATGTTATTTTGCCATAGTGAAGATTACAGCATTACAGTTTGTTTAAGGAGTATGAAACATCTTAAATAAATGTGTATCAAAGGAAGAGAATAAATTGGATTGGCATTGTCAGGAGAATACTCAGAAACTCTAATTCCAAAATAACCTCAAGGAGGACTTGCTAGAATGTATGATGCTGTGATTGTTAAAATATCATGTATTAAATCAGACATCTTGGGAAGTATGATGGAAAAAGACCCTGAATACAAGAAAGCAGGTTGGTTGAATAGATGTTTAGGTCAGATCTGGACTCTCCCACCAGAACTAAAAGTACCACATGGATGTGTGTTAAATTGTGGTGAAGAGAAGGAATCCCAAGAAAGGAAATCCATGTTATCAAAAAACTGGACTTTTCCCTCTCAAGCAGCAAAGTCCTGCCCAGAGAGAAGAAAAATCCTCATTGTTTTGTTTTCAAGAACAGCCAGGGAGTGGAGCCCAGCAACTTCATCTCAGTTTGGAAATAAAAACAGGACAACCATGGATTTCCATCAGATGCTTCATCCTCTATTTTCTCAAAGGCAAGAGAATGCTCAAGGCAAAGCAGCTCAGTGGTAAATGGTTGAAGGGCTTTTGACTCAAAGAACTAATATAGTATAACCAGAAAACAAACAAAATTAATGACATCCTTCAAAGAGGAAATACAAGCAGAACAGTACGATAACGAGATTTTTATTAAAATAACGGTATGTACCTTTTGTTAAATAAAAATCGGGATCTAGCAGGCAAGACTGAAATGCTGAAGGGCTGAGCCCGGCACCCTGCTCTAAGGGCAAAGGTACCGGCGGAGGATCTGGGGCAGGGCTGGATCCCGGATCCCCCCCGCGGGATCGGGGCTGGGGGCGGTCACGGCGCCGTCTGAGGGCGGGAGGCTGCGCTGTCGCCTCGGCAACGCTGTGCCGGGGGGGGGCCGGGTAAGCCGGGCGGGGACCTGCGGGGACACGGCTTGACAGAGCCACCGGCGCGGGTCACGGGCTGCCAGACACACCGGGGGACAGCGGGGCTGCCAGACCCGCCGAGGTCACCAGCGGGGGACACCGTTTGCCACAGCCACCGGGCCGCCAGCGGGGGACAAGGCTTCGAGGTTTGCCACCAGCGGGTAGGTAGGAAGGGTCCCCCTGTCCCCGGGCAGTGTCACCGCTCCCCGCGGAGCCTCCCGCAGCCCCGCGTCCCTCACCGGCCCGCTCAGTTGTGCAGAGGCGCGGGGCTCGGAGCCCCTCCGGTCCTGCTGCTTTCCAGGGGAAAACTCTGTATGTGGATTAATTTGTTGCACAGCGCTGGAAGATGGATCCGTGGTGATCATTACCTTCCTTTCCATTCAGAGCTTTTCTGATTTCAGTGTTCACAGATTGTTCCTACACTTGGCACCCTTCCACTGCTTCACTCACTCCTGCAGCACTTGGGAAAACCTATGTGTGGTCACTGGTCTGTCCAGACATTGGAGACCGTGGATTACTGCCCCTCAGATGAGGACAATTTAATTACACTGATAGCAGATGGGGCTGGGATGGGCTGGGGTCTCACAGTCCTGGAATAACAAATTTTATTCTCTCCCTCCTCAGGACCATGGCAGCCATCGACGAGCGCACTTTCATCGCCATCAAGCCCGACGGGGTCCAGAGGGGGCTGGTGGGGGAGATCATCAAACGCTTTGAGAAGAAAGGATTCAAACTGGTAGCCATGAAATTAATACATGTAAGCTCTCCTCAATCGCTGTGTCTGCTTTTTTATATCAGCTGTAGCCTTCAAATAGAGCAACATGCTATTACAACAAATGTGGCCTCTGTAACATTCAAAAACTGAAATTTTGAGAAGTACTTGGGATGTTTTTGGAAAAGTTCCAATTGCCAGCTCTGGCTAAATGCTTTAGACATGCTAAGCACGCTAATTTTAGTAACTTGATTCCTTTAGTCTGAAGAGAATATTCTTTCAGGTGCATGCTATGCTTAATAAATATCTTTGAGTATCTTCCACAAATCCCAGGTGACAAACTGCCTGTATTGGCAACAGAAACTTTTCTAAGTTTAGTTTTGGTTAAAGCAAACAGTTCAAATTCATATCAACCAAAAGTGCTCCTAGGAAGGTGCTAGAAATACTGAATTTTGAAGTGCGTGCAAGTTTCAGGATTACCAGCGCTCTGTGGTTAATCTCTATGATTTCACTATGCTATTAAGTTCTTACTGTAAGCTTTTTTCTGTCTGTCTGGTTTTTAACCCAGGCCTCTGAGGACCTTCTGAGGGAACACTACATCGACCTCAAGGACAGGCCATTCTATGATGGTCTGGTGCAGTACATGCACTCGGGACCTGTTGTAGCCATGGTGAGTTCCTGGCAAGGAAAACCACACTGCTTGATTGTCTTCCCTGCAATGAGGTTGTGTCACCTGTTGGATTCTGGTTTATTTTTAAAAGGATTTAAAATCCTTTAAAATCTGGATTCATATACTAATTCAAATTAGGAAGATGTGCTGTTAACTCTTTGTCTTTAATGTTTTCTCATAATCTTTCCCTCCTTTGAGTCAGTTTGTTGAGGAAGAGGGCAGGGGCAAAAGAGAATCAAAACCAGGACCTTTAGAAACAGTAAACCTGCACAAAAGCCCCACTCTGAAATGCCATGTAGTAAGCCAGCTGAAAAACGATGGTGGAATATTTTAACTCTATTTCTCTTTTTTCTCCTTGATAATGTATTTGTAAAATAGTTGAGGTGTAGCTCTTCCATGAACAAACACCTTTGTGAGACTGTCTGATATACTGAGATGGAAAATTGTTCTCTCCCCACCCTGGGTGAGGAGGGGGATTGTGCAGAAGGAGACCATGTGAGCAGATGCTTCAAGAATCTGAGAGAAGAATTGGAGATAAAATATGTCTCACTGTGACAAATATTCAGATGGTGATTTGTGCCATGATGGACAGCCCTGTGTTCTTGTGGATGGTGTAATTTATCTGCTGCTAAAATTTAATAATCTGAATGGATTTTTTTTTCTTTTTCTTTAAGGTGTGGGAAGGTCTTAATGTGATTAAGACTGGAAGACTGATGCTGGGGGAAACCAATCCATTCGATTCCAAGCCCGGCACTATTCGTGGGGACTTCTGTGTCCAAGTTGGAAGGTAAATTTTAAAACTTTTGTTATCATCCAAAGGCACCAAATGCCAAGTGTTACATCATGATATCTGCTGAAACTGTGCCCCATCATTCTCTGTCTTACACATGGAGCTGCCATTCCCTGTGCCCATGTCCTATTAGGATCAAAGGATGAGGATCAAGTCATGGCTGTCCCTATTGAGAAAAGTGAGGAACAAAACTGGCCCTGCCTATGTTGTGTCTTTTCCTACTTTACTGTTAAAGCCAACTAGGAGCTTAAAGCTCCTGTCCAGAATGAGAATCACTTTAAAACATGAAGCTTACTTTACTTTAGGAGTTCTCTTACTCTTTTATTCACCTTTTCTTTTCCTAGGAACATCATTCATGGTAGTGATTCTGTGGAAAGTGCTGAGACAGAGATCAATTTATGGTTCACTCCTGAAGAACTGGTTGATTACAGAAGCTGTGCTCATGAGTGGATCTATGATTAACACCCAGCCTGGATCTGCTGATATCCCCATGTCCATGAGCTGTTCCATGCGGTCGTAGGTTGGAGACAGAAATCATGAGACAAACAGCCTGTTTTATTGTTCTTATATAGAGAGCTCAAAACTCCCAGCTGTAGGCAACTGATTGCTCTGGGTCTTAACACCACCCAGCTCCCTGGTCAATGACACATGTGCATGTAGGGTTCAAAGGGATTGGTTGAGGTCTCTGAGTTTAAATCCCTCCTATCATTGCTTACCCAGGGACTTGTTTTATTTCTAGGCTGGTCGAATTTGCAGCTTCAGACTAGCTGGACTGTGACAATGCACTGTGGCAATGAGCACCCTTTTGGTTATATTAAAAAATGTAAAAGTCTTCTTTGTTATCTTCTGCAAGCGCCTTGCAGTAAGGATTACAAAGACAACATGATGACACAGATAATAAATCTATTTTGAGTAAGACTTTCTACTCAACTCGACAAGTCTAGTTTCCCTTAGCTAGTGATATATCTCATGTATCGTTGGAGTCGTGACATTTGCATTTGGGAGCTGTTAAAGGGGATTGCTAGAAATACAAGTTTTTAAGATGGCATGTTGCAGGCTCATGACTTGGAAGTTACAATTTTTCAACTTAACACTATAAACAATAAACAATTCAACTTAAAACCATTTCAATTAAAAAAACACCTCCTTTTGTCACTGATGTCTCCCAAATGTTTGAGTCTTGGAGTTTGAGTAGAGTGATGGGCAGACTGTCTTACCACTGACAATCTTCTGCTTCTAGCAAGCTGTTGGCTTGCTAGATTATGTTGTGAATTGATTGAAAAACCTGAGAACATGAGAGCACCCAAGACTTCTGAGGGGAGTACACATCCACCCCACACTTCTCCCCTTTCTTTGTTTTAGCAATTAGGAACAAAATATGGGCCTTAGAAAATTAATAAGGTGAAACTTATAACTGCCTATATGCTTTACTATCACCCAGGGTCTGCTACCACTGAGGGGCCTCCTTTTCACAATGAGGACTTGAAAAGCCTCTTCCAGACGAGGCCTTCATGTTATCTTAAAGGAAAAGGGGTTCAGCTTTTGCAAGCCCAAATTAGCTAGTCAAAGTGACTTGCTTTCATTTTTAGCACAGAAACACCTGGGCTTGATGGCACACCTCTCCCACCAGCCAAGGCCACAGCTTGGCCAGAGCTGAGACACAGAGTGGGCAGACTTCCCCAGCATATCCTTAAAAGAATCTTCCAGTAATGACTCAAGGAACAGCTGGCTTTGTTATCTATTCTTAACTAAATAACCAATTATATATAAATAACTTGTAAATAACTGCAACTATGCACACACTATAACTTTTTTGAAAGCACCGTTTACCTCTTTGTCACAAACAAACAAATTCAAACAGACCAAGGAAACATCTCTCTGTCTCAGGTAGGTAAAATATTTACACAGTTTTAGATGACTGAGAACAAAACTTAATTTGGATTTTGAAATCCCTTAACTGAAATTGTAGGATTTTTGGAAGAGGAAAGTAAATACCTTTGTTAAAAATGACCCTACAATATTGGCTTTTGCATTTGTGTATTCATCCTCATATGTGGTTATTGATTTTAAGTATAGCACCATTTATAATCCCTTTTAGCTGCTTGCTAATATAACCTAATTTCTCATTTTAAGTCTGCACCGTATAACTCATGGAAATTGTAGTGTGATGACTATATTATGTTGATTTATATACCTTATAGCTTACAGAACTAATAATGTGATGAATGTATTGTACTGTAGGTCTTAGCAAAATATAAAATGTTGAAATACTTCTATGCAACCGAAAGAACTGTATAAAGCAATTAAGTTGTTTCCCCCATCTGCTGACTGACCTCTCCAAGTGATAAGAGTGACATAAACCAGAACACTGGAGGAGAATTAGAGAAGAATTTTTTAACTACTCGATATCAAGGAAGTGTGAAACAACTGATGTTGTTTCACAACATGATGTGAAGTGATGAAGGCACAAGAAGGAATAAAATATATTGACCTGATCTGCAGGATGTCATGTAGGTAAGTCTAGGGAAGTGTGAAACAACAGGATGAGGCCACAAGAAGAAATAAAATATATTGATCTGATCTGCAGGATGTCATGTAGATAAATCAGAGTGGAAAACCAAAACAAAGTTTCTACAACATCAAAAAGCTACCAAGAATATTTGAATAATACGTGAAACTTCTGAGTATGTATGTACCTTAGTAAAGTAACAGTATATAGATAACACTGTCTTAATGTATTGGTGTGTTCATTGGCTGATAGCCAGGAACACCCCAGCACTGGACATTGTCCTTTTTATTCCCTAATTAAACTTTTGAAAAATATTCTAAGATTGAATTTTCATTTTTCTCACTTTGATGCTTCTTTGTTCTTTGGAGGGTAAAAACAGGCTAGAAAATTATTGTGAGTTTTATATGGAAGAATATTATTAAATTAAACTAAAATCCTTAAATATTACACAGTATTATATTGAAACTTCAATGTACATTTGAAAAGAAAAGAATTTAGTATTGTTAGGACTAAAACTGTTGAAAGTACCTAGAAATCAACATTAGAATGGGTATCTGTTTCTGTGGCAACTATTTGTTGTGTTGTGTGGAAAATGGAATTCACTTTCTTGGTGATTTTTTTTTTAATTCATAAAAGAGAATAAGACAATTAGAAAACAGAAATAAAGGATCTTGGCTAGGTGACCTGGCATTCTGCCAAGAGCACACCACTAACAAAAAGCTTTTTTCCTTAAAAGCACCAGCTTGTTGCATATTCATAAATCCACATGCATCATTCAAACATTCCTCTTGAGTGTAGTTCAGTTTCAACTCCCACCCAACTATTTTATTTTGCAGATCAATCTTCTGGTGGCCTCATCCAGTCTCACACTCTCTGATAATAGAGGTTCAATAAATTGCTCTTCTGGAGCCCTGGTCACTGCCATCTTCATCTGGATAAGATCATTTAGGAATGCGGGGGTGGTTTTCTCCATTCTCTGGTTTAGATGTTATATAAACAAAAGTAATCTTTATTTTTAATATCATGCTATGGCCTAAGAAATATATATATACATTCATCACACCACCATTTCTAAGCCTTGTTTATAGCAGAAATAACAGAAACTATATTAGCAAAGCCTTCCATCATTATACATGTAGCGTTTATTTCAATATTTGTGAAAAGCCAACTTTACAATACGTATCTATAACAGTCTGATTATTGAAAACATTACCAAAGGAGCATTTAATGTGTGTCTTAATTCTGTGATTAGTCTTGTTTGGGGTTTTTGGTTTTTGTATTTGTTTTTGGGGTTTTTTTTGTGTGCCGGACACTCGGATTGCTATGGATGAATGGGCTGTGGCAGCCCGCGGTGGCTGCGGTGGCTGTGAGGGCGCCCGCCGGTCCCCGCGGCCATCCTGCCTTTGCCCTGCTCCCCGGTCCCAGTGTGGGGGCAGAGGGCGCTGGTTGGGTCCCCTCCCCACCCCGGGATGGCGGTTCCTGGCACAGCTGGGGTTGGTTCCGGGTGCTGTGTCAGGCCCTGGAGCTCTCGGGTTTCTGCCGTGGCACCAGTGCCGGGGAGCGCTGCTGGGACAGCTCGTGGGCCTTTCCCAGCCCACAACATGGCGGCCACGTGTGGGGGGAACGGGGAATGTAACGCAGTTTCTGCTGGGCCGCCCCTGCTGGGGCCATGTGCTCGGTGTAATTTCCCCACAGCTCCATCTGCCCCCTGCCCATCTCTGCTGCCGCAGTTCTGCTTTTGCAGAGGGCAGGTGGAGGGGGAAAGATGCTGCCAGGAAGGCCCCCTCCAGCCTTAACCACTTGCTGTGATTTGGCTCTGGCTGAGGCTGCATGATGCTGGACGGCGTGAATTCTCTTGTGATATTGTTAGGGTCCCCTCTAGGGTTATATGGATTGGAGGACTAAGGGCCATCTTTTGGTTCTCCTCCCACAGCCCCAGCAAACTTACCGGCTCTGTCTGGCTGCGCAGAAGAGGACGATATCATTGCTGTTGTGGGTGCCTGGCAACCACAAACTTGGCGGTTTGTTGGTGGTGGCAGGCGGCTCCGCTTTGCTCTGTGGTTTCTGGGGCCACTTGCATCTGCCATGATGTGATGTCCCACAGCCCCGAGTGCCGCTCGTGCCAGCCGGGTCTCGCAGTCTTGGGCACTGACTGTGGAGCTGGCTGTCTCAGTTTTCCCCAGGTTTCTCAAGTCCTGGCTGTGGATGTGGTGGTATGTGGCAGCCTTCGGCCCCAGGTGCCAATGGCTCCATGCACAGCATATGCAAGCATGGTGCCGGGATATCTCCGGCAGTGGGGCTGCCGGCTTTTCTTCTGGCCTCTATTGACATGGCGCTGTGGTATTGCGGTTTCTGGTGGGTGCACTGGAGGAAGCCTGAGGGCCACAGCGAGGGCGATTTCAGCTGCTGCCTCCACTTGGCTGGCGTGGCATCTCTCTCCCCATGGGCTGCCGCTCACACTCTGCCATCTTGGATGAGTGACTCTAGTGCCGTGTGCTCTCCACCACCTTGGATGAGTGACTCTGGTGCCATGTGCTCTCCGCCATGGGTTTTTCGGCAAGCTGTCTCTGTGGTGCATTACAGGGCGAGGAGCCCAAAGATGGTCTCTGTAGCTGGGGCGTGGATGGACCTGGGCATTCCGAGGATGCACCCAGTGCCAGCAGCGGCAGGGGAGCCCTGGTGAATAATGGCCACTCCACTCCTGGTTTTTCACCCGCCACTCTTCCCTGCTCCTCGTCTTTGGTGGGCGTTTTGGCGAGCAGTGTCTGCGGCATCTTTACTGCCGTCCCTGCATCCTGCTCAGGTTCCAACCACTCCAGCAAATCCGAAACAATCTTCCAGGGTATTATAACGTTTAGTCCGTGGTTCCCAGACCATGCCAGCAAGGCTAGCAATGTCTGCTGCATATACTTTACTCCCCCTTTAGGTAAAAGGAGAATCAATACCTTGACAATGGGTTTTTTCCCAGTGAAAACCATCCTCCCATGTCTTCGGCACTATTTTCCATTTACAAGGGGTATTTACAAAGGGGAATCCAGATTTTCGTCGACACTTCATGTCGTTTTGGTGGCTCTCCTCACCATATTTTTATACAGTCTCATGGGCTGTTCTGTCTCCTGCTCTGCTTGCGGGAAATGGCTCTCATCCTCACACAGGTGCACCACGTTGTATGTGGCATCATAGGCTGGAGACAGATATCATGACTCGAGACCTCTTGATCATAAGACAAACAACCTGTTTTATTTTTCGGAACCTTCTTGTGTAAAGAGCTCAAAACTGCCTGATCTAGACAACTGGTTGGTCTGGGTCTTAACACCACCCAGCTCCCTGGTGAGAGGAATGACAGATTTGTCTTTACAAACAAGCAGTGGGTCTGCTGGTAGATAAAACTAGCACTGAGAGGTAAAACAAACAATGGGAAGGCTTCCACTGATTGATGAATGGAAAAGAAGATATTTGCCTTTACAAACAAACTTTAGGTTTGCTGATAAATGAATTGGATATTGAAAGATGAAAGAAACAATGGGGAAAACCCATAAATTCCATAAGAATTAAAAATTAAAGGGGGGGGGTTATACATTAAAGGGGAATGTTAGCTATTAGGCACTCCAGGAAGTCTGTAACTCTCAAGTACCTCAGCCAGTGGGGAAAGAGGGAGGGAAATTAAGATTAAAAGGAGGCTGTGTCCTCCAAAATTTGAGACACCCCAGGGGAAATGCCCCATGGCCTCTCCCTTTATTCGAATAAACCAAAGGGACTCCTCTGTTTCCTTTTTGGACATAAACCTCTGGCGTTTGTGGATTATTTTTCCTACCACTGGCCAATGATACATGTGCATGTAGGGTTCAAAGGGATTGGTTGATGTCTCTGAGTTCAAATCCCTCCTATCATTGCTTACTCAGGGACTTGTTATATTTCTAGGCTGGTCAAGTTTGGGGGGCAGCTTCAGACTAGCTGCACTGTGGCAATGCATTGTGACAATGCACTGTGATGATTAGCAGCTGCCAGTCTCTAGCTACTCCAAAGAATTCCCTGGCAGAAACCTCAGAAAACAGTGAGATTGCTCTGTTGCAGATGTTAAATAGAGTCAGTGCTTGCTGCTCCTTTGATTTAAAAGCTGTCAAGTTATAGATGGAATTGCACATTTTAAAAGCTGCTTCTGGGATTGAGAGGTGAGGTGAAAACACAGAGTGAATAACAGATATATTTTTCTGAAGCACTTTAAAGTCATAGAGAATATTCTGGTAAACATAAAAAATGGGCAAAAATTTATTTGGTAAATAAATACGCAAATGACTCAGAGTCAGAGGTTAACTTTGCTAAAACATTAGAGGACAACTGATGGTGTGTAAATGCATTGATAATATACTCAAATGTTGAGGATTTACTTAATATCAAGTCAAGTGTGTCCCCATTCCTAAAACAGCTGCAGAAAAAGCCCATTTCTCTTCCCAGAATATGCTTTACTCATAAAGAGCTCAGCTCTGGCTAAAGTGACAACTGGCCTCCACACTGACACTGTTGCTCTTTTTTCCTACCACATGGGATTTATTCAGCATTTTAAGGAAAGATTAACCGGCCAGGATTTATGAAATGTCCTTTTATGTGAAAAGAAGATTAATGTGAGGATGGATGAGGGAGATTCTACCTTCAGCCACTTCAGTGCAGTAGCTCTGTGACATTGCACAGAGAAATAAGTGGTGTTTGTTTTGCCTGCTGGACAACTGATAATTTAGCTTTGTTCTCATTATTGTTCTTTCCTTAGTAGCTGAAACTACAAGGCAAACGGTCCTTGGATAAGTTGTTACAGAAGTGACTTTGGCACTATCGTTTTGTATTTATTTAATGATGTAAGGAAATACATTCATAATAACGCAGAAGGTGTTTCAGTTTCAACAGCTAAAGTACTGGATGAGGAAGCTGGGATTGATATTATGTATTTATTTCCTTGCAACATTTTATTCACTAAGACCAAGAGTTTCATGGAACCAGTTGCTCAAGCTCCACAATTTTTTCCCCCCACAGTGAGTCCTTGTATCCGAATACTGAACTGTGCAGTTGTTGGGGGTTAGTTTTCTTTTGTTCCTTTTTACCGATAGAATTTTTCCCATAAATTGCTAAGAAACACTGACTACTGGGTAGTTAAGGGTACTTAAGAAAAAAATAAGTGGCCAAACTTGGAGGAGGGGGGGAAGGAGGTTGCACTGGTTGCATTTCTCCCAGCTGGGGGAGTTTCTCTCCGAGGGACAGAGATACTGTGAGAGTGGGGCAGGTGGAGGACAGGGCTGGGGCAGCTGTGGGCTCTCTCTCGCTCTTGGCTGTGGACGAGGAGGGTTGGGGCCACTGCTTGGGAAGGGAGTTTGTTGCTGCTGTTGTAGCCCAGCCCAGAGCTGTTTTCTTCTGCCCTTTTGCCCTGAGGTGAACCTTTGTTTGTAGGAGCAGCTACTGAACTGGACTTTGTTATCATCCATCTCACTGGAAGAGGGACCTGTCCCCATCTGCTCGGGTGCCTGGGATCTTGGGCTTTCCCCTTCCTGCCCTGCTGGGAGCTGGACTGCTGCTGTCCCGCCCCCGCTGCTTCTTCGTGTTATAAATATATACTATATGATTGGCTTTTCGCAAATATTGAAATGAATACTCTATGTGTTATATTAGAAAGTTATATTGTATTAATATAGTGTGCTTAAACTGTCTGTTTGGTCGGGATAACATCCTGTGAACACGTAAAGAAGACTCTGCTATTGATATACCAACTATCAGCATCTACCTTTGGAAGAAAGTACGGACCAAGGCCCAGGCTGGAGGTGATAATGAAGACACAGCCAAGAAACACGCATGCTCCTGGAATATGGAAACTAGTTTATGGAAAAATATGAATATTCAACACACCAATGCAATACAAAGGGTATTTAAACAAAGCCTCTGAAATAGCAGGTTGTGGACTTGGCTAAATGCCAAGTCACCTGGCCGGCCATACTTTGCTTTTTTGTTTCCTAATTGTCTTATTTTTTATTATTAAACCTATTTCTTAAAATTTACCAGGAAAGTGAACTCTGTCTTTCACATTCAGCACTGCTCCAGGTTTTTGTTACATGGTAGCCCTGCACTCCCTGCCTGCCAAGACATCCCGCGGTTCCAGCCACAGCTCCGGAGCTCCTAAAACATCTCATCCGCCACCCTGGGACTTTTGCTCATTCCTTCCGTTCCAGCTTGGGGCTCCTCAGAGTCCTGCTGGGGCATCAGGATCGACTGCCCAGGGTTTTGTGGAGCAAAGCTTCTCCTCCATCCTCCTCCATGTTGGCCGAGCTGCCATTACCGCGGGCTCCCCGCGATGGCGACACAGCGCCCCCTGCAGCCCTGGGGGAATCATGGCACTGGCCCACCGACAGCCAGCAGCACCCCCTGCAGGCTGTGACCGGAACTGCACTAACGGGAAAGAGCCCGCGGCCGAGAAGGGGTCCCTGGGTTCCTGCTTCTGTTTGTTGTTAATGCCAGAGTTGTTGTTTGTTTGACTGCCTTGTTGTACATATGTCCTGGGTTGTAGTATAGAATATGCAAAAGTATTCTATCACCACTTTCATGAAATCCAATTGTTGAAGCAGTGTTATCTCAGACCCCTCCCCCTGGACTATCCTCTGTTAATGGCCCATCAGGTGCCTTGTTGTATGACTCATAGATAACTGCCTTCGAGAACAACCTCTTGCTAATGGGCCATCAAGGCTCTGCTGCAGGACTCACCATCCCATTGTGAGATGCTCCGCCCAGGGGGGAGGAGCCAGGAATTCTCACCTGGATATAATCTGGGATTTGGCGAGCCCTTAGCCACTGGATTTCCCAGAGGACTGGAGCTACCAGACCTTTCTATGGGATCACTGCTTCAGGAAGACCACCTCATCTGGACTGCTTCCATCACCCGGATCAGGTTGTATTCTGACTCTGTCAGTGGTCTTTTGTATTATTGGATTTATTTCTATCCTACCTTTTTTTTTTCTTTCTTCTTATTAAATTATATTTTCTGACTTGGAGCCTCTCACTTGGTTTGTTTTCAAACGACTACAACACACTATAAAGAACTGTTATTCCTATTATCATATCTTTGCCTGAGAGCCCCCTAATTTCAAAATTATAATAATTCGGAGGGAGGAGTTTACATTTTCCATTCCAAGGAAGGCTTCTGCCTTCCCTAGCAGACAGGTGTCGCTCTGAATTTTCTGCCTTCTGTCTTTGTGCTGCAAATTCTCACGCAGCTTCATGTAAATAATGTGTATTTTTAGAACGTTTGCATATTTCTCCTCTGAGAGAAGAAATGATTGATGGTGATGTCCACCATCCAGGTCAAAGAGGTGGCGACCTGTGTAGCCAATCTCTTGACCTTTGTATAAATGTGTATAAATGGAGTCAGATTTTTGTAATAAAGAGTTAGCTCCCTTGAACTGCTGCTGGTGTGGCCTCATCTTTCTGTCCCTGAAGGTGGGACATTCCCAGCCTCAGCAATCACAGACAGGGAATCACAGAATCACACAGAATCACAGAATGTGTAGGTTGGATGAGACCTTCAAGATCATTGAGTCCAACCCAGCCCTAACACTTCAACTAAACCATGGCATCAGGTGCCATGTCCAGTCTTTTTTTAAACACATCCAGGGATGGTGAGTCCACCACCTCCCCAGGCAGACTATTCCAGTACTTAATCACTCTTTCCTACACGCTCTAGCAGCCCCCTTAAATACTTCCTGAGAGGCCTGACCCTCCTTCCAAAAAAGATACATCCTTTTTTTATTCCTAAGTTCCTCCAAAACCTCCTTGCCCATCCAGGCTGGATGTTTATTTTGTCAACTTATCTCTTGGCACACAGGGATAATCTGTTCCTGTGCCCTCAAAATCTCTGGTTTGAGGAACACCCAGCTTTCCTGAACTCCTTTGTTTTTAAGGGCTGCTTCCAAAGGATCTCTTTGAATAAGTCTCCTAAATAGGCCAAAGTTGCCCTCCGGAAGTCCAACGTAGGAGTCTTATTGGTGTTCCTCCTGATTTCATCAAATATCGAGAACTCTATAATTTCATGATTGCTCTGCCCCAGTCGTCCTCCAACCACCACATCTCCCACCAGCCCATCTCTATTTGCAAACAACAGATCTAACATAGGCCCTCCCCTGGTGGGCTCACTCACCCGCTGTGACAAAAAGTTGTCCTCCATACACTCAAAAACCTTCCTGGACTGGCTCTTTTCTGCTCTATTAAGTTCCCAGCAGATGTCTGGCAGGTTGAAGTCACCTACAAGAACAAGGGCTGATGATCCTGAAACATTCTCCAGCTGCTTATAGAATAAGTTGTCCACCTCTTCCTCCTGGCTGGGTGGATGATAACAGACTCCCAGCAGGATGTCTGCCTTGTTGGCTTTCCCCTTAGTTCTTACCCATTCAACTCCATCTTCATTACTTTCAATACTTATGGCATCAAAAGCCTTCTTAATATAAAGGGCCACCCCTCCACCTCTTGTCCCTTTCCTTTCTCTTCTGAACAGCTTGTAGCCATCGAGTGCAGTGCTCCAGCCATGTGAGTCATCCCATCGTGTTTCTGTGATGGTGACTGCATCATCACAGAAGCGTGGTGACACCTGGCTTTCAAACTGAGACAGCAGAGAATGTTGAAGTCTTATTATACCTTATGGTGATATCGAGCTCCTAAAAAGAGATGGCACAAAATAAAACAATAATTGCTGTTTCTTTAGTGAAAAAAAAAAAGAATTTAAAAATATTTTGTCTTATATTTCACTAATGAGTATAAGGAGGGGGAACAAATTCTCTAACTATGAACCATAGGTGAGGCTGTGAGCTTCCCTTCTGAAAACATTATTATAGAAGATAAATCATTAGGTTAAAAGAAGGTGGAGGAAAGGGAATACGTGAAAAACCTGAGCATGAGATGGGTAGTTTCCAGTTTAATCTTTGCTTGAAAGGTTACTTGTGGTTTCTTGATTCTACAAAATAGAGAAATGTGGTTTATGTGGAGGTGTGCGGGTTGTCTGGAAGGTGCTGATTAGTTTCTAATGTGATGAGACTGGGAAAAGGTGGAGGCCAACACTCCTGCATGGCTGAGGTGCCTGAGCAGGTCCAGTGAAACCACTAATTGACCCCGTGAAACCACTAACTGCTCCCTCAATCAGAGATAATGCAAGGACTGCAGAGGTTATTTCATTGATATCTCACCTGCAGTGATGGTGTGCAATTATAAATTGCTCAGGAAAAGGTGCTCTATCTGCTAGGAAAGGACTCAGTAGTAAACATCATAAAAAGTAATAACACTTCCTTCTTCATGTTGTGACACGTGTTCAGGGACTGTGAGGTTTTGACATTTGGCAGCTTCATCTTCCCAATAAAATTACCAATAATACTCCTGGGTTATGGATCCCACATGACTCTTCTGTGATAAATATGCTTTCAAGGAGCTGTAGCCTTGCTGTGCAGTGCAGCCGGGTTGGCAGGACCAACCCTCAGGCAGGGATACCTGAAAGCAGCCAATCCAGAAAAAATGAATAAAAACTTAGTTTTGTTAAACATCCAAGGTCGTTTCCGTGCCTCAAAGGCTTAAGCCACAGTTTCCTAAAAATAATAACCTTAAATGAATAACCCTTGAGGTGGCAGAGGCGACAGGTGCGGCCGTGCCTGGCCAAGAGCCGCCCCTCGGCCGCCGGACCCGGCAGTGACCGCTATCCTGCCTGGTCCCGTCCCGTCCTATCTCATCCCGGCCCGGCCCGGTCCGGTCCCGTGTGGCGCTGGCGATTCCGCCCCCGAAGCGCCGCCGGCGCGGCGGCTCCTCCTCTGCGCGGGGCGGGGGATCCGAAGCCCGCCCGCCTCCTCCTCAGCCTTTTCCTCCGGCAGAAGCGGCGCAGGCGGCAGCGGCGGCAGCAGCTCCGGATCGGTGAGGCCGGGCCGGGCCCCGCGCTCCGGGGGCATGGGAGGTGCGGGCGGAGGGGCCTGGCGGGGTTCGGCGGGGCCGGGCCGGGCTCGGCGGGGCCGGGGGGACGTTCCGTGGCGGTGCCGCGTGGCGGGGCGGTGCCGCCATGGCCGCCGCCGACCTTGAGGCTGCGCGTCCCCTCACGCCGCGCTCCCGCCCGCAGCGCCATGGCGGGGAACGGCGAGCGCACCTTCATCGCCATCAAGCCCGACGGCGTCCAGCGCGGGCTGGTCGGGGAGATCATCAAACGGTTCGAGCAGAAGGGGTTCCGGCTCGTGGCCATGAAGTTCGTGCACGTGAGTGGCCGCGCCTTGCCCCCAAACCTGGTCCCTGCCCTGCCCGAGAGGGGCTCCCCATACCCGCACCCACCCCGAGGATCTCCCCTCGCGGTTCTCCTGCCGCACAGCGGGGATTTGATGGCGGATGTGCCGCAGCACGTGTGAGGCCCGGCTTCCTGCCCGGCACACGGCTTCTCCTCTTGCCTAAAAAAGCGGACTTTGCTCCCGAGATTTAATGCGGCCCGATTGACAGCTGGAATGGCCTTGGCTGAAAGGTTTTGTTGGGTACCGTCATCCCGGGATCCCGTACTCTGCTTAATCACCGATGGTCGCTGCAGTGCAAAGAAACCACGCTGACAATTCCCAGCACTGCCACAAAGAACTCCTTTAATGTTTCAGCACGAGCTCCCACTGACACCCACACCAGCACTGCAGCATTGCTGTTAACGTTGATTATTAGTGAATCTAATCACTAACGCCATTGTCTTACTCCTGTAACATCTTTTGCTTAATGATAGTCAGAAAACTACATTTAAGGTTACTTCTGCCCTTTTAAAGGCCTCTGAAGACCTTCTCAAACAACATTACATTGACCTGAAAGACCGCCCCTTCTTCCCTGGTTTGGTTAAATACATGAACTCTGGACCTATTGTGGCCATGGTAAGTGGCTTGATTTTAGTTAAAGATTACTTTCTTGAATATATTTGTTTTACTGTATAAATTATTACGAATATTCAGAGATAGTGTTACAGAAACCTTTTTTTTCAAATGACCTAGTTCTGATAGTGGCAAAAGAAAAAATTAAAATTAAGACAGTGAAATTACTATTGTAACAAGAAAAGTGCACATATAAAATGAGTATTAAAATGCCTAATATATAAATGTATAATGCAAAATTCCTAAAAGCAAATCTTCTGCACCAAAAAATCTGTTTGGGGCAAAAAAGAGGTCAGGCTCTCTGACACAAAACCCCAGCTTTTGTGTCATTCATTCTTAAATTCCCCCCAAAACTTGCTCTAGTAGCATCTCCTGGTGTGATGATGGACTAGGAGAGAACACTCAGCAGGGTGTCCCTGTTCCACCACAGCACAAAGGGTTGGGAATTGGCTTTGTGTATTAACTCTGGTTGCAAGGTATACTTTGTATACAAAGATGAGGCTTGGTAAAGTATCACCTTCACTGCAGTAGCAATGTTGATAGCCCTTTTTACAATTACTTCCAGTTCATATGGGTTTTTTTCCCTTGTCACCTTTACAGGCAAAAGAGAGAATCTAGGCAAGGTTAATATCTTTAGTGGTAGAACCTTTCTTTGCAGAGTATGGTAGAGCAAAGATGAATTGTCAGGATTTTGCATAAGCATGGCTTAACAGAATTTTTGTGGTTTTTACCTTAAGGTGTGGGAAGGACTCAACGTGGTTAAAACTGGGAGAGTAATGCTGGGGGAAACCAACCCTGCAGACTCCAAGCCTGGCACCATCCGTGGTGACTTCTGCATTCAAGTGGGAAGGTTTGTACTCAGTCTGTTAATTGATACTAAAAGCTCAACAACTCCTACTCACTGTTTACATGACAACACAAAAACTGTTGGTAGTCTTTTATTCTACAAAGTCAGAATTGGTGGTAGAGACCTTAGTCTGATGGTGTTTCAATTGCAGGTCACAGTGCATAGCTGCTGCTTAGGAAAGTGGAACAAAGCTGACTCTTTGCAGTCCAGCTCCTCCCTGGAGCAGCATGTAAGCTGAGGCAGGGGCTGGTGTAGAACAGTAGCTCTAGAGTGACCCTGATGGGCATAATTAGCTCTTGGGGGGGTGGGGGTGTTGGAACACTCTACCTGAAATAACAGCAATAGTCTCCCCACTCCAGCTGCTTCATCCAAGTTCTTGCAAATTGAGACCAAGGCTGCTGAAAGTGTATTTTTATAGGGAACAATGTTTGTCTCCTTCCACAGGAACATCATCCACGGCAGCGACTCCGTGGAGAGTGCACAGAAGGAGATCAACCTGTGGTTCAAACCCACAGAGCTCATCGACTTCAAGCCCTGTGCACATGACTGGATCTATGAGTGACGGGCTCTGACAGTGATTTGTGCCTTCCAACACCTCATCTCATTCCAGCTGCTGCCCTGAGAGCAACCCCGGTTATCTTAGTGCTGAAAGTGACTGTCAAATAAATGGATGTGAGCTAATTCCTTGTGGTGCATTCACTTACAACAGACCCCTGTTCAAATTCTCATGAAACTCATTCAGGAACCACTGACACAGGACCCTGGTCCACCTGCTGCACTCAGGCAGTTGCAGATTTGCAGAGGGAGAGCTGAAGGGAGGCTGGAGCTACTTCCAACACAGCTAGAGGAAAAAAGGGACACCACAAAAGTTCCCTCCTTACACAAATATTAATACTAAATGAAATAAGACTGAGTGCAAAGCTGGCTCTCTGAAACGTTTATCTAATTCACCTTCTCTTATCAAACCCCTAACCTTGTGCTCAGGGCCTCACACAGATTGTCGTCACACCAACATACTTAAAATTATTTAAATGCTCATGTTTTTACACATTGTGCATATTTTTAATATGGTTAAGAGAGTCTTTTAAACAAAACCATCACTATTCAGAAAAAAGACTTTTGATCATTTTTATTTTGTGTAAAAAAGGCAAATTTAGTGAATTATTTCATCTTGTACACAAAGTTATAATTTTAATGCTTTTCACATCCATGCTGAAAATCTGCAGTCTTGTAAAAATGAAAGTAACATTAATTTCTCCAAAAGCATTTTTTCACTGAGTTATGTACATTGCATGAGAAAGCTTTAAATACTCTCTCACTGACAACACAAATTACCAAGAAAATAAAAGATTAAATTTGTACAGATATTGATCTATATATCAAATACATACAGAAACGATGTAAAAACCCATTTGTTTAATCTTGATTCCCGCCCCAACATTTTCCCAGGGGCCAGAGCTGATGCCTTTTTTGTATAAATGGCTGTGGCTTTTCATTTTAAATATGAAAAAAATCAAAAGGAAGAAAAATTCAGCTGAAATCACAGTTTTTAAAAATCCCTTCCCAATAAAGGATTATTACCAAATATATTAGCACCATCATACAAAGATCGAGGGAGGGTATTCACATCACAGAAAACAACAATAAAAAAACCAAAACAAACACTGAAACCCGTGTTAGTATCCATAGAACAAGGAATCCATAACTGCTGTAGCTTTCCTCAGATGCAGGAAGGAACAGGTTAGAGAGTTCTACCGAAAATAACGTAATAATCAAAGAGCAGAGAAATCTGGAACAAGAAAAGAGGGGCAGCAGCCAAGTCAGGGACAGGGCCTGGGCTGCCTCAAGGTCAGAAAAACCTGCTGGGCCAAATGCCAGAATTAGTCTGACCCCACTGAAGGTTTTAGGTGTCCAACATTTGCTCTCTCAGCCAGGTACCACGGCTTGAAAGCCAAGAGAAACATTTCAGAGCCATGGGAATGCTTTGCAAAGCCAGGGAGCTGCCACAAGGACACCCAGCCAGGCTCTCTGGGGATCACATCCCTGCTAGCACCTTGCTCAGATCTTCCCTGAGCTGCTCAGCAAGTGACTTCCAGCAGCTCCTTCCATGGTTTGCTTAGCACAGATGCCACTGTACTTGACAATTACACAATTGAGGCATATTATGAACTCAGAGACACAAGAGACGTTTCACCAACTGCTGAAGTCACACGGGTACCCAAGGACGTACACCACCTCACAGACTTTAGTGTTTGATGAATAACAGAATATTATAAATACTGACAGACTTTTAGAACAGATTCTTACATTTCTCCCAACACAGAAGTGTGTTAAGGACTAATTTTCCCTCTTGACATTTGAAGACCGACTGCGAAATCAGGGATGAGCCGGGGCAATACTCAGGGCAATTCTCAGTTTAGTGACCTGGCAATGCACCTCACTCATTAACTAGCCCAACTTCTACATTATGACACACTAATTAATGCAACAGTTTTTCTACTGAAGTCAGAAGCTGTTGATGAGAGAAGAAAGAAAGCAAGACTGTGAGAACCTCGTTCCAGCTGATGGGACAACCTGCACGTTGTTGTATTAAAAAAAAAAAAATCAACAGTGCTATACTTACCAAATGAAATCAATGCTTGCAGAGCTGGATTTTACAGCAGATTAAATTGAGAACACAGGAAAACAATCAAGGCTCAAACTGTCACTACAATGGTCTCTAATCCTAGTTCTCCAGTCTAGGCTGTTAAAAATAAACATCATGAGTGGGTCAGAATCTGAGATAAGGTACTTGAAGTCTACCAGGTCCAACAAAGTCCTTTTTATGGCTATTTTAGAGAGCTAAAATGTCTTTACCACCTGAAGTGATAGATTCTTGTAATCAAATTAACAGATTCTGTCAATAGAAGAAGCAGTTGTTAAAAACAGGTCGTTATTTAAGAAATTTTACCAGTAAGGGAGAAAAGAATTCCAGACATTCCTACACTGTACAGGACATGTTTTACTTCCAGTAGTAAATACAAAACTTTACATAATTAACCCCTCTTGCATAGAATGAGGTAAACCTGTGCATATCACCAATACTATATACTCAAAGTTGGAGCAATATTTTAGAAAATAATCTAATTGCTGGTTTTCAACTTTCTATGCATTTTTTTTTTTTTTTAAGCTCAAACGACAATATACAAAAATGGTCTCCTGGGGCTCTGTGGGTTGATATCCTTGAAGTATTTCTTAGGCTGTAGGAATACAGATGTTAATAATTTTGGATCGATTTATTTTTTAAGCCCTAACTTATGGTCAAGAGTCAGATGATCATTGTACTGCTCCAAAGGGGACCTGTGAAGACCCAGAAGCACTTACAGAACTTACAAGATAATTCCTGAGAGTTTAGTTAATGAACCTTACTGGTAAAAGCTAAAGCTCTTGATGCACATTCTTCCAGTCACAGCTCTGCAGGGCTGATCAACCACCTCACTCACCATCTCCATTTACAAAAATGCACAAAGGTTAAAAATATGGAAAGATAAAAATCCAAATTATTAAGACGTCCTGCAAAAATACTTTGTGCTTAAGCAGTCATAATTTTCACCCTTTTACGTGACTTTTGCCTTTGAAGTTGACCAGGTGAGGATAATGGGATGCTTGACATGAGGCAAGAATTCCAGGCAACAGGCAAATTCAGTTTATGAATTATAGACTCAAACCCTGTGATTTTGATACTGCTCTCAAGTCTCAACTCCTGTGTTACACTATTGTAACAAGACATGAATATTGCATGCTATGCAGGACTGAACTAATTTTTAATCCACAATGTAGGGCTCCTTTCAGCTCACCTGAAACCACGTGGCACATCAGTTCGGAATGGTCACAGATAGATATTTAAGATGGTAAGGAAACATTTAGGGTTTTTGGAATGGGGAAAAAAATAAAAAAATCACAAGAATACTCACAAGTTCCTTCCCACTACCAAGGGAGTCCTTAGTGACTGTCCATCTAAGCTGCATCTTCAGGCAAAATTCAGAGCTACAACTAATCTTCCAATGAGAGAATTTTCTGAAGTTCCAGTTTGGCATAGGGCTCTGTAAACATCTGCTAAAGCATTCCAAGACTACAGACATTCATATACAGACAAGAGCTTTGTAGATCCAATAAAATGCCCACTGCAGTTGACGGAGACAAGGCTACTGATATTAATGGGCACTGAATCAGACCCTAAAGAATGTTAAAAAACAAAACCTTATATAAAAAAGGGTATTTTAAACGAAATAAAAACACCTTGAAAAGTTAAAATCTTCCTCAGGCAATGGCTCCGTTGCACTTGGGGCTACTCACTGAGTAGAGCTTTACAGGACTATCTTTCACATATAATTTATGCCTCTAAATCAGGGCTTTAAAGCCTTATTTTCACAATTAAAAAACCAGAGGCGTGACCAGTGCAGTTCACAAGAGTCTAAAAGTCTCCCAACTTGTACCAAAAAGGTTCATTTGTTATGACAGTTCACTTGTATTTGCAACTATATCTTCCTCCAACTGCTTCCCACAATCATGCTAAATAAACTTTAATCTTACCAAAAAATTAGATTTTCAGTTCTTGTTAACAATGCACAATAAATCTGAACTTGAAAATATTACAAAATTCTTTCAAAAGCTTCAAATACAACACAAAAGTGTCCTTTGTTTTTGTTTTTAATAAATTGAAAAATCTTTTTCACTAAAATAGTTTCCCCGCCCTTCCAAAAAATTCTGAACTGAGTCTAATTCATCTACATTGAGCAAAGCGCCCCAGGCACAGCCACGTGAACTGCACCATCCAAGTGGGAACAGAACGAGTCAGTCTTGGAGAAAGGTTCTTTTCCTATCACCAACGCTGTGCCCCTCGCTGCTGGGAGCTGCCTCAGGGCTCCTGTTTGATGTAGTAGCTGGCAGAGCCGTTGCTCTCCTGGTCAGATGTTCCCTGCAGGAAGCTGTACTCCTCTCCATCCAGCAACTCCTCCTTCAGCTGTAATGAAGTCACTACAAATCAAAGGTTCACATTAAACATCTATATAATTTCAAGTGTAACTTTTCCTTTAATTTATTTAGCATTATTGATATTGGGAGCATCTCAGATTCCCTGTTTTCTTATATTCTGCATTTTAGTGATGCTTTAATGCTCAGGATCCCACAGAGAACAAGCACTTTGTGAGTGCAGATGGAATCTAAAGTCATGCTCTAATATTAACAGATATCAAATGACTTACAATAACATATTCTCTGCCAGATTTTCTCAAGAACTGAGTATTTTAAACCACTTTAACTTCTAAGCCACTTTGCTTCCTATTTAGTCTTTATGCAAGTGAAAATGAGATTGAAAATGGCCAACAGTTAACCTGCAATTCAAATAACTTAGCCCAGTTACTACAAACAGTTTATGAGGCAACAAAATATATTAACAGACCTCTCAATCCATCATTAAAGTTTTAAGATCCCAGAAGGTAAGTTTCATTAAAGCAAAACATTTTTTGTAGTTTTAATTTTCTCTGTTCTTTTGTCAAAATTAAATGGAAATGAGATTAAGACAAAGATGTTATGAATAGCAATTATGTCACAATTACCTTTCCAGTTTCATTAATGAATAGAGATGATTATCAAAATATGAGCACAATGGAAAGAACATTGAAAACAAAACACGTAAACGTTTATTAAAGGTGCAGTACCCACATTAAAGGGTTGATTATATAAAAATAAATGATTCTCTATGACCAAATGAATGAGAAAAATATAAAAGTTTATAATTGTTGAATATAATTTTATATACATTGTCAATGTGTCTTGAAATGCAGAAATATGCAATGAAAGGAAAAAACCCCAACCCAGAACCTGCTGCTACTGATGGCCCTGCAGTAATTTTTAAGCTGTTTGATTATTCTTTTATAAATATTCTATGCTGAAATAAGCTCTTGAGCTAAATAAAAATAAAATCTGAAAATTAAGATAGTAGATGTCAAAAGTTGCTGCAGCATAATGCAAGCTCTCCTCATCTTTCTTTAATAGATTCCTCTTCCCACCTACACAGCCCACAATCCCTTCCTTATTTTTTTCTCCCAAATACTCCTCCCTGCATCATGCCCAGCTTTGACCAAGATTCCTCATCTCTGGGGTCAACAAAGTGCTCTCTAAATGATAAGGCAACGTGGCTGTTCTACAATGCCTCAAGCAAAGGCTACACAGAGGTCAGGGACACAACCCAACCCAACCTGCATGTTGTTTCTCTTCTCTCCATCAGCAGGAAGCTCCTGAAGGTACAGGAGTAACAACAGTGGCCATGATTTGGGTTTGCCATCTCTGGCTCATTTGAACCAAAAGTCCTGACATCTAAATATTTAATGATACCTTACTTCATTTGTTCTTATTATACAGCTTTTAGTTACAATCCTCCATTAGAAAAGCTTAGCTACAGCTACACACCAACTACCTGAAAGAAAAAAGGAAAAGTAATGGAAATCACCCAACTGGAGGAAAAGGAATGCAGATGGGCCAGGCACTCCCTTTTTACAGTGTCTCAGCGATTTGGCAGGACACAGAGATAGACTGTGTCTGATGCCATGACATTCAAACCTCCCAAAACCAATAAAAACGGAGCAATATGTTGGGTGAATCTCTGGGAACAGTCTCCTCCTCTGCCAGGCTGGCTGTAGGTTCTTTTCAAAAGTGAAGCAGCCCAACAGATGAATTTCAGTGCTTAAGAGATCATTTCAGATGACTGAAAGATGTGAAGTATTCATGCACCCTACAGCAGCACCAGGAATTTTGCTAGAGAGCAAAATCACTTCATACAAACCAAGGGAAGAAGTGCTAAGCCTTTCTCCTGTGCTCATACAAAAAGGGAAGGAAATGGGACAATACAAAAGGGGAAAGGATTTGGTTTGAACCTTACTGAGATTTCCCATGGACAAGAAGTTTCAGAACAGATGCTCTTTTGCTACTTATCTTCCACTGACTCCATTCAAAGCCATGCAAACATCCCCTGCACTGTGCCTGCCTATGTCCTACAGCTACTGCAGTATCAGGCAATGAATGATGCTGAGGAGTACACACATAATTAATGAGTTCTGGCCAATCTCAAACGTGTTCTGAACTGATTGGATGCTCTCAAGGTCATGCCTCCTTCCAAGAGAGTGAAAATGTATGGTCCTGCTGGTTTCAATATAAACACAAACATCTTTGGGCAATGACAAGGCGACATCACAAACAAAATTAATTTTGTCCAGCCTTACCAAAACTCAGTGTTGAAAAGTTCCCTACAATTGATGATAGAAAGCATTGAGAATCAGAAGCCAAGGAACACAGGTGTTTCCTAGGAACTGTGAGATCTAATGACACAGAAAATCAGACTGTATGTCTTTGCACTACAGAAATGCAATGCAGGTGTAGATTTGGCATAAGAGAAGAACGACTGTGCAGAAATAGATGCTCCAGAACACTCTCCCCTAAGCAAGGCTTCTCTTTGGCACCAAAGGCTCTGTTAAACACAGCATGTACACACCAGCAGGAACATGAAATGGTTGTGAAGGGGTCCTTGAGAAGTGTTGGGAGGTGTGCAGAAGAGTGAAGGTTTTCCTCGGGGCCTAAAGGTAGTATGTGGGCTCCTTTTTCCCCAGTCTATTAATGGACAGCACATGAACAAGAGAAACTGTTCTAGGTGTATTCCAGTCAGCAGAGAGGACTGACAGGGCAGCCTGTGCAGACAAAGGCAGGCCTAAAGGAGTAATCAAGGAAATCTGAGGCTAAATCTATCAACCTGACAACTGTCCTGCAGGGAGAGCATCATTCAGCCTGTCGGACAGCTCTTATTGCCACAACATATTTGTTAGCAATAATTTGCTGCATTATGTTGCCAGAGGTGTCAGGAAAAGGGAAGAGAATCCTTGAAGTGAACTTGTATAATTGAAGATTGATTACATTGTGTAAACTATACTTAAATAAGTTCAAAATTTTAATCTACTTCAATATTACTGATTAATTTTTAAGAGTTTTTCTCTGCTCACTCATACAGATGCACAATTACACCGCTTCAAATATATTTTCTTAGTAATCCACAAAATTTCACATAACACATCCCAAAGATATTTCCCCAGATAACTGCCTTTTTCTGATACAAAGACAAAAATGTTTATTTTCAGCATATAGTTATTTTCTCTGCAAAGGATAATACACAATAATGACCTACTTACATCTAATATTCCCAGATCCACATTACCATTCAGTTTCACAGGGTGCATTTTTGTATTTTAACACTCTGCAGAGCCCCTCTGGGATTCTCAGTAACCCATACCACAACTTTTTTCCTCAGAAGCTCGAAACCAGCTGTAACCCTCTGCTATGATTAATTCAGTGACATGGTGCATCAGTGAGAATGAAAAACTCTCTAGCAGAAAAAAATTAAACCAACTAAAATTCAAAGGAAAAAAAAAAAGGAAAAAAAAGGAAGATTGGATGAGTCAGCACATGACACCCTGGACCACAGCTTCCCACTCTGCAGTGACACTCTGCTGTGACCAGTTACCTGTTTGGAGGCTGGGACTGAACTCCTGGCTATTCCTGGGAGGCTGGAAGGCCTCAGGGGCTGTCTGTGCTGGAAGGGCTCGGTATGGAGGAGGAATCAACTTGTCATCCCCAGAGAAGCTCCTCCGCACCTCACCTGCCATGGGTGGGCTGGACAAACTGACAGGCTTCTTCCCAACTGGTATCTTCCTCTCTAAACATCAAGTCAAACTAAAATAAACGCTCGGGTTAAAGTGCATCAGGCAACCCTGACTGTTCACTGGGAAATGGCTCTGACTGATAGTCACCCATTCTCAAAAACCAGGGCCTGTACAATGACACCGTTCAGTTATTACTGGGAATATTGTTCTCAACAAACACACTGCAGTCCCTGAATTCTACAGGCCATGGGTAGGACTTCAAGGGAATTGCTTAATACCATGACCCACTTATTCCGTGCTCTATCAATGAAATACAAATGTTGCAAATTACTTGTGCTGCAGCTACACTGCACAGTCACACACTTTCCTCTATCTGGGCACCCAAGACAACTTGGCTCAGTTTCAGGCTGCAGTTGTTTCAGTGTGTGTGCCTATGAGACAGAAGGATACTTCTGGGGAAATAATCCTCTCCAGACAAAGTTTGTTACCTCTACAAACACATGCTCTTAATTCCCTTAGAATGGTATTTCCAATTTTTACAGTGCCTTACAAATAACCATTTCAGCGCATAGAAAAAAGCTTCTAAAATGCCCTTGAATTACTAAACACTGCATTTCATTAAAAAATGTTATTAAAACATTTCCCACAAAAATTACCATGTTTCTCCTTTATCACTGATGCTCCCATTCTGTGCTCAAGGCACATTCTCTGTGGTATTGAGGGTACAAAATTTGTAACATAAAATCAATGCTTTCAGCTACATCAAAACTGTGGCTGCTGATCCTTCAGCCCTATCAGCACTGTCAGACAGACAAAAGCCCAGCCCTGAGAAGGTAACTGATTATGTATATGCTAAAGATATCACCCTGCTTAAATATTCTTCTTATAAGACAGCTTCAGGATGAGCCTTTCAGAGAGATTAATGAGGAAGAATTATGTCTACAGAGTCCCAGCCTTGAAAATATGTGGGTCAGATTATCATGTCAGTAACCTTATTCTGATAGACACACCCAAGAGGAAGCAGACAATACCAGCAGATATTGCATCCCTCATTGTTAATTAATTGTCTGGGCATGCTGGCATGTCACCCTTCAAGAAGTCACCTGAACAGCCTTCTGAGCAGCAGGTACACAGCACAAAACCCTACTCACTGAAACAAGCACTATTGGAAAGGGAATTGGGGGAAATTCTCAAGCATCCCCAAAGGCATTCCCAAAGTGCTTACGATGCAATCAGTTCTGCTTCCCAGAGAACATGTGCACTTCCATGCAGAAGGGGACACTGCAGCAGAAATCTGCATCATCACACACAACAGAATGACTCAGTGACATCCTGGGCTGTGTTGTGAGCAAAATGTGTGGAAATAACTTCGCCCTGCTAAAACTTATCTAATTTATGACATAGAGTTTCTTGTTAATCACCTGTGGTGACTTTATATGGTACCATAAAAAGGCCACAGCTGCATTATATGGTTCTGTGACTGAGATCCTTTACAAAATAGCTTTACAAAATAGCTGTCCTGAACAAGAAAAAGCTTCAGAAGACATTTTTAGTGTTATTTCTTGTGACTCAGCACTTCTGTTGCCATAACCTACTTAGAAAAAACCCATATAGGAGGCAGCTAGCTCTAACTGTCCATGACCTTGCTCTCTCATATTCTAGTGATTAAGAGGATTTCTTGGTAATTATCAAACAGTCCAGAACACAATCAGTTTGTCTTGCTTCCACAGGCAACATTTACCCTAGGTTAGTACGAAATGAAGAACAAATTTCCCCAGACTAAATTTTCTAAAGCTAGACTGAAGCTTCCTATAGCACTAAATAAGAGCAAATTTTCATGTTTGGGTCACATTTACTGTAAGATGGGTAGTAGAGGTATTAGGAAAGGGACAAGGTAAGGAGTATGATGGTCTAGAAGAGCTAGCTAAACAAAATCTGCTCAGACAGTGCAGAATCATCCAAAACCAGGTCCTACACAAAGGTAATTAACCAGAGAGTCATTTTTCCCTAGCTTAAAGCAAAAGCACTCACATCTTTCCCCAGATATTCTCAAATCAGGAGTTTTCCAGAACCTGAATTCTATTTAAAAAATACTGCTGCAAGATTCTGCAAAGGATCTGTATTTTACTGTTTATTTTGCTGCTTATTTCCTCCAACATCAGGAAGGAAAAGCAGTGCAATGCTTGAGGCACTTAACAAGAGGTTCTAAAAACTTTCCAGACACCTATTTTATCTGTGGCACTCACCTGCCAACTTATTTTCATGCCCAAAGATCAACACAACAAAGGTTGTATTCTCAATGACTGGGGGAGAAGGTTCTAATTGGCCTTAACAGATCCATTCACAAATTCACCAGGAAGACACCAGGAATGTTTTAATTCCTCACACTGGTTCTATACAACAATGAAACACTCTGGAAACAAGACTAAATGAAGCAAGCTAATTTTATATTTTGACAATTTGATTCCAAGGGAATCAATTACTGTGGAAAGTACCTGAACACTGCAGATTCTTAAAAATGTCATTACTGTGTTTTACTGTCACAAGAACAGCCACATACGGCAATGCTGTTTGTTTCAGAAAGTAATAATACAAAAGCTTAGTTTACATAGATGCCTAAACCAAAACATCTGATAAATAAGTAGCTTTTTTTCTTTCAAAGAGAAGCCAGATGATAATTTAAATTTTCTACACCTCATTCTTTCTGGTTCCAGTAACTTGGTTCTTACTCCTTCACCTGTGTTATGGACAGCAGAGGGAAAACCGTATTGATACCTGAGTATTTTGTACAAGGCAGTACAACTACCAACATAGTACACAGCCAATATATTATTTAACTGAAATGAGTCAGAATACAGAAATATTTTAACCGTTGCCCATCTACAATTCATAGATCATTATTATTAGCAACACCTACCCTATCACAAGTTATTAAAAAATGGTTATTCTCAATGAAAAAGATCCTTTTGTGGCATACTGCACCTTTAAGCATAACACCTATTTAGACACAAACACTTCCAAATAGAACAGGGACTTAGGTGGAGACCACAAACTAAAAACATCAGGTAAAGTGAAAACACTATTTTGTCACCCACTTTTCTTCTGTCCTTTGTACTGTTGTGATTTAGCTTTTTTCTTCTGTTTGGATGAACTTGACTGGCTATCTCTTGATGCTGCAAAAATGAAGAATTCAAAATTTATGCTTATTATATTAAAAAAACCACTTTAGGGTCAAAGCTGCTATACAATTACAGAATTTTTCCTTAGTGACTGAACAAAGACAGAAGTTTACTGTGGAAAACCAACTTGCATTAAACCATTAAATCTCTTATTACTCCCTCATTAAAAAGCAGTTCTTGAAATGTATTTCATCAGTTACTATTGCTTGATCTGACAGGACAAGTTGTGATGTAATAAATTAGATATAATTTCTGCACAGACTGAGGTCCACCAAATTCAGGAGGTGAAACAGATACGTTGGCAGTCTTAAAGCAATATAAATTTTTGGTGAGCTCCTCCAGAACTGACAAGAGGCTTTTTCCCCTGCACCAAAATTAGCATCTTCTGGCATTGAAAAATAGTAAAAACCACTCAGAAGTACTTTAGAAATCAAAGTGGGAAAGATTAGAACTTTGAATTAGAACTTCTGGGCATTAGCAAGAGTTTTTTCTATTTTTGTTATGCCTGGGGACCTGACTGGAAAAGGGTAGGAAAATAAGCCCCCATGAGAATGATTTCCATTACTGGCAAAGCAGGACTCACACTGCGGTGCTGGAGGCTGGAGCTGGTATCCAGTGAGCTGACACCATCCCACAGGATACAGGTCTGGGGACTCACAATCCACCCACTGATCATATTCATCCTCCCACCCATCGAAGTGTATCCTCAGGAGCCGGTGGATAATGCGCGTCACCGTGGCCACACACACCAGGCGAGGCTCCATCAGATCTACGGCCTCCAGCTTCATGCCAACATGAAACCCATGGTTTGGAACTTCCTGGGGAAGGAAAGAAGGCAAACATCAGTAAACAGACACGTTCATTATGATAGTTTAAGCACAGTGCTGAAACGGGGATTTCAATCAACTTCATACAGAAAAAAATCCAAGTATCATGGATGAAGTTTCCTGTACCTCTGCGTCCGTGTAACATTTCAGAGACACCAACCCTTGTTTACTCAAAGGGTTCCTATCTCTAAAAGTCTCAGTCTTTCAAAACTGTATTTAACAAATGGATCCATCCAATGCATTATGCAAAGATGTAAAGAAAATACTAATTCCAGAATAAACGTGTATAATTTTCATTACCTTATTGAAGAGCTTTACTGGTGCTGCTATTGAGTCAGTTTCCCTGAGGTAGTCAAACCATTTAAAAGGGAGTTTTGCATAACCTGTGAATTTTAAACAACATTTTCATACATCGACTGCAAACTTCATAGGTAAGAACAACAGCAAAAATAGCACATTGGGAGTGTGCTACAGCTAAAAAGACAACAAAAGTCAAACACCATTATCAGAAACTTCCACTCTTTGAGCCTTGATCTACGGGACAAACAGCCACCTGGACATTGCCCATTTGGAACAAACAAGAAGAACGAAGCACCGGGCAACATAAAAGGCATCATTTAATTTAAGATTAATCACTTAAACTGGAAGTGTTTTGTCCACGCAGATTTTTATCTCTGCAAATGCCCTACACAAATGACCCAGAACAGATCATGGAATTGAGAACATCCAGTTTCTTCCCTGTGGGGAAATAGCTCCACTATCGAAACACTTAAATTGTCAGCAACAGAATGGTAAGAATAAACATGGATATTTTAAAAGTTTAATAAGTATAAAAATAGCAGTAATATGTAATATGGAAAATTAGGACATTTTTAAAAAGCTGTTATAAAGGGAAGAAAATAATTCCTTAAAAATATATGTAGCTGCCTCTGAACATGCATAAAACACAGGAATATCTTTTCCTTTGGGTAACTTCAACAACTGCTGAAACTAATAATTCTCTAATTCTAGCTGGAGCAACAATAGCCTGGAGGATTTCTCTGCAGCAGTGTGCAGTGATGGACATCCTGAAAATCTGCAGTGCAGTGGGCATGGCGTGGGAGCTACAGGAGAGGTCTGGATCTCACCTCTTTGAGGGTAGAGGGCTGCCACTCAGGGCTACCACACTCAATATCCACAGCCCAAAATTCCATCCCATCCCTGAAAATGCCTAAACATCTTCATCTTCTACTGATTTCAGCATGGGATGAAGATGTTTGGGAGGAATGAGCTTTGCAAAGTCCAATGATCTCACAGCAACTGAAGCTATCCACAATACTAAATGCAATTTGGGTAAGAGTGATCACACTGGCTATGGAATATCTCCATGGACAGATGCAGCTGGAGAGCTAATTAATAATGGCAATAATGTATCAGTTCTGCATATTAATGCTTTTCTTCTCAATTTAACATTCCTCTGCTACACCAATATATTTCTACTCAAGTCCATCACACACAGGAAATGTGCACATGGGCCCCCTTGTCAGAATTAAGAAACTGTCACTTTGATCCTATTAAAAATGTTAATGTGCATTATGCTCTGTATTTTACTGCCAGTAATTCCTCTTCCAAAAGACTTTTAGATTATTGCACCTGTGATTTATAATCACCTCTCACTGATGACACAGGACTTAGGAAAAACTGCAGTAAAAGGTAAAATGTACATGCAGGTAAAGAAGCAGGTTGCCATGATACAAGAAACACTAAGTATCATAAATGTGTTAACAACAAAATCCACATTCTGAAAGCAGTGTTTCGAGAGTGAAGAGGCAGTCTTATCACCAAAGGCAAGTTTTTCTCCCATTCTGTCTCATCAGTTTCATATATGTATTTCTAAATTGATTGATATATATTGATATGCAAGCATTTTCTCCCATAAAAACTTCTATTCCAAGAGTCTCTGCACCTCAGATTTTTGAGGGATGCTGGTGCCCATGAATTTCTAGGCAATAAATTCACTAAATGAGCTGACTGAAAAATAAAACTAAATCTGTGTAAGTGCACTTTCCACACACTCTAGGGTGAGAGTTGTCACTGTACAACAAAAATGAGATGAAATTACTTTCTCTTACAACAGCAGTTGTATTACACTATATCATTACCTAGAAAAATAATTCATTAAATTCAAGTTGAAGCCTACAAGAATGAGAATGGAGGGAAAAAACCTAGAAAATCATTGTCATCTGCTGTTATAGGGCTATGATCCTCTTAGAAAGTGCCAGACCAAGGTGAAAAATGGGAAAAGGGAGGTAAAGTCTCCTGCAGGCACATGTGCTTGTGAACAGACAGCTTTCCCACACAGAGGGGTTTATTCAGTCTACAGTCCTAAAGCTCAGGTTTGTGTAGAGCTTTCCAAAAATTGGTGTAGTTGTGAATTAGCCCGAGATTCTTTACAATGTTCATTAATTGCTTCGGTGGCCAGGACCTCCCAATCAGTGACACTTTCTGAAGAGCCCTTTTAGTGACTCTCACACTTCCCACTGACTTAGTGGAATCCTCAATTTCTGACAGCAAATGATTATTTCAGCCAATAATCAATCTAACTTTTTCTAAATGAAGAGTTGGCTACCTCTGGTTTAGATTACTTCAAAGTAATGCTGTTGTATTTGTTTCAGACTTGAGAAAGCCCTAAGAAGTGACCTGAATTTTGTAGGCTGAGTTAAGAAACAAAGCATATGGCACATACAGTATCAATGAGCAATATTCACAATAAAAGGTGTCAGAATGCTACCTGTACCTCTGGGTGGAGTTAGTTCAATCATGTTAATTTCACAGAAACCAACAGGGAAAATAGAAGGGGAAGTGGCATGGTAACAAAACCAATCAGACCCATCTGCTGCTTCTGAGCCATCAATCCCAATCATAAGATAGCCATCTGCTAACACCTTGGTAAAGAGAAACAAAATTCCACATTAAATACCTTCAGCTAGGTGAGAAAGCTACAAAGAAAGCATGCCATGTTTCAAGAGTGAAAGCAGCTCAGTATATAATGGAAGCACACTTAGAAGGACATTCAATTATAACAAGACCCTTCCAAATCATACCTGTCTCCAGGACTATGAATGCAACTGTTACATGTAGCTTTGATAATCATGAAGTTATGAGATCAACATTTCCTTTTTCTGATCTCCAGTTTATTTTTCGTGTGAACATTAGCTCTACTTCTAAAGCTTTGTAACTCAGTCTATTCCTCAGCTTGCAAGGATATTCAGTACACCATTACTCAAAATCATAACCATACTCCTCTCCTCATTGGAAAGGTTAAACAATTCAGCAAAGCTGCTTTTTACATTTTCTCTTTTAAAGCAGATTTCACATGGATTGGCCCCCTTTCAATCAAGCTAAGAAAGAAGGACAGCCTTAAAATATCTTCACAGACTTCTGCAAGTCAGCAAGATGAGGTTTGGTTTTGAACAGCTGCAAAACACTTGGTATAATTAGCAGAATATTTTCCTGCAAATTCATCTCATGAATACATTTTAATTAAAGGTACGACTGAATTTCCAGAGATTAAAGTCAAATTTACGTGAGCACAGTTTCACAGCAGTTGTATATAAACAATTGACAGACATACCCCATTCACTGTGTGAATGAACTCCACTGATTTTGGTTTCGAGCTTTTTGTTTCAAGCCTGAATAAAGATTAGGGGAAAAGGATTCCTCTCTGCCTCTCCAAAATACATATTTGCTTTCTTACCTTTCTGACAGTTGCCACACATATTGCTGAAAGGTTTAGGGGGTCTATAGCTTCCAATTTCATTCCTTCTTTAAACCACTCTCCAGCTGCATCGACCTCTTTTACCTAAAGAATCACGAAGCAGCAGCAGAAACAAAGAATTTAACGAGCCTGGAACAAAACATACCCCCACACTGCCAAAGCAACAGACTGAAATATCTGTTCTACCACCTCTGCATATATCTAGGAGGCCAGATTGGATAATAAAAGCAGAAATGCTTATACTGGGCCAGGATGTAAACAGACTTTCAGGTCTGGTTTACACACAACAGGAACTAAAGGTCCTCAATCAACTCTGCAAAGAGTGTTCTAGCTACTGAACTCACCTTCATAAATAAGTGTGGGGGTGCATCAAAATGTCCATCCTGTTTCTTTGTAATATCTACAAGGAATAATAATAACACTATGATATTGTTCAGAAGTTTTGTTCACAGAGCAAACAATATGTTTTTCTGAATATGTTTACAAATCCCACACAATCACTGGTGTGGGAGGCCCCCAGTTTATAGTAACTACCACAAAAATCTGGAGGACACAGTCCATTCATTTTCCTTGCTGACTTCAACCTGAGCTGCCTCTATACCACAAACATCATTTATGGAAAAAAACCCAATATCCAGTATCTACAAGACCATTTGAGTATGTCACAAAATTGATGGAAGTATTACATAGAAGCTTTTGCAAAAAATTGGCAGGTAAACTACTTTGCATTATGCTATGACAAAAAATTACATTTATATATATATTAATATAATTAAATATGATCACTTTAAATACATATACATTTGTATATGTGTACCTACATCTATCTGTTTATAAATGGTTTCAGTGAAAGTTGAAGCATTAGGAAAACTGAAAACCCTTCCCTGAAGGGAAGCCTTGTGGAATGCTTCACAGAAATTCTGTCTCTGACAAGGGATACCAGCTCAAAGGAACAGAGAAATAATAAAAAACTCTTTTTTGTTTGTTTGCTTAGAAGCCTTACCTACTTCAATCTACAATTGCTTTTGTATTTTAGGTAGCAAAGGCCTTAATTGTGTCCTTTCTATCAAACTGTCATTTCACTTTCCCAGCCCATTCCCTAATGTCCACTAAATCACGTAAATACTGCAATATACAATATTAGACAGTCTTTAAACTTGCAAGTAAAAAGAAATTCTGTATCTACGAGGATACTTGTCCACATTGTATTGTGCAAAAAAGGAGTTAGATGTGAAGAAACTAGGAGTTTGTGGAGCAGGGCTGTAATTCTAGTTATCAGCATGAAAAGTGAAATTTACCACGCTTGAATTGTGCAGTTAAAGGTTTTTCTGCCTGCAGTTTGCTGACCTCTGTTTCTCATTGAATCTCCTAAACACTATAAATCAACCTAAAGGTTATTGTGGCTTTTCCACTGCTGTACAATATATTATAATTTTAACTGAAATTCCTGAGCGTAATAAAACTGGCAAAACCCCTGGGCCACATTACTTAACGTTTTTAAATACCATTATTCGAGTTAGCTTGATTAATTGTACAAAGCAACAGAACTGCTTGAGCCAACACTACCCACAAAACAGCTCTAACCCAAACCAAACTTACCAGATCTTTTGAACCTGTGACCTATACTTCGAGACCAGCCAATATGGTGGATGAGGGGGCTGTACATATGGCACCAGAAGTCATCGGTTTTGTCCTCGCTCTCCTCGTACACCAACCTCAGGCGGCCCCCAATGACACTTTCCACCACGGCCACCCTTGTCCTGCAGAGGTGTGTCTTGTCCACCACTTCCACCCTCATGGAAGTTTTGAATGGGTACTGCATACTCTCAGACACCTCGAGGCAATACAAAACACATGTTCTGTGAGAATGTCCTCTGGTTTTCCATTACCTGTCTATTAAAGCACAGTATTGATGCACTTGTCATTTAACTGAGGTACTTGTCAATCAAGCTGGAGAAATTACACTAATTATTTCTCTTTTATTTCATTGTAGCAAAATATTTCAGAAAACTAAGAATAGATCCAACAATTCTTTAATTGTTTCAAGGTCATTCCTTATCTCACATAAGTTCAAGGAATTTTCCACTAACAAAATGAAAGTTTGCTCAGTTGTTATCAACGGGGGAAGTTACCTTGAGAAACAACTTTAACAAGAAAAACCTCAAGATTTTTTGTTCTTGCTTTGTCATCCACTCAAAATACAGCATTTTAAAAACAGGATTAAAATACTTCATTTTAAGGCATGGAAAACAAACCTTCAACATAATCAAAGCTGGACATTTACGAAAGTATTTCTTCAAAATACACAAAAGAAAGGAAACTGATGCTGATCTGCTTTGTGAAAACAGACTATTTAAAAATCTGTGTCTGTCACTTGCCATTTTCATTACCAACTCCCCAAAGGACTGAGATCTTGCCGATTTAATTTGCATTCTAACTGAGCCAACTTTAAAATAAAAATTAATAACTGCAGAAAGGCTTTTTGGTAGTTTTTTAAACATTACATGCAGCATAAAGCAACAAATTCAGTCTCATATTTCTACTAAGAAATATATGCACCATCATCTCACAATATTGGTAAATAAACTTACAGCACACTACACAGCAGCTGCCACACCTGAAGACATGACTAAGACAGAAAGAAACCTAGTCCAGAGCAGGAAAAAAATATTTAAAAATATGATCTTTATTTCTTCTACATCCATGCTATATTAACGTATTCTGTTCAGTTTGTTGAAATAATGCATGATAAAAATAATTCCTCAATTAGAAAAATCAGTTTTCATTTTTCTTACATATCACAGGGTAACTCAGGAGCCCTTCTGGGTTTTCTGTGGATTTTTTAAACAGGGTATTTTAAAAGTGACTAAGAAGTTTTTATAGAAATCTATTCTTTCTAGAGCAAACAGTTTTCCAAATACATACTGACAAGTGTGGACATAATTGGAGAAGGGATTCCAAGGAAAACTCTATCTAAGGGAAGAAACTACTGTATCTCCTTCATTGCAAGAGCAGCTAATGTGCCACTGTAAAATAGTTCAGTTCTTCACACTGCTGCAGTTTTCTTTACAGAACATCACTGATATTGCACAGCCTTACCTTCTGAGAAAAGTCAGGAGGAAGTGTTTTGGCACCAGTAAGTCGTTTCACTAGAAAAGCTTTCCAGTTTGTGTATTTGTGTTGGATGGCTGTTGCAAATGAAGGGGAAAAAATAAGCCACTGATTTTTAATTGTGCCTGTTAGAGACAATATTAGAGACTGGAATATGTAAAGAAGAAATCCCAGATGACTATTAAAAGGCCTAGATGACAATAATGACAAAAAGCCTCTTTAGAGAATGAATGATACCCAGGATTAAGTTTATGGGCCAGGATAAAGAATTTAATAACAAAGTATAAATAAAATCAGTGCACTTTCCCATCACGGATTAGCCAACTGCCAATTAGGCACCCTAATCTTAAAAGCTTTGAGTTGCATCAGATGGGCTACTCCAAGAAACACTTTCAGCATCAGTCAAGCTCTTATTTTTCCAAAAGTTAAAATTATTAATTCATCACTGTCAAAAGAGTTGTTATGGGAAAAGACTACTTTGATATCTGGACCATGAGCAAATTTAGTTTAATAAAGTGACTTTGAAATCAGTCAGTAAAGCTACTATTTACATACTTCGAGGAGGAACTAAGGGCTTCCCACTGGTTGCACACCAACCAACTGGGTGGATGTCAGACCCACAAATGTTACACCAAAAGTCAAGACTTGAATCATTTTCAAAGCCTTCGTATCTCAGCAGGGCATTGTAGCCTGAAAGAAAGCATTTTGAAAAATACAAGAATGAAACAAGACTATAAAATAACAATGAATATTTCTAGACCAATCATCATGTACATTACACATTGGTTTTCTAAATGTAATTTTTAAAAGCAAGTTTTTTTTAAGGCACATTTCTGGATGCTATTAATGCACAGAATGGATTACTTTGATAAATGTGCATATATTATCATGTAAGTCAATTTAAATAAAATTAAAATTCTTGAACTATAAACCTTTAGATGTTGCACATAAGAGGACAAAATTAATTACGCACAGTATCTGCCTCTCCATATCTTAGATCTGTGACCTTGAATTTTTAATTTTTTATCAAGGAAAGTGATTTGCATGAGGCTTCTTGACAGCCCTTACACAGTCTCCTCTCTGCCCTGCACTGCTCTTACTGCACTCTGAGGCAATATTAAAAAAACCAAACCAAGGACAGACATTCTCAAGCATCACAGCAGCCAGTGTAGAGCAGTGACAGCCCTACAATGTGTAACCCACAGACACAGCTCTGCCAACATTCCTCTGTCAGCATTACTCTCACCAGGTGATCACTGACTAAAGCACTTGATCCCCTCACGCGGTTATTTTGATTATTTTAATTTCAACTAAAACATTTACCTGCTAATTTTACAATTCCAGCTATCCAGAAGACTTTGGTAGGTAGGCTGCAGTCAGTGTTTGGAACCTCCACTCGCACTCCTTCTGCAATATCACCCCAGCAAGTCCCCATGGGTGCCTGTCAAGGTTGGGGTTAAAAAGTCACCAGCTCACCATGTGAAAATATTACTTTTTTGATATCTCAGTGTTCTACAAGCAACTTAAAAAGACAAAACGTTCAATATACATATAACAAACATATGGTTAGAAACCACTGTTTCTGTGAGAACCTACTTTGGTTTGATTTGATGACTATCTGTAATACTGTAATTCTATCCAATTATTCCTGTGTGTTTACTGAAAAAAAACCTATAGCATTCAAAGTTTAAATAGCAGTTAAGCACAAGCACAAATTTTACATTCTCAAAGGTCAGTTTTATTCTATGATGTTTCAATTAGGAAGAAATTACTGATGTTAGTAAGAATGGTGGAAATTGCTATGCAATTCTACTTGCAAGAAAATCATGGTACCTGTAGCACAGACATCAACACCTTTAAATTCTGCAAGTCAGGCATGCTGCTGGAAGACTGCCTAAAAATTATTTCTTTAATCTATTCTGATGATTTATTATGGTGGGGTTTATCACCCACTGGTTCACATCCTCTCAGAGGAACAGGCTTTCACATCACCTGCAAGTGATCACTCCATAGAGCAGGCAAAAAACCCAGAAGACTCTGAGTGGCACCTTTTTAATGGACACCCAGAAGGAAAGGCACAGCAAGATCCCTCACACTGTCCCATGTGAGGAATATATCAGGAACAAGAAGGAGTATCTGCCTGATGAACTCATAAGGGTTTGCAGAAGCTGGTGATAGAAATTACATTTCATTTGCTATCTCCAGAAGAACATTTTGTTGAACAGAGCATCATGAAATGTCAGTCAAAGATGATATTGTAGATACCAGAAATGCACAGTGCTGAAGAGCCTAAATTCTTAACAGTAACTCAACTGAAGTTATATTGGTAACAAGCTAGAAAATTTCTCAGTCTGCATTAAACTTGAGACTACCCAGGAGAAAGAGAGTCATATTTTGGGTGTTTTACAACAGTCACATCAATTCTGAGAAAAACAAACTTTTATCAGTTCAGAGATTACCCAGCTATCACTGGGACAACTGAAGGAGGGATCCTTTGACTCTGCACTGTGTCTCATTCACAAAGCTCTTTACAAACCCAGAGAACTGAACCACTCTGGGAATAGCCTCCAATTGCACAGAATTTTTGCTGAGAGCTACAAGTGAAGAAATCTGGATTAATCCTGAATGACTGGAAATGACAATATTGGAATTTTGCTGGCAATCAGCTATTGCCACTAGCAGCACTAGAAGCTAAATTTATCTTAACAAAAGGAAACCCTTCACTAGTTGAAGTATTTGAGGTTATACAAAACTTTAAATTAATTTTAACTCTTAAAGGAAATGTAAGTATGCCAGTTTTTATTCTTGAAGCCTGGTCTCTTCATATTCTGCTATATCCCATCTACACCAGTCTAAACAACAGAGCTCTCTTCTGCCAACTGGCAGTCAGAGAAAAATCCAACTGAAAAGATGATGGCTTATCTTCACAGACAAAATATGCAGATACAGCTTAAATCCCATCCCATACTCACTACCCTCCCTAAATTGACATATAGGCTTTTGAATTGAATTGGGGAAATAAACTTTTCAAACTGCATATTTTAGCAAATCTTGTTGCCTGTATAGTGATACAGATGAGGCCAAACAATCAAAAATAACAGTGCTGAATAATTTCATAATCCAACTGCACTCAATTGAAGTACGTTTTACTGCCTGCTCATCTATTCAGTTGATTCAGAGAGAATAGTATATCAAAACACTTCTCCTGACATCAACCTGCAACAGAAATTTAATTTCTAGAGCATGGATTGGTATAGACGGAAATAGCAGAAAGTTAAATTTGTCCTTGTCTGTGAAAACATTGGTTCTGCTAGTTCTCCTACACCAATCCATATGGCTCACCCTTTCAAGAAGGAAGCCATCCTGTGCAGCATCACTGCTGAAATGTCAGACAACAGTACTGTCCTGAGGGATGGTTTACAGCACACCTGCTACACTGCACTATCTCAGTCTCCTTCACTCATTAGGGATATTCTTGAAGCAGGAAGACCTGGATAAACCAGGGCTGTGACAGCCATATTCCTTCATCTCTCCTCTGTCTCATCTGATTAATCAATCAGTGTTTGAAGAGCGCTTTTAAAAACTCAAAACGCACTAGAGAAGTGTTAAGTCTTACTTATCTGCTGGCTGGAAGGTGACTGCAGTCTGGATTGGCATAGTGTGAACTAGCAGAACCATCATTTACAGGTAAGAACAAATTTACCTTTCAAACTCATGACGAAGAGATCCACTTCACATCGCTCCCAAACAAGGAAGAGCTGGTTCCTGGCTTCCTGCTCCGGGACATGACCTGGGAGGAGTCTATCTGTGAGCACCAAGGGCCTTCTCTGCAAGGTAAGGTGCAGTCAGGAAGGGCCTGTTTGACAGGAGCACCTAAAGGCCAAGTATTCCCACATATGCACCTGAACAAAGAGCTCACATTGCTTAAACAAGCGGCTCCTAAAGGTTTTGGATGGCATCAACACTGTCATGGTTCTAGACATCAAATTAAATCATGATTTTAATGGCAAATCCTGATGGTGATGCTACCAGTTCCTGAATTGTATGAAAGGCTGAAACGCGTGTGAGCAGTGCCCCAACAACAGCTAATGCCAGAGGGTTTAAACAAAAACCTTCACAGCAGAGCACTGCCACCCAGTGTAGTATCCTAGAAATGCTCCCTTAAACCACTGGATATAGTTTAAAAACACAAGAAACCAAGAGAATGAAAATATTTCAGCTCAGAATAAAATTCAGCTGGAAGAAAGAACTTCAGGAAATGTGCCTCTCACTAGCAACAGAGTGAAAATGAATAATTGCTCCTAATTGTGCACAGAACTGTCCAGTAAATAGTACTGAAAAACAACTCAAACCACTGTAATTTGCTTTCAGTTGTAGGAATGGTTTGAACTAATAAAAGCAACTACAGAAAAGAGTAAAAAGCGTTTAGAGGAGAAAAAAATAGAATGCAGGTCAGCAATGAGCTCACTGTATGTGACTAAGCTATAACTCAATATTAAAAACATTGAATTCAGGGGTTTTTCCTGGCATCAGCTACTGCTGTGTGCCTGATTAATACAATCTGACAAAATAAAAAAAAAGAGGCTGCAAGGTGCACAAATGGGAATTCTGGCATTGTCATGGGCTTCCTGTAGGACATAAACCAAAGCAGGTCCCTACTTCAGCTTCCTGAACACTGAAGTCGTGGGCACAGCCACTCTATTGCCACTGAATTTCATGAGTGTAACTCAACACTCAAGTCTGGAATACAGGTAGCATGGAAGCACAAAAAGCACATCAAAAACCTTGGCAATTAATTCCTATCATAAATAGAGAGAACTTCCCAAGGTTTAGATATTTTAATTCTAAAATGTAACTGTTTTAAATTGAAGAAGAAATAACTTCCCAGGAAAAAAAACAAAACCAGAAAAACTGATGTGTGAAATGTACATCAGATACTGAGATACTGAAGTATGTCAGGTTATTAGAAAAAAGTAATTAAAAAGCCAAATCTCGCATTTCATAATTCCCTTAAATTTTCTTTAACATTGATCCTAATGTTCTCTATAGAATACCCATACAGATATACCCAGTATAACCAATAGATTTAATATATTTTATTCAATAATGAATTGAAGGGCAGGTATGTCACGATTTTACTGTCAATTCAAAACTTTGGTCTTGAACAGAGTAAGTTTTACGTATTCCATCACACACATACAGGTGTACGAAATCCATAAAAGGATGGTAAACAAACATCAACTAATACAAACTTTTACAAATCAAAGCAATACAGTACACAGAAAACAGCAACCTTTCCAGATAGGCAAAAAGAATATTGTTTAATTATCAGTGAAGTGGGACAAAGAGAAGGATCTAATAAAAGAGCACTGATGTGTTTTTCAGATTCTGACTGGTTTAAATAATATATTTTGCAAAGAAATAATTACAGTGCAGTTAAATGCAAATCATACCCTTATAACACTAACTCATATCCACCAAAGATGTAGAAATCTCCGAAGAAAACTGTAGGATTTGCATTTTACTTGTATGAAAAAGGAAAATGAGGACAGAAAATAAACACCTTTCAGGCTACTTGGTAGCACTGTTCCCATCATCTTGTGAAAATTTTTGAGGTACAGTGTGACCATGAGTGTGGTCTTGGTTCACTTTACTGGGGCACTGTGCAGCTGAATGAATGAAGCAGTGAGAAAGGAAGATATAAATCCTTTTAATAAAATGTCATGTTGGAGCATAATTTACAAGTGACCTGACAATTGTAACTGTCTCTAACAGAGGATGCCACCCATCCTGAGACATTTATAGATACAACAGCACAGCCCATGTTATCAAACTACACTTCTTGATATGGACTCATGAAATCACTTATTACATGTATATAGCTGTGAAAGCAAAGTGCAAACATGCTGACTCGAGCATGTGGAATTTGATACAAATTCCCCAAGTTCTCCTAACACAAGGCTCTGTTCTGGGCAGGAGCTGAGGCCTCTGAGCATAAAGGGTACTATTCACAAAGTGCCAACTGCCAGGAGCCCTCAACTCCCACTGGTTTGTGAGCTGAGAGGGCCCAGCAGGAATTCCTGAGCTGGAGAAAAAATACATCTCTTCTGTCTCGTGGACAACTTCCGTGAAGCAAAATGTTTGTTTTGATTACAACTTTCAGCACATAATTTTGAGCAAAACAAAAATTTTGTAACGCAAAACACTTCACCTCCTCAAATTAAAAAATAAGCTGAGATAACACCTTCTGTCAAAGCTCTTACTTAAGAGACAAAGTACTGACAATATTTTAATTGCCAGTTTAATGTCTAATTACTGGAATTTCACAAACACATTAAAGACAAATGATGCTAAATATTTTCCCCAACCCCTAATTTCCTCAGTCATTAAAGAATGTCTTTGTCTAAAGCAAGGAAAACTAACTTATTAAATTTCAGATTTCTAAACAACCTTCATTTTCCCCCACACCAGACTACCTGGCAGCATGACTGACACAGAGAATCTGACTAAAAATTAAGAAAGAAAACCCCAAACCTAAATATGAAACAAAAAAATCAATCCAACACAATGGAACAAGCCTGACTTAATCTAAAAAGCCTTTTATAATTGTTTTCAGTACAGCTTGACTTAGTTGGTTACTCTGCAGTACATAAGACAATTTTGTGACTTGAACATAAGAAAAACAATTCTCAAGTATGTGAGAGCCTGCTTTTTTGTTTGAGAGTGTATATATGATGCAAGTAACAGATGGTGTTCAGAATGGTTTCAGAGGACAGACAAATTATCTAAAAAGTAGTCATACTCAGTTATATTTCACAGAACATGAAAAATATTTGGATGTGAATGTTTTGGAAAAATGAATTCAAGAACATCCACGGGCTCACTCATACACACACAGAGAAGGAAAACACAAACTGAGAAATACTCACGTGTTTAAAGCAGGTCACAGGAGCTGCTGTAAAGCTATTACTATTGATGTAGTTACCCCAGCTGAAACCTTCCACAGGGACAGCTGCTAAGGGAAAGTTATTTTAGTTAGGAAGCTGCTAATGAGGTACAAATCTTTCAGTGTTTTTGTCTCAGCTCCATTTATATGCTGTTACCTGCTTTTGTCTTCGCCTGGTTTTGTAAAGTTGCTTGGTACTGGGCATATGCTGCTAATTTAGCCACTAAAGGCTGTTTTTGTAGAACTTTAGATTTCTTTGTTGGAGGCTTACCCTAAAAAAAACAAACAAACCAACCCAAGTAAATAACATCTTTCCAAACTCCCATCAGTAAATTTCCACAGGTCTGCAGCTATCTTTGGCAGATTTAAACTAAAATTAGAAGTATACAGAGACTAAATACCACACAACTGTATTATAAAGTAAATATAAAAACCAGTTGTAAGGAGTGTCCAAAAGATGAGTTTTGTACTACTATCCCAACTTGAACAGCATTATAGATTCACTGTTGTTTACCTGAAAAAAAGATATCTCTTAAAAGCAGGTCAAAATGAAGAACTTTTAATCTAAAATATAGCAATGCAATTTCTTGGCATTTGTTGCAATGAACTTGAGACAGGGTATAATGGCATTTCTTGACATTTCTCTGTCTTTTCTTGAATACTACAAACATGCCAGGATGATTATGTGATTAATATTTTAAGTCAATGGACATGTACTTATTTTACAACTCTATAAAGAAAACCCTCAAACCCAAGAAACTGATCCTAAAACATGCAGCCATCAGCACAAATACCCAACTTCAGCACCACAGACGACAGAAAGGATGTAAAGAAAACAGTGTCTGTACCGCTACCTGAAGCCTGGCCAGAATGCTGGCCTTCTTGGAGTTGGAGGAGTAGCTTCTGGAGCACGACACGCTGCAGAAGCGCTTGGTTTTAGAGTAAAAAGCGTCCCGGACACCAACCATCCCACACATCTCACAGGTAGCTAATCAGGGGAGAGAAAAATAACCCCAAAGTGTTAAGAGCGTAGTTAAAACTGCAGTAAAAATTCAGAACAAAGAGGACGGAATTAAGGTCCCGGAGGTGGCACCATCAAATTGGTTTCTGAGGGTTTGACCCCAAAGAAAATTGCACAGGAAAAAAAAATTTAAAAGACCACCACGAGTATCAGTGAAACACCAAGAACCTCGAGTTCACTTGTGAAACAATGCATCTTTCTGCTCCCTATTAGTTTCACCCCTCGTGCAACCCAGCTAAATCAACTCAAGCCGATTTTTGGTTTTTCACTGTTCTCAAGGAAGCATCTGCTTTGAATCTGGGCCTGCCAATCTTGATTTCCTCTAAATATTGAATACTTCCAACCTGAAATAAAACCAGATCTCTTGTTCGATTCACAAATTAGTATATCCCAAGTACCCCAGTCCACCAATGTTTTTTCTGGCTAGAATCATGTTTCAGAGGTGGACAGCACCACCCACAGTGTATTCCACAATGAGTAAGACTCAGACCAACGAATGCCAGTGAGAAAACATCCAAATTCTGCCCAGAGAGAGCTCTACACTAATCACTAGGATTTCACGTAAAATATTTTTACCTGATAACAAAAGAAATCTTCCCTTTTAAATTTATTTTCCTAGTATCCTCCAGTTCACAGCTAAGGAGGAGTGAACAGGTACACACTAACAGGTTTTATGCAGTACCACTAATGAAGTTTCCCTACTATAGGAAGAAATATATTTAAGCACACTGTATATGTGGCATAAAGGGCAGAGAGAAGATATGCCCTGGCACAGATAGAACACACTGACATTGTCCTCAAAGCTCCAAGAATAAAACCCTATGAGAATACACACATGCAAGTGCAGAGACAACACATCTGACAGGAGGGCAGATGTTCCCATACTATTTCTTCCCTGTTAGCAGGAATCAAACCTTCTCTTATTTCCTTTTAGCAGAACCCAAACAATTGCCCCTCCCAAAACCAACCAACCCCAACCCTTTAGCTGCTTTGGTCCCTTGGACCAACCTTTGGGATGGGACCCTCACAACCCAGCACAGGCTAAACCCATCAATATCCAACCCCTTGCACTCACACAGCACACACTTACCCATGCCAGATTTGCCATCTGGATAAGTATAAACTTGCCCATTGTTCTTGATAATTGGGAGACTGGATGGCAAAGGAGCAACCTCCTCCTCACTTTCATCTGAGCTGGAGCTGCTGCTGGTGTCCTCACTACAACTATCATAACCGTCAAACATCCCGAACGAGTCTCGGCGTTTCCTTTCCACTCGGGAACTATGTTCTGTCTAAAAATTAAAAATAACCAAACAACAAAAAAACCAAGGAATAGCAGAATGTTCCGAATGCAAAGATTTCAAAGTCAAGCTTAAAAAGTTTCACAGGTCAATCTTCAAAAGCAGGTATTTTAAGGCACTGCTGCATCAGCACAGACATGAGCCATTACAGCCAATTACATGAGCATTAGTATAATCAAAAGTGGCCAATTTTTGGTGTTGTGATGTACAGGAAGAAAAAAATATATCACATGATCCACTGAGAATACACAGGAGCCATCCATACATTTAATTTCCTTGGTATCTTTAGAGTTCATTAAGCCCGACGTGCTGAACACTGACAGCCACACGGCTCTTATATGCAAATGAGCACATTCCAGATGGCTGCAGCCAATTCCACTAAAATTCATTCATTTCAGAAAGCTGGGCAGAGAAAAGACAGTTCAGTCGAGAGGGCATTTATACCACAGGAACAGGAACGAGAGGCTCTGTGCTCTCATTGGCCTGCGGTTATCCATAAATCACTGAGCTCCCCTATGAGTCTGTGAGTCCTGTGTGAAGCAGGAACACCTCTCCAGCTCACAGGGCTGCTCTGAGGATTAATACATTAACCATTATAACAGCTCAGTTACTATGGCAATAGGGTCTGTACAAATGCTGAAAGAGAGAGAGGTGACTAATTTGCCACTGTCATATACGAAAAACTTGTTACATAATTGTTTTTCTATAATCAAAAAATCTGAACTGGGATAAAACCATACAATTTTGAAGAAGGCATGACAGTAAGCAATTTCCAGCAAAGACATTAGAAGCAAGAGATTAGCTGATGTACTTTTTCTAAGGCACATCCACCACATGCATTTTGACACAGTGACAATTTTCACTTTATTAATATCCTGCACAGCTCTATTGAAACAAGGCTACTCCCATGTGAGCTGCCCTCATTAAGCTAAAAAAATATTTTATGTTTCATATTATTTCCATAGTTTTAAACAGTTTCTACTAAGTTTGAGAGGAAATAAGAAATAAAGAGAAAACCAAGAAATTCTACAATAAAAGCACAAGTTAGGGAAATGAAGTACAGACAAGAAAACAAGAAAAATTAAGAAAGCCTTTGGCTCAACTTCTTTTTTCAGGAGCTAAATTTATTTAAAAGTCAGTGTAGACAAAAAAGTAATGTGATTGGGCTTTTCCTTCTTAAATGGCATTTGGATTCATAGCTTCAAGATTTCATCACAATTGCCCAAACCCCTTTCCTAGAGCATATGCCTGAACATCCTTATGGTTAGATCTTATCCAAGCATTTTTCTGCCATGCTATCCCTTTATTATATTATATTCTCCTTTGCAATCTCAATAAATCCTATTATGGAAAAATTTCCTAATAGATACAAGGGAAAACTGATTTCCACACTGACCCAATCCTAGCATGCAATTATTAAAAAAAAAAAAATATTCCCCAAAAACCCAGTAAGCACAAAAGGTTATGCAATAAAGCAAACACTTTTAACACACTTACAGTAGTTCTGAAACAAAACAACAAAATAAGTCAGTGTAATGTTAATTACAAATATACTCCTCAGCCAAAAAAAAAAAATTGTATTAAATCAAATCAAGTTTAGGATAGGGCAGAACCCAACACTTTCTCAAGGTCCTGAAAGCAGCAGTCAGGGTGCCCATGGGGTTGTTAGAGAAAACACTGAGCCATGGCAGACAAAGCCCAGCCCTGACCCTGGCTGGCAGCAGTGTCACCTCTCCTGTGTCACCTGTCCCATCTGCCACCACCATGCACGACCAGTGACTTGTTTGTGTGTGCACATGTGTGCAGCTTGAGGCAGAAGCTGAGCACAATGTTGCCATGGATACAGTGTCCTGCCAACACTGTCAGGAATTTTCAGAGCAGAAGATGAAAACTAGTCATCTCCCTCAAGATTTCAGGAGCTCATTAATTTCTCACAGTATTTAAGTTCTCTTGACCACAGTCTCTGCTAAGACATAAAGTGTGATTCCATATGAACCATTCCTGGCAGTGCTACCAAGAGCACTATGATGCTCAGAGGGTTTTATGGACAAACAGTCGTGGTGTCTCAGAGCCCAGGGAAGGATCTCCCTCTTCATGCCCTCATCCTCTTTAAGTCAGCTGGTCTGACTTCACTAAGAGATTTGGGTTCCATCCCATACCATCCCAGTCTATGTCTTCAGTTGTCTTATGGGAGCTGCAGTACAAACCAGTCTCAGGATCTCCAGACTGGAGAACCTGGACCTGCAGGGGGGTAACTCTGCTCAGTGGTCTGCTGGCCGAGGTCTGAAATGCTGCTGCGGCTCAGAAGGAATAAAGTGCAGCCCATTCCCAACTCCTCCAACTCCCAATGCCAGCTCTGCTCCCACTGCTAGGAAAGGTGGAAGAAAAACCGGGAAGCTGGGGGCAAGGTGAAGAACCAGAAGCTGAAGCACAGAGCAAGGTGCCCATGACAACAGCGCACCTTGGCTCTTTCTGTTGCTCTTTTATATCGCTTCCATTTAGAACCTCAATATCACTGCTAAGCTCTCTTTGCCAAAATATCCACAGATGGGAAGGAAAACAGTTTCTCTTTGTAAATGGAAAGTTGGGCACTCAATTAGGAAAAAATCATTCTTCAGCACGATACCATTTCAAAAGTAGCAATCATCAAATTTTTGAGTTTAACTACACTGTCAAAACAAAGCTCATGCATCACCTTTCCATTTACTTAATATTCAGCCAAATTGTTCCAACTCAAAATTACTGAACATCAAATCTGCAATTCAAATCAGCAGCTTTGCTTACAATTTTAAAATAACACTGTAGTTTTTATAAAACATTTGTATCCCGGTTTTTGCCAGAAGATGACCACATTTGCAGATAATCTCTGCAGGACATTCTTAATGTTAACTTGTAGTTATTACCTGGATTGCAATTGGGGAAACTACTCAAAATGTTCTCAAATGTACTCAAAAGCACTTCTATTTTGATAATAAGCACCACAGAGGTTCTTTTCAACCCATGTTGAAACACAGCATTTGTAGAAATAAGTGAGCATGAGGAAGTTTTGACAACCCTTCCTGCAGCATTCAGAAGAACAAAAGAAAAGGAGCTCTAACATCTGGAGGTGAAAAAAGTTGGAGCATTGCTCTGAATTCAAAGGTCAAAGACACATCCTGACAAAAAGGACAATACACACCTCAAAAAGAATTATAAACAAGATATAACAGGGGCTTTGGTACAGCAGCAGCCTGCAATTGCTGCTGACTTCTTGCTAACTGGTTCCACCTTTTTCTTTTGAAAATTAAGTACAAAATTTCCCCCTTTCTGATTTTCTAGGGCCTCAGTTTTTTTCCAGAAGCTCTCAGCCATCTCATCAACAGTTCCTGAAGTGCTGGTGGCTTCTAATACATTATTGGGGAGCTTCATAAGAGACACCAGAAAACTGGAACCATATACCTTATGCACACATTCTCTGTCCCTTTGTCATTATCCCTCCTATCTTAGGAAAGGGCAAAAGGAGAACCCAAGAAATGACAGGTCAAAAAGCCCCATCTCATCCCTGGTGAGGTGATGGAACAAGCAACGTTGGAAGTCATTTCTAGGCATGTGAAGGACAAGCAATTCTTGATGAGTCCATTTAGGCTCCACAGTTGACAGCAACACCTTGTCTGTCCCAACCAGCATCTCCCCACAGCAGCTGTAGGGCCTTGGACTCAAAAACAGGTGTGCAAAAATCCCCAATCCTCAAACCAACATCAAACCCATTTCCTACTCTTCAAAGCTGGACTTGGCACCAAAAGTCATGCTGAGGAGATGGTCTTTTCCTCCAAACACAACCCAATCAGTGTTTGATTTCTAACAAAACTGGGAATAGCCTCCTGTCTATCCACAGAAACTACTTGGAGCAGGAGCTTGGCTTGCTGTAAAACAGAACCTTGCAGCTGGTTAATGCCAAAAGAGCAGCACCTTGAGTAACTACTCCACTAATAGAGTCTGAGTCTCTCTGTACATTAAGTAGAAGTAACACACAAACGAAAGAACAAGACAAACTTTCAGGCATTCTGGCCAAGGCTTATTTTCCTAATAAGATTACTGGTTCCTCATCAGAGGTTTTCACAGAGCGCTGTGAAATGTAGCTCTGGCAAATTACCCCGTACTATTTGCTCGGGGGGTTTCTTGCATACTTTTCTTTATTGAAGGGATGGGTGGAGAAAGGAACTCTTAAGAACTGCTTTCTTATTCTGCCCAACTTCCCATTTTCCTGTTCTTCCCCTCCTCCCTGTGAATACTTGACAAGAGTGTATTTTTAAGAAATACTCTTAATTACGCATTACATAAGGCAAATAGTATGAAAAATAATACAGTTAAGGAAACTGGTTTCCCTGAGAGCAGGAAGGCAACTCTAAACAAATAAAATAACCAGTTTCTCACTCTTAACATACATTTTTATATATACACACACATATATATACATTGAATTCGACCAACACATTATAGCATACATTCTTTGAGTGTAGTATCTACTCTTACAACACAAAAAAAGTAGGCACAAAGGGTGAGCAATCCATGGCAAAACCAAAAACCACTTCATGTTATTTGGACATCAAACACTTACTGAAGCCATTTCGTGAGTGTCTTGACAAAGACTCCGCTCAAGCATTGGCAAAATTTATGCAAAAGAGTTTTGAAGGTAAAAACTTGCAAGGAAAACACCACATTATTATGTAACCAAACCTCTCGCTCCCAGGTGAGTGCAGCTGGCCCCAGGAGGATGATCCAAAACAGCCACAGAGAGGTTTCAAACCACTCCAAATGGCTGTTGTTACTCTTGAATTCAATCTGGGGCTTTAATTCAGAACGGCAGCAATTGGAGCTTGGAGTACAAGAGCTGTAGCTCAGCAAAGGTACACCAGCACCTGAACAGAGGCATCACTTCCTACAGTCAGCTCCAAGCCCTCCAAATGGGACAGAACTATGGGCAGATGGGATCTGAGGCCAAGGTCAACAATGAGGTCACCACAACCTTCCAGCCAAGGGTCTGTCATAAGACAGATTTACTTTAAACACACATCCTTAATGGATCCAAAGGTATTTCCAAGTTAAGACCTAAATTCGACGCACAGGTTTTGTTTTCAAAAGTTCATTGATGCTTCATGCTACAAACTTAGTTTCAGCTCTGGATGTTAAGGAAACACTACAACAGAAACCAATTTATTACAACTCTTCTGAATGCAAGTTGGCCAAAATAATTTACAGTAGAATAGTAGCTTGTCCCTGTAGAACGGAAGCCTAATTGTGCCTCAGAGCATGACCAAAAAAGAAAATTCAAACATGGTACCAATTTAAAGAAAACACATTTTCAGCTTTCATTAAAAACAAACAAAAAACCCCAAAGCTAAACATGTTGGGATTCTTGGAAATCAGAACCAACCAAACTTACTTTTTTATATAAACAACTCACCTCTATCTGGAAATGTGCCTTCCACTCTTATTATAAGTAAAATCTCTGCTGGAAAATTACAGAAATGTTTTTTCCTGTCTCTTCATTTGCTATGTATGACAGCATTTTGTCTGAAGCCAGTTTCTGCTGTTTGCCAATGGTTTTGTCCATAGCCTCTTCCCCAGGGGGTTTCACACAAGAGGGGAGACTCTTTCATAAAAAAATATATCACATTAGCAGGAAATTTTGGAGGGGGGTGTGATGATTAATATGTGAAATATCTGAGTTTTGATAAAACTAAAAATCTGTTACAAAATCCATTACGTTTCTACAAAGCCCTTACAGGAGTATCTGGAAGAGGCAAACATTTCACTTTAAACACTGTGTTACCACTAAAACAAACAAACAAAAAACCAAAAACCCAAACAAAATACCAAATTTAAATGCAAAGAGCCCCAAAACCACCACCAACCCAAACCCCAAGTCTTCAACACCTGAATTCATTCCACGTGCTCAGAGCCAGGTTCAGCAAACGATCCCACATGCCCAGAGTACCAACTTACCTGAGAAACGAAGAAATGCAGTAGTGGTTTGCAGAAGATATGAAAAGCCTTGCAAAATTAAATCAAATTTTAGAAGGTAAGAGAAATGAAATCGAATGAGAGGCAACTTTTGTGCATGTTACCACTGCTGCCTGAGGCACCTCTCTCTTCAAGGACAATGAAAAGAATTCCTACTTCCAGTTTGCCATCTTTCTGCATGTGCACAAGCCCATATGCTCTCAAGAACAACACCTAAACTGTTCCTGGGAGACGAGATCCCTCTGCATAGTTTCCTACAGCCTGCATTACACATTTCCTCAAAACGATGCCTCGGATGAAGGAAGGAGTAAAGACAATTGATCTGCCAAGCTCTATTGCCTTTTTAAGGGAATATAATGTTTTAGTTCCCATTAAAGGCTCCAGATTAGACTCTCATAGCATTATTCCATTCTTTTTAAGTCAAAATCATTTGTACTGTTGAATACAATAAATAGGTAAATGCAGGTCCTCAAACCTGCAAAATATTTTTAATTCAAAATAGAAGAGACTGCCCTGCAGCTTTCAGTTTTGACTAGGTTTAGACTTGAAAAATAGCAACAGTTGCCAGCCACATTTTAAAATAAATTGCTTTTCACACATAGAACTTTAATCACAATCAACATATGCTTTGTAGCAGGACTTCTAATTTTCAAAGCCACGCCGGGCAGAAATTGCTACACTTTCAAACATTTCCAGCAACAACCTGAAAGTGAAACTCGTTTCAGGAGTTTACTACTTCTTACAGAGAGACCAAAGTCACAATATCAGAAGTCATAAAAATTGCACGGGAGGAGGGAAGTGGCCGCAAAGAATCCAAAACTTGCGAAGCGCTGACGTTAAAGAAAACACTCCGGCACTTAACATGAGCACGCTGAAAAACTGAGCTTTAAAAGGCTACAACTACAGGAGGAAGTTGCTGAAACCCGGCACTACAGTGGAGCAGGGGGAGCAGCTGAAACTTTTCTCCGAGGCAGGAGGAAAGAGGGGGAAGGAACAAAACCCGACCCCGCACAGCCAGGCGGAAACAAAGGGGTCCAGGCATGCCACCCCCACGTGCCCTGTCAGACCCCCCCGCGGCTCCCCGGGACCCTCCGCCAGCAGCAGCGCCGGCCCTGCCCCCGGAGACCCCGCCCAGGGCGGGCACAATCCCCCGCACCCCGCGGGGCCGCCCCCGCAACCCCCGGGGGTGTCCCCGGCTCCCTCCCACACACCGCGGGGCCGCCTCCCCCCGACGGGCACCGGGGGTCGCTCAGCTCCCGCCCACGGCTCAGTCCACGCCGCTTCCCCCCTCAGGGGCTGGAGCTTCCGCGGGGCTGCTGCGGCCGCGCCTCCCGCGGGCTCCGGTACTCACCAGCTCCTTTGTGTTTTCCATCAGGCCCTCATGGGCAGGAGCCGCCTGCTGCCTCTGCGCGCTCGCCCCAGGGGCTCGGGCACTGCGGGTGCCCGCGGTCGGGGCCGGGGCCGGCGGGGCGGGGGCGGCCCGGGCAGTTCAGCCGCTCCGAGCGCCGGGGACCGTCCGGGACCGACCGCGGCCGCCGGGACATCAACAACACGAGCGGACAGCTGCGCAGGCGCGGACACGCCCCCGCTGGGCTCGGGCTGCGCGGGCCGGCCCCACTGCCATATCCCCCCCCCCACTCTGGGCGAAATCATTCGTTACCGGGGGTGGGCGCTCTCCAACAAGGAGGGGACCGCGGAGGGTAAGAGCAGCCGTGTCCGCCAGCGAGTGGCGATGCGCATGGAATGTCCCGGTGAGGGGCCGATAAGCAGCCGGTGAGGGACGCGTGTTGCCTCATGGGGATCCCCCCGCGGGCTCGCAATGGAATGGCCCAGCCGTGGCCGCGTCACGTGGAACCCAGGATGGGCGGGGGCGTGGGGGCAAAGGGAGGCGAAGAAAGGAGTCACGTGACCACGGGTCGCCGCCGGGGGCGGGGCTCCATCGCACGGGGAGGGGGCGGGGCGGCAGCACGAACCTATCGCGGGCGGAGGGGGTCACGTGACTGGGCGCACGTGTTCCGGTTCCGGTACGCGCTGCCGCGCTCGGCGGCGGGGCGGGAGCCGGGAGCGGTAAAAGCGGGGAAAGCGCCCAGGATGAAGGCGGCCAAGAAAGTACCTAAAGAGACCAAAGCGGCCAAGATGACGAAACCCAAACGGGCGGCCAAGCGGCCCCTGGCCGTGGGGAATCAGGGGGCAGCCACCGAGGCGGCGCGGCGCGCCCGCCACCTGAAGGCGCTGAGCTGCGCGTCGGGCGCCGAGCGGGAGCTGGAGGAGCTGGTGTTCGGTGACAGCATCAACGTGGAGGAGGACGAGCTGCTGCGGCGCCTGGCCGGGCCCCGATGGGTACGGCACATCCGGGCCCGGGCCCTGTTTGACCCGACAGCGGCGGCCCCGGGCGGGGGTCAGTGCTCGCTGCGGCCCCGCCCGCTCGCTGCCCGGGCTCCGAGCCGTGTTCCCGGTCACACGGCCCCTTCGGTTGTTTTCAGGTTACTGCTGCAGAGGGGAAAGGCCTCCGGGAAGAGTCCAGCGATTCGGAGGTGGAAAATGAAGCGAAGGGTGACTTACTGCCCAAAAAGCCGGTATGGGTGGATGAGGATGATGAAGCCGAGGAAAAGTGAGTTCAGGTTGAGTGATGGGAAGTACATTTCATACTTGGGAGTGCATGTAAGTGGCCTTGGTTTGAACGATATTTGTGTTCTGTGTGTTTTTCCCCTGTAGTGTTGATATGACCCATAAGTACAGGAAGGATTTCATGAAAAGTGATGCCGAGACAACGCTTACTAAGAAAAAACTAAAGAAAAGACTCGAGGAACAGTGAGTTTCACTAATGCTTTTGTGGGTGACTGTTTTAAGGTGGGATCATTGCTCTCCAAGGCGGGTGCCAGGAGGATGGTGCCAGACTCTTTTCAGGGGTGCCCAGAACAGGACGAGGGGCAGTGACCATAAACTGAAACACAGAAAGTTCCATCTCTACATGAGGAAGAATTTCTTTTCGTGGAGGGTGACAGAGCACTGGAACAGCTGCCCAGGGAGGTTGTGGAGTCTCCCTCTAGAGACATTCCAAACACACCTGGACATGTTCCCGTGTCCCCTGCTCCAGGTGACCCTGCCTTGGGGGGGAGATTGGACTGGATGATCTCCAGAGGGTTGATCTCCCTTCCAACCCAACAATTTTGTGAACTAAGATACATTTATGTGACATTCAAAGTCGCTTTCTTTTTTGTCCACTGTGGTGATATGGCCTCTTTAAATGCTGCAGTATTTGCAGTGTTTTTAAATCACAAATAATACTAAGAATAGTAAATAAAATATGCATTAGCATTGTCTAGACTAACTTGTTTAATACTTGTATCAAAGTGTCCAAACTGATTTGTCATCTAGGGAGTTATGCAAGAAACAGTGGAATCTTAAAAATTTTTAAAAATTTAAAAACTTGAATTGTGTTTTAAGTGCAAGTAATCCTGCAAAATTCTGACTGTGCTTCTTCTAAGTACTTAACACATAGAAGGAAATTACTGTCTCACAAAAGTTGTGGGTTTTTTCTCTTTTCTTGTAAGGTTTCAGCAAGCCATGGGAGGAGTTCCTGCGTGGGCTGATCTAGAACACAGGAAGAAATCCAAAAGGACTTCGAGTGACAGTAAATATGTCCAATACTATTCTGATAAGTGTTTCTGTGATTCCCTGTTCACCTTGCTAGAAAATAATTACTTTTGCATTGTACTTTTGATGTCTTCTCACTTCCAGTAGCGTGATAATATGCTGGATATGTCAGCTTTGTTCCTTCATTGTGCTTTAATTTAATTCATTTTGGTGAGGAATGTGTTGATTTTGAGTGTTTGTGCAATGAGCTGTTTCCATGTGCTTTGGTTTAATGAGGTGAGAGTGATGAAGAGGATGATCTGCTACGCAGGACTGGCAATTTCATAACGAGCTCAGAGTCTCTGCCAAGAGGGATTTTGAAGGTAAAGACAAAAGTTATCTTTCTGCTTTCTTCTGTTTGACTTGAGTGCACACTTTGACTCCTGTTGTGTATAAAATTAGTGATTCTGTGAAATTGTTTCTGTGACTAGAAGCTCTAGAGGGTAAGCAAATAGAACAGTTCACGTGAAAGCATGACACAGTAAACTGAGGTGGATTGTTTGACATAAGAATTTTCTGCACTCTAAACAGCATCTTGTAGTAGGAATTTAATTTCTGCAGAGGGAGGATGGAATTCTCCCACAACTTTGAAGCTGCTGAAATGATCTTTAAGAAAAGAGCCTTGAGTTAGTGTTTCTCACAGTGTCTCCTACAGCTATCTGAAATGAGTCAGAATGCAGCTGGTTTTACACTCAGTTTTAAAGCAAGTAGAAAGGCTGGTGAGTTCAGCCTGTGTTTGCATTGGAGCAGCTCCCTGAACTGGCTGTGTGTGCTCTGCTCACCTCATGCTGCCCAAAACTTCATCACAGGGCTGGAGGTCTTGTCGCACAGAGAATAATTGGCTTTTTGTTCAGCATAAAGGATTGTTGGGGGGTTTTTAACTGTCTGATCTCTGTTGTAGATGAGCACCTGCGTTCCTGCGAATCAGGAACGTTTTGCCAATGGAAAGCTGGTGACGGTGCAGTTTCATCCTTCAGCCCAGGTGGTGATGACAGCTGGGCACGATCGCTCTGTGTCCCTCTTCCAGGTGAGGAATTTCAGTTTGTACTCTGCTAATGGCCACCAGCATAGAACCTTTTTTTGAGTATACATGAAATAGCCTGGAGTGGTAGACTTTGGTTTCTCTCTTCCTCTGCACACTGGATGTAATGTCTGTGGTTACAGTGGAAATTCCTTGGTTAAAGGCATCTTGGAAGGAATTTCCACCGGTGACTTCACACCAAGCGCATGCAGAGTACCGGCAAACTTTTTGTCTCAGAGTTTTTAGCTGAAGATTTGTGTTTAAAAACGTTTGGTTTGAAGGTTTGCAGTGATGAGCACTAACAAAGTTTTTTGTTCCTAAGTTGTTTGGGGAGCCTGTGGGGGGGGGAGCAGCCCACTTTGCTTTGAGACTGTAAAATTCCTGTGCAATCGTGTTGGGGATGGAGAGGCTGTGCTGCAGGAAGAAGGTGTTCATCCTTAGACACTGCCCTGTTCCTCTGAAAACTAAAGATCCTAGTTTTATTTAGGAACTTTTAGCATGGCCCAGTATCACTGAAATAGTCAGATACAAGTGGAACGTGATATCCCCACAGAGCTGCAAGAAAACCCAAATCAAAGCAGATGTTTCCATTTAGAAAAAGCACAATAGAAGTGATTGTTTGAACAAAGCATGGGCAAGATGAGGAAGGGCAAGAGGCGTGATGTCTGTTAGAAAGGCAGGTAGTGCCTGTTACATGAGGTGAAGGAGCTAAGAGCCAGATCATTTGGAGGAGAGAGGAAGAGTTTAAGACTTCATAGTGGTGTACCTCTTACTACTTAAGTCTCAGCTGCAAGGTTGATATGATTTTTCTCTGTAAAAGTACTTGATATATTCCTCAATACGACAACCTGGTTTGTTACTTTATTTTTGAAGGTGGACGGTATCAGGAACCCAAAAATACAGAGCATCTATTTAGAGAATTTTCCAATTTATAAGGCTCGTTTCAGTGTGGATGGAGAACAAGTTATAGCCACTGGTACCCACCACAGCATGTTCTTTGTGTATGACATGATAGCTGGGAACATCATCCCCATCCCAAAAGTACGAGGTATGTTTTGCAGCTCTGAGTGCCTGGGCACAGTTGAATCTGTGAGATGGCACATGAATTTGCTTTAAAAGGAAGTGCAGTGGGCTGTTGGGGGTTGTATTTTTAACTTGTCTTCAAGGAAATAAAGTACTTTTAGTGTTAATTTGTCTGTGGTATTAATTATCACACATGAGCAAGGTTGAGTTCAGCTTCTCTGTGACAGCATATTGCAGAAATGAAAAGCTGAAGTGGAGTCAGGTCTTAGTCATATTCATCCTACTTCTAAATGTTGAGGCCAAAGAATAAATTACACCAGTTTCAAATCTCTTTTTAAAGGTGTGGAGGAAAAATTTCTCAGAAACTTTGAACTCTCTCCAGATGGATCATTTATGCTGCTAGTTGGAACTTCAGGTTACCTGCATTTGCTGTCCATGAAGGTACCTCCTCTGCATGGTTCATGCAGCTTCACTTCCTTGGTGTCTTTTCCCTTTTGAATCTGCTTTTATCTCATCTGCAAGGCAATCTAGCTTTCAGCTGAAGCCAAGGTATGACACATACTGTGGCAGCCCTCAAAAATGCTCTGCTGAATCAACCCACTGCGGCTTTAGGGAATTATTTTGAACTCTCTGAGACTTTATTCTGCAGCTCCATGGGGCTGGTGGAGCTCAGGGCAGTTCCACTGAGTTTTCAGCTGAAAAGAAGTCGTGTGTCAGTGCTGTATTTCAGCTGCTTGCACAAGTACTGTGCTGGCAAAAGGAATGGAGACAGCATGGGAACAGGAAGCTGGGGGTGCCAGAAATACAGGACTGCTTTTTTTGGGAGTCATGCTAGTGCATGCTGCTTGCTGTACCCTGTTCATGAATCGTGCCAAACACTGATTCATAATGCATAGAGCCATCTTTGCAGCTGAATTTTAAAATGCCTTATGATGGCAGGTGGATGTGTTTTAAACTTTCACAGGGAAAAATGCTTTTAAAGGAGAAATTTCAGTTTTGTATAACTCAGGCCCTTCAGTGAGAGAGCAGACAAGTGTCTGTTGATCCAGCTGCAGTTGGACTCAGGAACTTGTGCTCTGCCCTGCAGGCACTGAAAATGTTGCTGCTGTTCTCTGAATGTCAGGGTAGCTAACTTGAGGTTTTTGTGGGACAGGAAACAACTTTTCTGTAGATTTTTTGGGAGAATCTCTGTCAGCATTGTTCTTCATCCTACAGACAAAAGAGCTGATCAGCACGATGAAGGTGAATGGAAGGTGCACTGCCTGTGCTTTCACCCCAGACAGCAGTAAAATATACAGCTATTCAAGTGAGTATTCCAGCAGCTCAAATCATAATTCCATTTAAATTGAATGAGTTCTTAGAAGTCACTTAGCATTTTAAAAAAATAATTTAAAAAATTTATGCCAGTATCTCTCCTAAAAATACATCCAGGTGATCACTCATTAAAGAATGGAATTAACTATTTTAGTATGCCTTTAATTGTTGGGGATTTTTTTAAACACCCTATATTTGATAGTTGTAAATGAACTTCTTGTTGTCCTCTAATTAAATTTATTTTAACAAAATGGAGCAACAAAGTGATGCATATGTGTGTTTCCTCTAATATCCTTCATTCTGCAACCAGAGGAAGGCGAAGTTTTCATCTGGGATGTGAGAAATAGAAGGTGTCTGCACAAATTTGAAGATGAAGGTTCTTTGGAAGGAAAGTGCATTGCTCTTTCAAAAAATAACCAGTATGTGGCATGTGGGTAAGTGACTGAACTTTGACAGCTTCTTCTGCTCTCGTAAAAATAGATGAATATTACCTGTTTTATGATAATAATTTTCTTTCTTCTGTGTAAATATAAAATACCATAGTTCACCTAAAACAATAGGAGTGATACTGGTATTACTATTGCCTTGTATGGGTTCAGCAGTTAATTTTGAAATCACACTGGCTAAAATCCCAGATTCTGTAACAGGAGTGTTGATTCAGGGTCTTCTTCTTCCTTGTCTACTTCTCTTCCCTGTACTCTGAATTTGTCTGCTGCAAGGCAGCATGTTAACCTTTCAAAAGGGGCCTCAACTCAAAGCCACAGGCAGAAACTGTTTCTCCAAATTTATTGAGATGCAGTTTCAGTCAGTCTGGATTCTTTTAAATGAGAATAGCAAATAAACACAGGAGTACTATATATGTTTTCCTAGTTCACTGTAGAAGAAGATTTTTCAAGTGAGTTTATGCTGCAGTTATAACAAAAAACCCACAATAAAAACCTTGAATTATTTGAGAATATTTTGATACCTTGCTCTCCTTGCTTTGAATTCATCCTGGTAAGAGATGGGCTCATCAAGGTTCTCCACAGTTGAGTCTCTTATTATATAAGTAAAAAGAAAATTCAAACCAACAAAAACTAAACCTTTCCACTAAATATTGTTATAAACTCCAAAGGAAAATCAAGCTCCAAAGAAAATATGATTACAAACTTCAGTAAATAATTGGAAATGACATTTCAGGTGAGTAGTGGCTCTAGTTAACAAGGCAGTATGTACTGAAATGTCACTTTTTGGTGTTCATTTTGTTCTTTAGTTCATCTTCTGGAGTTGTAAATTTATACACTACTGATGCCTGCCTCAAAGAAAACCATCCTAAACCAGTTAAAGCTATAATGAACCTTGTCACTTCTGCCACCTGTGTGACCTTTAATCCCACCACGGAGATTTTGGCAGTGGCTTCCCGTGATGCTGATGAGGCTGTCAAATTGGTATGTTCTGCTTCTTTATTGCAATATTTCTTTTATATCTTGCTAAAAATACTGCTGGTGGCCTTATAAAACTGATATGAGGCAGATACAGATACTGCAAAAGGTGCTGGACCAACCAGATCACGACATGGCCAAGACACTCTGCATTTACAAGAATATAATTTTATTTTCTTTAGTAAAGTTGCTCTGAAAATAACATTTTGTAGTTTAGTTTACCTTTTCACCTTTTTAAAATGCCCTCTAAAATGTCTGGAAGTGTTTGAGGCCAAGTTGGATAGGACTTGGAGCAACTTGGTCTAGTGGAAGGTGTCCCAGCCCATAGAAGGGGGTTGGAAATAGATGAAGATTTTGAGATCCCTTCCAGCCTAACTAGTCTGTGATTCTATTTCAGTGCTGTAAATACAGCTCAGCAACAAACGTGAGTTTTCAGCAGCTGGTAACTGTAACCTTCTTACTATGGGGGTGTTTTCTTGCCAGCCTTATCAGAGCTCTGGCCAGCTGTGGAACTGTTGAATTCATCGGAGGATTTGTAGGGCTGAGAATTGCAATAATTGGTTCCATGGTATGTTCCCTGCTGCTTTTCTCCAGTAGAATCCTATATGGAGTCATGTGGGGTAGGAGTATAACTGAACATTTGAACTTAACACTGAGCTTCAGTTATAGATTTGTATTTTATTTTTAGTGCGTTTTTCCTAACTTTAAATTCTGCCCTATTTCTCAATAGGTGCACCTTCCTTCATATACTGTATTCTCAAACTTCCCAGTGTTCAGAAGAAAACAGATTTATCTTACTCAATCTATGGATTTCTCTCCCAGAAGTGGATATTTCTCTATAGCAAATAACAAAGGCAAAGCTTTGTTATTTAGGTAGGTACGAAGTGTTAGGTCCGTTAATCCCAGGTAACATGTTTGTGTTCTGTCAGATGGGTCAGATGACTGTGAGTGATAAAGTGATTCCTGATCTGAATTTCACCCGATGTGTTACTTGAGTGTGGAGTTGGCTTTCCCAGCTGGAGGACAACCCTTGTTGTTTGTCTGATTATGCAGTACCCCATTTCCATACTTTATTTTCCTCCCCTGCTGGTGTGGTCAGGGGTGAGGAGCAATGCTAACTCTAAGCAGGAATATTTATTTTTTTTTTCCACTCACAACTTCGTGGTGCTTGAAAACTGCTTAATTTTAATTTTAAGATGAGATGTTTGCGATTTACTAAGACAGACAGGAAAAATTTCTAGAAATATTCCTAAATATGACTAAATCTTGTGATTTGTCCTTTATTTTAACTTGAACTGCGTATTATAATGGCACTTAAGTAATTCTAGCAGATGGATGTTTGCTATCTTTTGCTACATCGATGTTTCAGATTAGCTGAGGATACTCAGTGACCCTGCTGAACAGATGTTGTTTCTTTGTGTTATCCTCTCAACAGATTACTGAGAAGTTTTAAATATCTCAATTTCTTTTCTTTAGGCTGAAACATTATTCATCCTTCTGAAAGAAGATACAGGAGTAAATGAACCAGTAACTGAGGTGAAAATAGCACTAGAACTGTTCACAGCATTGGCTTGAGGAGCCTCAAAATTTTCATTTTGCTGCCTCCACTTCTTTATGGATGGCAGGAAGAATTTCTTAGCCCTGTGTGATGTGTCCTGCCTGCATCACTCCTGGGCTGGAATAGGACTGGTCTTGTCACTCTCAGCTTTTCTGATAATGCAGCAAGTTGATAGTTCAACTAAAAACTGCTGTGAGCCAAACTGAGCTAATTCTATTTAAATCAAACTCAGCAATGTTGGTAAACAGCTGCAGGCTGGCAGGGACTTGGCTTAATCCTGTTCTGGAGTATTGTGAGCCACACAAGTCTGCACCATTTCAAATTCCTGTTACATGAATTATTGAAGTTTGAAGCGTAGATTGTGTGCAGATATGGTTTTATTGTGCACTTAAACGTCTTGGGAAACTGGAAAAACTTGTAGCCTTGACGGTAATACAGTTGATTGACAAAAACTGTTAATGAGGGGAGGCTGAACTTGTTTAGACTGGAAGCAGCTCTGACTGCTGCATGTTAAACTTGCATAGAATCTTGTGATGGCTCGGTGTGCAGAAAATACTAACAAAATTATGTCTGCTGGTCTTTCCCCAGGTGTTGTAACCTGCAGATACAAGGATGCTGACGAAATCAAAACTTTTTTTTTTAATATAGAAACTACAAAATACTTATAACATATATGTGTTTTAAAATTTGTTTGATTGATTGATTTAAAATAAATATACCTGGTAAGTTTCCAGGCAACTTGTTTCCACTTACTCCAATGCTTCATATAAATTCACAAGTAAGATTTTATTGCTTGGCACTCAAGCTGGTGTCTTCCAGAAGTGCTTAAATGTCTTAATTATTATAAACATGCCAGTGCTTATATAATAGTCCCATGCTGAAACAGAAATTTTGTGTAAATTGGCCTCTGCTCCATGCACTTAGCAGGAGCTTTTCCATCAGCCTGGGTCACTTGAGGCGGGGTTGGAAACAGGATTTTGCTGTCTGGAGGAGCCCAGTCACCTGAGACCCCGTTGATGTTGGTGTTGCAGCACAGCCCAACTTCCCAGCTGTACCTTTAAGGTGCCTTAAAACAAGAGGTGGAACAAACCCACCCTCCTGTGTCACAGAAACAACTGCATCTAACATGTGTTTAATTAATAAGGAAGACCCCAGTCTTATCTTTCTGTGAAGGCAAAGAATCCTGGGTATCGCATGATTTTTAAATCAGTGGTGAAATTGTGATACCATCAGTGTCCTCCAGCTGGGGGTAGAGGTAGAGGGGTAGAGGGGCTGCCACTGCTTCTTCATCTACTGCTAAATCCTGCACCTCTTCTGTCTTCCTGAAGTGGCTACCTTGTTCTGCTTAAATTAATGAAGAAAAGGTTGATTAGGGACCTGCTAAATCAGTAAAACCCTGATTTGAGAATAAATTGTGACTCATGTCTGACCTCTTCCCACAATGGAGTTTTTTGGGCAGTAACAGCACCAGTCAAGGTGCTCCAGTAACCAGCACTGACGTCTTGAAGACTTCAGTGAAAGTGGCATCCCAGAACATGAGCATGAGAAAAATGTATAACCATGTCAAAAATTTTGACTCTAAGAATGTGTTGGTGAATTCTTGTCATACTGCTTTAAAAAAAAACCAAAATACTGTTATGTTCAGATATGATAGGTTTTTGAAGTGTTTTTGCCAGTGATTCATTGTAAGATGAGAACTTGAATTTATAAATCTTGGGAAAAGCAGAGTATGCTCTGGAGGTGTTAAATTGAGTACAGTATTTAATCTAAACCGAGGACCCTAGGATGGAAGAGTAAAATTAAATCGGAAGCACGCTGTATTAAGATGCTTGCTGTAGGATTTTACATTATAAACAAATATGGCTGGAATCTGTCTGGGACTGTGTCCTGGTTTAGGGCAAATTGGGGAGGAAACCTCCAAATGAGGTTCCTCTGGAGAGAAAACCCAAACGCTCCCCCCGAGCCGGTCCGGGAAAAGAACCTCCTCAGAGAAAAGTGGAAAAAACTATTTATTTAAACAAACAAAATGCCCACCAGCACAAGGAATGAATAGTATGAAACAATAAAACCTCTCACCACTCTGAAGAGAGATGGTAAAACTGAGAGAAGTCCTTGCTGTGAGCCAGCTCAGCTCTCTCGGTCTCTTGTTAGTCCCGGTCCCTTTGGCGCTGGAAAATGCCGAGGTCCAGGCCCCCGTGGGGTGCAGGCACAAGATCCTGATCCTCCTCTGGGATTTTCAGTCCAGAGCAGATTTAAACAGTTCCAAGAAAAAGGAAAAAAGCAGTCCAGGAAGCATCTTTGCCTCAGCTAGCTAGACTAACTAAAAGGGAAAAAAAACAAACCCTCTCTCTGGCCGCCGTCTGTGCATCTGACGAACACACCATTGTGAGGAAGAAGAAAAATGCAGAGGAGTGAACAGTTTTATAAAACAAACTGTGCACTGCTTCTTTCCCTGCTTCACTCTCAGAACCAGCTTAAAGGTACAGAACATACAGCACACGCAGAACAGACAATTGGGGCTACAGGCATCATAGTCACCTCAGGACAGCCTGAATTGCCTCATACCGGGCCCAGAGACACTTCTGAGACAAGTCCATGACGTGTTTTCTTTATTCAGCACGCCGGGTGCTCGGGGATGTCTCCTCCCAACAACACACACAGGCACACAGCAGATTACAATATATGGTTATACTCTATGCATATTCATAGTTTTCCTTAGAAAAGGTGTGGTTATGCAAACTATTTCTCTTGTAGTTAGTATTAGCATATGCGAAGTGCAGTCGCAGTTCACTCTGGTGGTCACACCAAGGAAGGTTCAGTGTCTTCCTTGGTGGTCCCCTGATGAAGGCTGGAAGTCTTCCTCGCTGTGCCCTTTTTGAAGTAAAGCATCTCCCACACACCCAGCAGGCGCTTCCAAATAGGGTAAGAGTTTCAGTTTACACATTTTAAGAAGTTTAAGTAGAAAGTTCTGTGCCCTTCTCATTGCAATTGGCTCAGGGGTATGAGAGAAGCATCTATTGGATGTTGTCACTGTTCAAATCTCGTATCTCTCTCTATTGGCTGCAAGCCAGATTTTCCCTCCTAAAACATTCAGTATTTAAGAAGAAGCACAAAGGCAGTAAAGTGCTTTTTGGAATGTTTGTAGCACGGTGTCTGAGGTTTTCTCAGACACCTGTGCTCAGCTTATAATTTGTCTTCTGTAGCATTTATTATTTGGTTATTTTTTCCCTATTAAACATTTTGATTTACAAAACACCTCTGAGGAGCAGTCTCACTCTAATTAATTATAGCCATTTCTCTACAAAGGCTGGACCCTCAGCGGTTGATGCATTAGCACCTGGCTCATTAGACTCTGGCCACGTGTTAACCTGTATCACCTTTTCACCTTTCTCCTCTAGGCGTGGGCATTATCTTGTTAGCTGTTTCAGGGATTTTCTCACTGGGAAAGCAAGCTCTGTCCTTCATTTGTGAAAGTTCTGTTCCCTGACTTGCCGAATGTCCTTTGTGTTTATAGCTTGAGGCTAATTTTTGCTCGCTTCTATATTGGTTACCATGTATCTCATTCTTGCCCAAGTATGCCTCCACACAATGCTTTTAACCCTCTCAGAACTGAGACCTGAATTTCAGAAATCCAGGTGCTGGAAGTGGTTTCTGACTTCACTAGAGGGCAGCTCAGTGCCATTTATGGAACATTTGGCTGTTGGATGGTACCGACCAGTTTGTCCTGAGACAGGTCTGCTGATGGGAGAGAGTTTGGTTGTGGTTAGCAAGTAATTCTCTTTTCTCATCATCTCTGTATTTTATCATTAAGTAAGGTTTTAAGTAGTGTGACTTCATCCATAAAATTAACAAATAATTACAAATAAAAGATTTCTAAAAAGGTAAATTTTGCCTGTTACCAAATCTCACTGAAGTGGCTGTGAAGGGGTTTAATGCTACTTAACCTACATGCCCTGAGACTGTTCCACTGTTTGCACAGTATGTGCTTCTAAAATGTACCTATTTGGAAACAAAATGCCCAAATCCAAGTGATTCAAAGCCATACATCAAGTCCTTGGCAGGTCTGGGGTTAGAATTTGGGAATTGCTGGGTGCTGGACTTGTTTAGTTTACCTAAACACAATGAATTTCTGCTGTTTTTTCTTGCTCATCTTGCTGACCTCTGTTTTTAAGAGGTCTAGATTGGATGGAGCAGGGAGTAAATGGAAAAGATGTCATAAAACTGAGGTTCTGTTTGCTCCAGTATCACTGGAAATGGCTTCAAAAAGTGGCAGAAAGAAATAAAAGGTTAAACATTTATGTTTTGCAAACTATGTGATGCGAGTTGCAAATTTTAAGCTCTGCTGATTTACTACAATGCAGGAAAGTTTAAGCTTTATACTAAATAACTAAATTCTTGCTGCTGCATTTTTGTTTTCTGGAAAATTATTGCCCCATAAAATACAGAATAGGAAACAATTCCTCTGAGAAATAAAGGAAACCTCCAAGCACCAGCTGCATTCTGTAGTCTGGATCAACGACACTTTCCTGTACTGAGCAGGTCCTAAAAGTTGGATGATAACCAAGAAGCTGAAACTGCTACTTGTATGTCTGGACATCCTTATTTGGAAAGAAGTGAATTACTGTTAAGAACACACTTTGCAGCACTTTTGTTGCCCCATCGCTCCACTTTCTATGACACCACGGTGGTTGCACCCCAATGTCCTCATCTTTATGACACCACAATAGTGGCAGTCCCAACACTCCCGTCTGCTACACCAAAAGGGAGGCAGCCTAAATGTTACCCTCTCCATGACAACATAGCAATGGCAGCCCCAACATTCCCCTCTCTATGACACCACAGGGATCGCAGCCCAGAAGTTCCCCTCTCACTGACACCACAGCACAGCAAGTCCCAGCTTTCCCCTCTCTGTGACACAACAGCAGTGGGAGTCCCAGCATTCCCCAGTCTGTGACACCACAGCAGTGTCAGCCACAACATTCCCCTTTCTATGAAACCACAGCTGTGGCAGCCCCAACATTCACTCGTCTGTGACACCACAGGGGTGGCAGCCCGAGGGCTTCTACCTCTGTGACACCATAGTACTTGCAGCCCCAACTATCCTCTGTTTGTGACACCACAGGGGTGGCAGTCCCAATGTCCTCCTCTCTATGACGTTACAGTGGCAGCAGACCCAATGTTCCCTCTCAGTGACACCACAGCAGTGGCTTCCCCAGTGTTCCCCTGTCTGTGACAACACAGCAGTGGAAGTACCAACATTCCCCTCTCAGTGACACCCCAGCAGTGGCAGCCTCATCATTCCACTCTCTATGACACCACAGGGAATGCAGCCCCAGAGTTCCACTTTCTGTGAGACCACAGTAGTGGCAGCTCTCACGTTCCTCTGTGATACCACAGAGGTGGCAGGTGAAATCTTCCACTATCTATGACACCACAGCAGTGGCAGCTCCAATGTTTGTCTGCCTGTCACACCACAGAAAGTGACTGCCTCAAAGTTTGCCTCTGGTGACATCACTGTGGTGGCAGCCCCAATGTTCCCCTCTCTTTGACAACACCGAGGTGGCAGCCCCAGCGTTGCCCTTTATGTGACAAGGCAGGGGTGGCAGCCCCAGTGCTCCCACCTCTATGACACCACAGAAATGGCAGCTCCACCCATCCCCTGTCTGTGACAACAACACTTGTGGCAGCCCAATGTTCCTTTCTCTGTGACACCACAGTTGTCACAGCCTCAAAATTCCTCTGGCTGGGATAGCAGAGCAGTCACAGCCCCAGCAATATCCTCTCTGTTACACCACAGGAGAGGCAGCCCCAATGTTCCCCTGCCTGTGACATCACAGCAGTGACTGCCCCAAAGTTGCCCTGTCTTTGGCACCACAGCTGTTACTGTTATAAACGACTCAAAACCTGGGTGGGAATGAGTAAATAAAATTAAATTTGAACCCATTAAAAATTACAAAGCAAAGGAAGGAACAGCACCGCGAGCTTGATGGGACTCCTTCTGCCCACCAGAGGCTCACTCACAAAATGGCGTCTCCGCCTTTTATACCCTGAGATTGTATCAGTCTCATTAATATTCATAAGCAATCCTTATATATCCTTCTGGCTCCTTCCACAGTCTGTAGCTTTGCCTATTGTCTTGATTTGGAAAGACAGGTATCTGCCAGGAAAAGCTGGAGTTTCCCTTGGAATGGAGAATGCAAACCATGCCCCAAGCCCCCTCCTCCCTTTTTTCCAATTATAAATTTGCAGTTAGAGGCTTTCAGGCAAAGATTTGGGGATAGGAATAGCAATTCTTTACTAATATGTATAACAAAGCAAACAAAAACAACTACAGCATTAAACAGTACCAAGAACCTTGAGGGCTTTGCTTCACAAAAACCCAGGGCAGTTTGGTCTCGGTGCTCCTGCAGGAATTCTCAGAACACCAAGCTGGAAACAGTGGAAAGTCCTGGGCTGGCGGCTGGAACGGCAGAGAGCAAAGCTGCCTCCAGCTCTGTCCTTTGCCTGCCCCAAAACTCGTTGTCTTCCCCTCCAAGCTTTGGCCACCTCTTTGTTTTGGTCAAGCACCTTAAGTACCCAAGACTCAGTCTCCTTAGTAACTTAGGGAAAAGAATTCTTTAGAGTAAAAAAGGAGCAAACCTAATCCCCAAGACCCATATATGTATACTTGGTTCCTCCCAAGGCCTGTCAATCAGTCCTTCTGTGCCTTTCATTGGTGGAACCCTTCTCATCTTTTCATGGGTGTAGCGTTGTATCTGTATAACAGCCCATTCTGATGCACCGGCCAAACTGTGAGTAATTCTATCAACCACCTGCAGTTATTGTTATCAGAATCTCAGGATTTTGTTGAGGTTCCTGTGAAAAAACAGGGCTAAAAATAAGAAGAGCCTGAGAAACAATACCAAGGCAACAAGAGTAGGATAAAGGAGGCCATGAAGGGTCTGAACTGTAGCAAATCAAATTCCCTAAGGGATGTGTGCTGGCCTTGTGAACAAAGTGGCGCAACCAATCGAGAAATGTGTGAATGTGTGAACAGCAGTCCTAGAATCTATAACTGTAGTGTAATGCAAACAATAAACAGCTTCTGCTCAATTATATTGTCTGTCCAGACGCCCGTTCCCCTGCAGATTGGTGGTGCAATGTTACCTTGCCAGGCCTCCTAGCAGCAAGTGTCCCCCACTCTCCGCCACCTCTTACAAGGAGTGAATATACTCCCTCCCCTACATGTTTTTACAGCCCTGTAAGCTGGAGCCACCAGGCAGCAACCACAAAAGGGGAGGGAGGCATTGAAGGGAGAACAGAAAAGGTTTCAAAACTATACTGTAACAACAAAAGTATGTATCAAAAGAGCTGTAAACCCCAACAAAACTCCCTACCACACTCAACAACTCTTCCTCATTTGCATGGGGCAACAGCCACCCCTCATTCATAACATTACTGCCCCAATGTTCCCTTGTCTGTGACACCACAAGAGAGGCAGCCCCAATGTTCCAACTCTCTATGAAGCTACAGCAGTGGCTGCTCCAACATTCCCCTAGCTGTGACAACACTGCAGTGGCAGCCCCGAAGTTATCCTTTCTGTGGCACCACAATGGTGGCAGCCCCAGCTTTCCCATCTCTGTGACATGGCAACTGTGGCAAGGCCAATGTCCCCCTTTCTGTGACACCACAGCTGAGGCAGACCCCACGTTCCCTTGTATGTGACACCAGAGCGGTGGCAGGCCAATGTCCCCCTTTCTGTGACACCACAGCTGTGGCAGGCCCCACGTTCCCTTGTATGTGACATTGCAGGGGTGTCAGCAACAGCCTTCCTCTCCCTGTGACACCACAACAGGGGCAGCCCCACAGTTTTTCTTTCCGTGACACCACAGGGGTGGAAGTCTCAACATTCCGCTCTCTATAACAGTAGAGGGTTTGCAGCCCCAACATTGCCCTGTCTGTGACACCACAAGGGTGGCAGCCAAAATATTCCCCTATCTATGGCAACATAACAGTGGCAGCCCCAAAATTTCCCTCTCTATGATACCACAGGCATGGCAGCCCCAACATTCCACTGTCTGTGACACCAGAGTGTTGGCAGTCCCAGCATTACCCTCTCAGCATCACCACAGTGATGGCATCCCCAGTGTTCCCCTCTCTATGACACCACAGCAGTGGCAGCCCCAACATTCCCCTCTCCGTGACTCCATGTTGATGGCAGCCCCACCATTTCTCTCTCTATGAAAACAGCAGTGGCAGCCCCAGCATTCCCCTTTCTATGACACCACAGCAATAGCGGCCTCATTATTGATCTCTCTGTGACACCGCAGCAGTGGCAGTCCCAGCGTTCCCCAATCTGTAACACCAAATGGGTGGCAGCCCCTATGTTACCCTCTGTATTGTAGCACAGCACTTGCAGCACAGATGTTCCCCTGTGCATGACAATAGAATGGTTGCAGAGCACCAGCATTCCCCTTTCTGTAGTACCACAGCAGTTTCACCCCCATTGTTCCACTCTCTGTGACACCATGGCTGTGGGAGCTCCCTCATCTCCCTCTCTGAGACACCAAACTGGTGACATCCCCATGTCCCCCTCACTGTGACACCAGAGGGGCAGCAGCCAGAACGTTCCCCTGGCCATGACAACACAGGGATGGCAGCCCCAACCTTCTCCTCTTTTTGACATCGCAGGGACTGCAGCCCCAACGTTCCACTCTCAGTGGTACCTGCAGTGACAACTACAATGGCTGTGAAACCACAGGGGTGACATTGCCAACCTTGGCCCCTCTGTAATGCAGCACCTGTGGCAGCCCTAATGTCCCCCTTCCTGTGACAGCACAGTGGTGGCAGCCCCAGAGTTCCCATCTCCATGGCAGCACGGTGGTGACAGCCCCAGTGTTCCCCTTCTCTATGAAACCACAAGTGTCAGCCCGACATTTCCCTGTCTGTGACTCCACAGCATTGGAAGCACCAGAGTTCCACTCTCTGTGAGACCACAGCCGTATCTGCCCCTGCCTTTTCCAGTCTTTGACACAATGGTGGCAGCCCCAGCATTGCCCTGTGACACTGCTGAGTGCGGTGTCCTTCCTGCAAAAGAGAGCTTGGAGCTGCTGAAAGTTCTGACATGGAAAAGAAGCAGCTAGACAGCAGGGCCTTGCTTCTTGCTGCTGCAGACATGGGAAAACTCCAACTGTATCAGAATGTCCTCCAGGGCTGGAAAAGACAGGAAAGGTGCTGTGGTAGCTTCTCTGCTGGCTGGGAGCACAGAAAACACACAGGGCTTCTGCCCTGAGCAAACCAACAAGAACAAGCACACAAACAGAATGCAAAAAGAGAGCTTGGAATTCTTGACAGCTCTCACAAGGCAGGGATGGGTTGGATTTTAGGCAAAATTTCCCCAGAGAATGCTGGGCACTGCCCAAGCTCCCCAGGGAATGGGCATGGCCCCAGAGCTCCAGGAGCGTTTGGACAGCGCTGCCAGGGTGACATTTTTGGGGTGTCTCTGCAGGGCCAGGAGCTGGACTGGGTGATCCTGTGTGTCCTTTCCAGCTCAGGATATTCCAGGATTCCAAATAAACTTCCACTGAGGACAGAGCTCCTCCTATGGCCACTCCAGACCCTTCTCCATCTTCGTGTCCCTCCTTTAGACATTCCCTAATAGCCTGAGGTTCTTTTTATATTCTGGCCCCAAAACTGCCCCAGAACTCGAGGTGAGGCTGTCCCCAGCCCAAAGCAGAGTGGGACAATCCCCTTCCTCCCCAGCTGTCCCTCCTGTCCCCAGGACAGGGTGGCCTTTGGACTGCCACCCGCAGGTCCCTTCCCGCAGGTCTGCAGCCCTTCCTTCCTCCGGGGTGCATCCAGCGCTGCCCCAGCCCGGGGCCACAGCCCGGGGCCACAGCCCGAGGCCACAGCCCGAGGCCGCAGCCGGGTGTTTGTCAAATTCTGCGGCTGCCGGGGCGTCCCCGCTGGGTTCAGCCCATGCCCCTGTCCCCAGGTCGTGGTCTCGCTCCGTGTCACCGCGCGGTGGCAGCAGGGACCGCACAGGCACAGCGGGGACAGCACAGAGAGCACAGGGACAGCACGGGGACAGCGCAGGGACAGCACAGGGACAGCGCAGGGACAGTGGAGACAGCACAGAGAGCACAGGGACAGCGCAGGGACAGCACAGAGAGCACAGGGACAGCACGGGGACAGCACGGGGACAGCGCAGGGACAGCGGAGACAGCACAGAGAGCACAGGGGCAGCGCAGGGACAGCACAGAGAGCACAGGGACAGCACGGGGACAGCGCAGGGACAGCGGAGACAGCACAGAGAGCACAGGGGCAGCGCAGGGACAGCACACAGAGCACAGGGACAGCGCAGGGACAGCGCAGGGACAGCGCAGGGACAGCACAGAGAGCACAGGGACAGCACGGGGACAGCGCAGGGACAGCGGAGACAGCACAGAGAGCACAGGGGCAGCGCAGGGACAGCACACAGAGCACAGGGACAGCGCAGGGACAGCGCAGGGACAGCGCAGGGACAGCACAGAGAGCACAGGGACAGCACGGGGACAGCGCAGGGACAGCGGAGACAGCACAGAGAGCACAGGGGCAGCGCAGGGACAGCACACAGAGCACAGGGACAGCGCAGGGACAGCGCAGGGACAGCGCAGGGACAGCACAGAGAGCACAGGGACAGCACGGGGACAGCGCAGGGACAGCGGAGACAGCACAGAGAGCACAGGGGCAGCGCAGGGACAGCACACAGAGCACAGGGACAGCGCAGGGACAGCGCAGGGACAGCGCAGGGACAGCACAGAGAGCACAGGGACAGCACGGGGACAGCGCAGGGACAGCGGAGACAGCACAGAGAGCACAGGGGCAGCGCAGGGACAGCACACAGAGCACAGGGACAGCGCAGGGACAGCGCAGGGACAGCGCAGGGACAGCACAGAGAGCACAGGGACAGCACGGGGACAGCGCAGGGACAGCGGAGACAGCACAGAGAGCACAGGGGCAGCGCAGGGACAGCACACAGAGCACAGGGACAGCGCAGGGACAGCGCAGGGACAGCGCAGGGACAGCGCAGGGAGCACAGGGACAGCACAGGGACAGCACAAGGGACAGTACAGGGACAGCACAGGGACAGCACAAGGGACAGCACAAGGGACAGCACAAGGGACAGTACAGGGACCGCGGGGCTGGACGCATCGATGGGTGCGGAGGGTCCCGGGGGGCTGAGCCTGCCCGGGGAGGGGCCACGGCCAGCTGGGGCGGGGGATGCAGCCCCAGCCTCTGCCCGCACCCACCCGGAGGGATCCCCCTTTCGTTCCAGGGCCGATCCCTCTTTCATTCCAGGAGGGATCCCCCATTCCTTCGGGGGGATCCCCCGTTCATCCCGCACACGCAGCCCACGGGTGGCCCCACGGGACAGGCGGCAGCAGACGGGACATGGCCCAGCCCCCGAGGACAGGAGCCATCCCTGGGGAGTGCCCAGCTCCTGCTGCCTTGCTCAGGTGACCTTGGCACAAACCTGACCCTTCCTGCTCTGTGCGGGGTCCTGGGGCAGGACAGGGGTGCCAGGGACACTGCAGGGAGCACGGGGTAATTCTGGGGGGCCGGAATGAACAGAGCTGTGTGCTAGAGCAGCTGGGTGAGCACAGGGCTGGCTGCTCCCCAGCAGGGCAGGAGCAGCTCAGTCCAGCCTGGACATGGTGCAGAACCAGGCTGAGAAGGGCTACAGCTGAAATGAAACCTTCCCTTTCATGCCAACTCCTCCTTTAGGACAAAAACTTCCTCCCTTGGACCTGCAGTAGAGAACCCAAATCCACTTAGCTCTCCCAGCTCCAGAGAATGTTTTCATCTGTTCCAATAAATTCTCGTTGGATTTATTGGAACAAAAACATCTGGTTCCCAGATCAATGGGCAGTGGAGTTCATTGTGCTCAGATAAATCTGAGCCCAGAGGTGAGGACAGATGAGGGTGGAAGCCTGAGCTCATCCCACCCCTGCCCTCTGCCCCTGGCCCAGGCTGGGAGCCTCCTGCCCTTTCCCAAAAGCCCCACAGCCTGTCCCACAGGACCACTGCTGGCCACAGGTCTGCACAGAGCTGAGCTGGAGGACCTCAGCCAGGTTTTTGTCTTCCTGTGAGCTCCCCACACCTGGAGGAGGTGCTGTCCCCTCATGCTGACCCTCTGGGCCCTCCCCGTGCCCTGTCAGCCCCTTTGTGCTGCCTCTGTGGCCAGCCTGGATACTTGTGGGTCATGCACATGCCCAGGAGAGTTCCACAGCCTCTTCCCACTCCAGCCAGGTCTGTGGTGCAGCTTGAACTTGGTTTTTCACTGCAGCAATCCCTCGGGGATGGAGGTTCCAGCGCTGGAGCCCAGCCCTGGACAGGAGTGCTGGCACTGCTGGATCCCTCCCCTGCACCAGGCAGATCCACACTGCTGTGAGAGGGAATTAAAGTTTGGCTGAGGGTTCCTGAAAGGAAGCAGCATTTTCAGAACCACCTCTCTCTTCCCATCCTTCTCCCCATAATGGACTCAGGATGTTAATTAATAGATAATTGCTAATACCTTGCATCCCTCTAATGTCTCGCTGATGAGCTTCAAAGCACTTTGCAGTGGCTGGCTACAATTCTGTGCTCTGAGAGGGCAGAAATTGCACTTCAGAGATCTTTCAGGAACTTGCTGATGATCCAAGGCTGGATCTGCACCAACCCTCCCAGTGCTGGGTTCCTGCCCTGCCTCCCAACCCACAGCCTTCCATCCAACCCTCCCAGCCCCAGGAGCCAGGGCCTGGGACACAAGGAGTTAAATATCCTGATGGGCTGGTGAGATCATCGGAGCTGGGATGCTCCGTTGTTTATTAGACTCAACAGAGCCCACAGGACACCACCCAGAGGGATGTGGGACTTGGGATGAGCCTGCCTCTGGAGAAGGGGCCTCCCCTGCAGCCATCCCTCCCCGCTCCCCACGTAAGTAGGATGGGTTCCCACGGGCTTGGAGAAGGGGCTGGGGGACAGGGAGAGGGGTCCAGCACGGCAAGGTGGGCTCATGCTCTGGCTGAGCCCCACAAAGGGACCTGCAGGAGATCAGTGCCCTGAGTCTGGGGCTGCCCAGGCTCCGGCAGTGCTGGGAGCTGCTCCCGAGGGCTGCAGGCACAGCCCAGCTCCGCTGCACCAGCAAAGGGACGCTGGCTCTGCCTCAGCTCCCACCCCAGACCTGGGAGGGTTTGGGGGTGAGGTGAAATGCTCTGACAGGCTGCAGGGTCTGGGGGCAGCCCCAGCCAGGCTGCAGGGACAGCTGCCCACAGCCAGCCCGCTGCTGGGTCAGCAGGGACACGGAGACAGGAATGGGGTCCAGCACCCACCCCTGGCACCCACGAGCTCCCTGTGCCCCCCCAGGGCTCAGCCCAGCAGAACCCAGCCCTGCTGGGGCTGGCACACAGCAGCACTAGGCTGGAGCTGCTCTGAGCTGCTGCTCCTGTGCCCAGTGCTGGGGTCACTCTGTGACATGCTCAGGGCACGGTGAGTGCCACCAGCCACCTGCAGCCAGCACAGCCCAGTGACAGCGGGGACAGCGCAGGCACAGCGTGTGAGTGGGCTCAGCACTCGCTCCCTGGGGGTTTGGGGGCTGGTTCCCTCTCAGGGGTTTGGGTGCTGGTTCCCTCTCAGGGGTTTGGGTGCCTGTTCCCTCTCAGGGGTTTGGGTGCCTGTTCCCTCTCAGGGGTTTGGGTGCTGTCCTCCCCAGCACCTCCCCGAGGCAGGTGGGGCTGTGGGGCTGCTCTCCACGGGGCAGCTGAGGCAGGGCAGGTTCCCACCTCCCTCAGTCTTCATCTTTCTGGGTTTCCTGGGGACCTCGGGCGTGCTGGGTCACTGAATGTTTGTGTCTCTCTCTGGGAACTGACTGAGTGCCACTCTTGGTTAAATTTGGCCAGCATGAAAAAGTTTCTGCTGAGTTTGTGCACATCCATGAGTGCAGCAGCCTCCTGCCTTCCCATCCCGTGGCCACATGGATCCCCCAGAGCAGCAAAGCCCTTCTCCTGGCACACACAGACCCACTGCTGTCATCTGAGGGGGTCTTGGACTGAGATTTAACATCAGGACCAAACAAAGAGTCCAACTGAGACACTTCAGAGCAGCAGGAAAATCTCCTCCTCCACTCCCCAGGGTTTTGTTTTACTCCCAGCTGGGACCCAGCGAGGATTTGCTGCCTGTTGGGGTGACAGCTCCTGCCTGAAGGACAAACCAACCCTCTGGGTCCCACCCCAAGGCTTTGCACCAGCGCTGCTCTCTGCCAGGAGATCATCACAAGCCCTCCAGAGGCCACTGGAAGCCCCAGAGAGCTGTGGGGCCATGGGAAGGGCCTGGGGGTCCCTGTCTGTGGGACAGGATCCCAGTGTCACCCAGCCAGGTGGGGGAAGTGTGTGCACACCTGTGTGCAGGAGCTGCCCCACACCCAGTCCCAGCAGTTTGGGGCACTGGTGCCAGGCAGAGCAGAGCTCACTTTGTCCCCTGGCAGGGTCTGACCCTCAGGAATGGGGTTTCTGCAGGAGAGCAGCCCCTGGGCTGGGCTCTTTGCTTCTCCTCTGAGGGGATCAGGCCAAGGCACATCCATGGGGTGCAGAACTCACTTTGGGTTTTCCTCAAAATGTTTTCTTCTGTGATTTTTGGTTCCCGGAGAGATGTGGGGCTGGAGCCCCAGATCCAGGAGCCCCGAAGGTGTTGCTGTGCCTTGGCACTGGGGAGATTTCCCAGTTCAGAAACCAAACTTCACCATGCAAAGCACTGGAAGAGCAAAGGGAGGAGAAACAGAATCCCAGGAGGGTCTCCCTTATGGAGAGGGGGAGCAGAGACCCCAGCAGTGAGAGCTGCCCAGGGTTTCAGAAGGGCAGCAGAGCTACCAGATGTGAAACCTGAGACGTGCTCTGGAGGCATTTTCAAGACAGCAAAGAGTCATCTGCTGATTGTCTGCTTCCAACAACGGTTAAAAAACCCGGGAGAAATCCGATAGCACTCTCCTGGCAGGCTGCTCCGTGCATCCATCCCAGCACATCTGTGATGGATTAGGGATGCAGCAGGGGCAGAGCAGGATCTGGAGTTGCATTAGCTCTCCCAAGAGCTGCAGATCCTCCCAGTGCTCCCAAACCAGCTCCAGGCACTGGCAGGGAGTGAAACCCTTCATTAGCCAACAGTGGGCCAAAGTGTGACCGAAAACCAGGCTCTGCCAGGAAGTGCTGGGAAAATGAGCAGGGTCTGGGAACTGTGGTGAGAGGGGTGGTTCTGCCAGGAAATAAAAGGGGGAATAAATCCTCTCTAGTGGACAGGCAAAGCTGAAAGGCAGCTGATGGTTTCTGCAGCAGCCTGACATTAATGCTCTGCACACAGAGCTGGCAGAGCTGCTGCCCTGGGATGCAGGATCAGGATGGCAGCTCACAGGGAAGCAGGGAATGGGATGCCCAAAACATGGAACAGCACATCAAGTTTCAGACTGCTGAGGTGTGGGATTATTCCAGAGAATGAAGCAAACTTCCAACCACAAAACCAAATTAAAATTAGACTTGATCATAAAACCTCTGTGTGATGGAGGTTAGGAGGACAAAGACAAGAAATGCCAGGATGAAATTTCAGGAAAGGCCTGGATTGCACTGGAAGAGGGGGAGCAGAAGGCAGCAGTGAGGCAGCTGGTGAGCAGGTGGCACCTGGAATTCCTCAGGATTTGGGCACTTCCCTGCAGAGCTGCAGCTGGTGGGGGTTTGGGAGCACTGGGCTCATCCCAGGGTAGGTTGTGTAGGTGGCAGCAGAGCAAAGATTTTGCCCATGCAGAGCCTCAGTGGTCAGGAGGAGAGGGAACAGCCTCAGGCTGGGCCAGGGGAGGCTCAGGTTGGACGTCAGCAGGGATTTCTCCATGGAAAGGGTGCTCAGGCCTTGGAAATGCCCAGGGAGGTTTGGAGTGCCCATCCCTGGAGGTGTCCAGGGAACACCTGGAGGTGGCACTCGGAGCTCTGGGCTGGGGACAAGGTGGGGATTGAGCACAGCTGGGACTAGATGGGCTGGGAGGGTTTTTCCAACCTAAAGGATTTTGGGATTTGGGATTTTCTATCAGAAATGTGTCCCTTGCCCTGCTCCTGTATTTTTCCTGTTTCAACAGAGAGCAGTGAGAACTCCAGACAGGAGGGTTGCAAATCCTGTCCACTGCTCTTGGCTTTTGTTCTGTGCTTGTTTGTCCCAGCCTGGCAGACCTGAAACATCCCAAAAGATGTGAACACCACCAGCTCTGCAGCAGTGGCTGTGCTGGAGGGGGACGAAATGATAAAATTGCATCTGTCTCTTCTCAGAGTAACCACAAAGCTTGGCAGGGACACAGGTGCAGGAGTGAGGGAGGTGCTGGCTGGCACCCATCCATCAGCATCCCTGGGTGGGCACTGAGCCCAGCCTGGCCCAGCTCTGGGCAGGTTTCCTCCAGCCCCTGGAGCTGTGCCAGCCTTGCAGCCTCAGCGTGGCTGCCCTGAGGTGGAATTTGCTCTCACATGGATCAGCAGCTCCAGGAAAACAGCTGGGGCTCCAGGGTCATTTCCTGCACTCCTGCTGAGCCACAGGCCTGCTCTGGCACGGGCAGGGAGCAAAGCCAGCCTGGCATCACCTGTGAGGTGCCAGCTCCTGGAGAGCCATCCCTGCTGAGCAGGGCAGGCACAGATTGTTGGGGCTGTGGTGGGGTTTGGGTTTCCTGCTCTGGATCCAAGCCCACGTGGGCTGAATATCTGTGTGGTGCTCAGGGAGAGCAGTGCTGGGCACTGCAGTGCTGGCACTGCCCAGCCTGCCTGCGGGATCCTGTGCCAGCAATTTATGGGTGTGATGCTGTGCTTTCCCTCCCAAAATCTCCACCTCCCTCTGGCCTGGAAGGGAATCACCCTCCATCCTCCATCACTTGCCCTGCTGTGCTTTTTTTTTCATCAGAAGGGAGGGTGCCTGGCAGAGCTGCTGCCCTGGGATGCAGGATCAGGATGGCAGCTCACAGGGAAGCAGGGAATGGGATGCTCAAAACATGGAACAGCACATAGAGTTTCAGACTGCTGAGGTGTGGGATTATTCCAGAGAATGAAGCAAACTTCCAACCACAAAACAAAATTAAAATTGGACGGTGGCTTGATCATGAAACCTCTGTGTGACGGAGGTTAGGATGACAAAGACAAGAAATGCCAGGATGAAATTTCAGGCTTTTCTCTTTTGTCCATGCCAGGTCTCCTCCTCCCATCCCACCGCCATGGAAATGCCCGCCAAGAGCCCTGATGGGAGCGAGAAGTCTCCCCAGGAGCTGGTGACCAGCAACACGGGCAGCACCCTGTGCATGAGCTCCCGCAGCGAGTCCGTGTGGACCAGCGCCTCCAGGAGCAAGTGGGACATTTACCACAAGCCTGTCATCGTGGTGTCCGTGGGAGCTGCCATCTTCCTCTTCGGCACCGTCATCACCAGCCTCTCCTGCTTCCTGACCAGCTACAAACACGTTTACAAACTGTCCGGCCCGGCTTTCCTGTCCCTGGGACTGATGCTGCTGGTCTGTGGCCTGGTCTGGATCCCCATCATCCGCAAGAAGCAGAAGCAGAGGCAGAAGTCACAGTTCCTACAGAGCCTCAAGTCCTTCTTCTTCAACCGCTGAGAGGACCTTCCCCAGAAGGTTCCCCTCCCCTCCACCCCCCCGTGTTGATCAGCCATGAAAACACTTTCTTGTACTCCCTAGAGGATTTCACCCCGGCCAGTGTTTTCCCTACGTGGTCTCCAGTGTGAAAATGAACTTTGTACTTCATCTGAGTCATCCCAGGGCAAAAAGGAGCAGGAATTTTCAGCTGAGCCCAGCAAGGCAGGTCCAAGGTCTCTGCAGCACCCCCCTGTCCAAAGAGAGACCCAACGGCACAAAGTGGGTAAAGCAAAACCCCAAAGGAACCCAGATCCCCCAGGAGGCTCTGCAGGATCCATCAGCACAGAGGTTCCCTCTGACCACAGCCACAATTCCTTCCACATCCCTGATTTACCAGAGAGGCTGGAGGATCTGCACAGCACCAGAAGATACGGCAGAGGCAGAGGGCACAGATCCTGCAGAGGGTCCCAGATCCTACAGAAGGTCCCAGATTCTGCAGAGGGTCCCAGATTCCACAGAGAGTCCCAGATCCCGCCAAGAGTCCCAGACCCTGCAGAGGGTCCCAGATCCTGCCAAGGGTCCCAGATCCTGCTGCTCCAGGCACCTGGCAGGACAGGGACAAGGGAAACGTGTCTGGGAATGGTGTGAGCTGTGGGAACTGTGCTCAGGGCTCAGAGCTCATTCCCTCCCAGGAAACTCTCAGCCTCCTCCTGGCCATCTCTGCTCGAGCTGCCTCATTTCTCAAAGGGGTGCCACACCAACATCTCCGCCTGGAAATGTGCTCCAGGATGCCTGAGACCTGAAGCATTTGTGTTTTCACTCAGGGTGAGCTCGGATTCACCTTGGCACTGGTGCCAGGCTTCCCCCCGGCTGTGCCCAGGGCTGTGTGCCTGCAGATCCTCTCCACCCGGGTGGGCACAGCTGGAGCTGGCACAGCTGGATCAGGAGCATTTGAGCACACAGATCCCTTTGCCCCAGGCTCAGCCTGGCCCTGAGCTTTGTTTGCTGGCTGGTGGAGGCATCCCTGGGCAGGCAGGGCCAGGCTGTACAAGATCTGGCACAGGACCCAGCAAAGCTGTTTGCTCCTCAGCCATCCCTCGTGTCCTGCCACGCTCCGCTGCTGTTTGCAACCCTGCCCTGGCACCAGGCTCTGCTCCCTCAGCTCCCACGGGCACGGCATGCTCACCCCATACCCTCGGGGCAGCCGCAGCCAGGGACTGCATGGACACCAGGATTCAGGGTGGGAAACCAGGGAGCAACGTGAGGAGCAGCCCCAGGTCCCACCTGGCTGCAGATTTCAGAGCTCTGGAGCCACACTGGATGGAGGAGGAACCTGGAAATGGGTCCTGCTGCACAGAGCTGTCTGGCCAAAGGGATGCTCCAGGAGGGCTGGAAGTGCCAAATGGAGAGAGGGAGCTCCTGCTGGCCACATCTCTCAGCCAAGGAGAAGGAGACAGTCGGTGAAATGTTAATGTGATAAAAAAGTCACCGAGTCCAAGAATTGAATTGGGTTCCAGACTGGTCATTTATAACCAGAATCTGAGGTTTCATTAAAGGAAAACCTTCCCAAGGGGCTTGCAGGTGGCTGCTGTGGTGTCACATCTCTGCCGTGCAGGGAGGGTGTGGTGGCAGTCTGGGGGTGGTGTGGCTCCCACCGGGCAGGGGGAGGACAGGGAATGGGGCTGGAGCTGGTTTGGGTGCGGGTGAGGGGCTGGGTGAGTGAACACCTCTGCACAGGGGTCAGCAGCAGCTCAGGAACGTGCCTGGCAAGAGGATGGAGCCTCCCAGGGAAAAGGAAACAGCCCAAAGACCAGAAAAGCCTGGGGAGGAGAGGATTTATCAGAGGGAGCTCAGTGTTTGGTGCCCAGATCTGAGGTGGGACAGGGAGGAAAAGGGACAGGAAGGTTAAGGGAAAATCAGATCAACAGCTGGGATAACTGAGGGGAAAGTCAGATTAACAGGTGGGGGATAAGTGCAGGTGGAAGTTCAGGAACAAAGTGGGAAGTCCCCCTCGGTAGCACAGGGTATAAATGCCTGATCACTGCCAGGGAGGGAGGGGACTTTGCACTGGAGCTCCCAGCACTGGGAATTGCCTCCTTTCTTAGAAGTGAGCTGGAGCAATTTATGGAAAGAGAGATGCAGGAAAACCTGAAGGCTCCTCACGAGGGTTTCTTTAGGAGTTGACATGAAATCCATGCCCTGCTGTGGCCCAGCAAAACCCCATGGGGCTGCTGGGAAATGAATTCCTGCCTCTGTGTTGTGGCACCAGCAAACCTTCACCTCTTTGGGGTGTGGGAGGCTGCAGAGACAGGGCAGGGAGTATCCGTGGATTTAAATGAATTTATGGACAACAGAGGGGAAAAAAAAAAAAAGAGACAGTAGAAGCAAGACAGAAGAACATTCCATTTAAATTCCACAACATAACAGTGGTGGATGCTGGAGAAGCCCAGGAGGAGCAGATTCCAGAGCTCACCTGCTGTGTCCTCCTGCCTTTGCTGGGGCAGGACTGGGCTGGATGGGCCTTAGATCAGCCCTTGGGGTAACTCACACCTTTGGGCTGTTCCCGTGCACTTCCAAATCCCTGTCTGGGCATTGGGAAGGAGCAGGCTGCTCCCTGCTGTTCCTCTTGGCTCCCACTGAAGCCTGTTTGAATCCTGCCACGATGCTTTGGATATGACCAAAGAAAAACACGTTTAGAGAAAAAGATCAGGTTTTCCAGAAAATATAATTATGTCTGGCTAAAGCAAGCTTGGATGCGATCTGCCAGCTTCCCCTGTGCTATAAAAAGAACAGGAAATCCATTACAAAAGTCATTATCTCTGCAGAGCAGCTCAAAGAGGAAATATTGGCCCCGCATCTCAAAGGTCACGCAGCAAACCCGCCCGGCAGGCTCGGCGTGGAGCACGCCCTGCTCCAGGTGTCTGAGCTGCCTCATTCCTGGGCTTCCACAGCCCCAAACCTGCCCAAAGATGGGCACAGCCCCGGGGCAGACCCCTCTCTGAGGATGTTACATCCTGGATGAATTCCAGTAGCTAAAGAGGTTCAGAAAGGGCTGGAGAGGAACTTTGGACAAGGGCTGGAGGGACAAGACACAGAGAATAGCTCCCACAGCCAGAGGGCAGGGCTGGGTGGGATGTGGGGCAGGAATTGTTCCCTGGCAGGGTGGGCAGGCCCTGGCACAGGGTGCCCAGAGCAGCTGTGGCTGCCCCTGGATCCCTGGCAGTGCCCAAGGCCAGGCTGGACACGGGCTGGGGCAGCCTGGGACAGTGGGAGGTGACCCTGCCAGGGCAGGGGGCTGGAACTGATGATCTTTAAAGCCTCTTCCAACCCAAACCACAACTCCAGGATCTGTCACACTCACTGGCCTCACCCTTGGTCCAAGCAGGTCTCTGCAGCAGTTGGGATCAATTATTTCCGTGTGGAAGGAAGAAAGTGCCACTGTGAGACCCCCAAGACCTTCCAGTGCTCCCTCCTGCACACACAACCTCAGGCTCGTGAGGCACAAGTCCCAGATTCCCACTGGGATGCTGGAGGGCTGGCTCCGTGCCTGAGCCTGGATAACAGCCCTGCTGCCAGTCCATCCTGCAGCCTGGAATGCTGCATCCAGCCAGGGAGCAGATGAGATCCCACCAGGATGAGCTGCACCTGCCCATCCCTCCCCAAAACTTTTTGGGGTGCAGGTGTGTGCTGCTTTCTGCTCCCAGGTTATGGTGTGACACCGAGAACATCTTTGCTGCCCTTCTCCCTGCTCTGTGCCCCCCTGGCAAACTGGGGAAGAGGGTGGGAGGTGAAGAATCCGGGCAGCCCTTGGCTCTGGCAAAGCCATCCCAAAGCACAGGCTGGCAGCTGCCTGTCCCATCCTTGGCCACACAGAGGATGTCCCAAAGCTCAGGACAGGCCCGTGGGGCACGAGGTCGGCGTCAGGGATGGAGCAGTGGCAGCTGCAGGGACCTGCTGGAGCTGGCCTTGGCTCCAGGACATGCCAAAGGTCACCCCAAGAGTGACCAAGGCACCATCTGCCACCTGAGCAGCCCCAGCACAGCCCTGCCACGAGTGAGGGGTGGCTGCAGGGGACAGCCTTCCCTGTCCTTAGTGAGCAGCAGTGAGAGCAAAAACTTCAGGGGGCTCTCAGTGCCCACAGTGAGTCTGAAACCCTAAAAAACCCCCTTCCTATTTCCACACTGAATGTTGGGAAACTGGGGAAAGAGCATGGAAACTGGGGGAGGAAGAGTTTTTCTTTCCTGCTGCCCAGGGAACAGAGGGTTTGCTCAGGGCTGTCTGTGGGTGCTTGGGAGCAGCAGCAGGGATGAGGCTGGGGGGGAGGGATGAGGCTGGGAGGGAGCAGGGATGAGGCTGGGATAAGGCTGTGAGGCAGGACTGTGGCTGTGCTGAAGCTTCCTCTGCCCTGGGCTTGCCCTTTGTGACATGCACAGTGTCACTGGCAGGCAGGAACAGCATGGCTTGTCCCTCCCTGGGCAGCAGAGGATGCAGGGGATGTCCTCTGCCCCCTGCAGCCACCCCTCACTCGTGGCAGGGCTGTGCTGGGGCTGCTCAGGTGGCAGATGGTGCCTTGGTCACTCTTGGGGTGACCTTTGGCATGTCCTGGAGCCAAGGCCAGCTCCAGCAGGTCCCTGCAGCTGCCACTGCTCCATCCCTGACGCCGACCTCGTGCCCCACGGGCCTGTCCTGAGCTTTGGGACATCCTCTGTGTGGCCAAGGATGGGACAGGCAGCTGCCAGCCTGTGCTTTGGGATGGCTTTCCCAGAGCCAAGGGCTGCCCAGATTCTTCACCTCCCACCATGTTCCCCAGTTTGCCAAGGGGGCACAGAGCAGGGAGAAGGACAGCAAAGGTGTTCTCGGTGTCACACCATAACCTGGGAGCAGAAAGCAGCACACACCTGCACCCCAAAAAGTCACACTGGTTGCTCAGAGGCCAGCCAGGAGCTCGGGGGGGATTTTGGCTTGTCTGGGGATTCCTCACTGGCTACCTGCTGTCCCGTTTTCGGGAGGGGCAGTGGCACAGGGGCTCTGATGGCTGGCTCTCTGGCAGGACATGCTCTTCGAAGGTGTTCCAAGGGCGATGTCATTTTGGTATTCTGGAGAAATTCCCATGCCTCAGTTTACCTATAGAGAGGGGGAGTGGTAGAATGTTTCCTACTATTCCCCCTCTTGATTCCACATGTCTTCATTGAAGAGACCTTCAATTCCTTAGCTATTATCAGGGTTTTTTAAACATTCACATTCCTTTGAGGTTGTTTCCAGGCTGTTTCTGGGATGTCAGAGCCAAGGCTCTGCAGCCTTCCTTGGAACGGTGGATGCTGCCCCAAAGTGACAAACCTGGGTCTCAAACCTCCGGGCTGTGGGCTGGCTCAGGGGCAGATTTGCACCTTTGGGACGGGACTGGGTGTGCAGCAGCCCCACCCGGCTGATCCCAGAGCGCCCCGGGGTGAGCCCGCTCAGAATCACCCCGGGCCGTGCTGCGGGGCACAGGCCTGGCCAGCAAAGGGTTAAAGCGGTATCGTGTGCTCCCTGCCGATTGTTCTGCAAGGTGTGTTGTGACATTTGTACTTCCTCTTGGCAGCGGGAGCCGGCGGGGAGGGCGGCAGGGATGCTGCTGCCCGCGCTGCCCTGAGGGGCTGCACCATGGGCGCACGGCTGGGGCGCTGCCCCGCCATCGCCCTCCTGGCCCTCGTCTGCGACGCCCTGGGGCTCCTCATCCTCCTCCTGGGCCTCTTGGCTCCCCTAAGCTCCTGGGACTTCTTTGTCTACCTGGGGGCCCTGCTGCTGGCCTTCAGCCTCGTCTTCTGGGTCTTCTGGTACTCCTTCAACATCGAGGTGCCCCTCAGGGAGCTCCAGTGCAGCTGACCCCGGAGCCGCAGCGGGGATTTTGATCTTCCCGTTTTCCTGGGAAGATCCCAAAGCGTCGCTCAGCTGGTGAAGAGCACCCAAAGGAGACCCAAGGGAAGGGTCTGGTGGTCCTCACAGCACCCAGCAGGCAGATGGACCCTCGGGGGAAAGGTACCCACAGCTGGGCGTGCACAGGGATGCTTGGCTGGTGTAGGGGGATGCAGAGGTCCTGGCAGGGCAGCCAGAGCTCCCTGCTGCTGACAGGTGCTCCCAGGGGTAGTGTTGGATTTTAAAGTGCTCTGGAATGGGGTAACGATGGAAAGGAGGTTGGTTTTGATGAATGGATTTTAGGAGGGGGTTTTGGTGCCATTTGGAGGTGGGGTGTAATCCCTCAGTGCTTCCCATCAGAATGGATTAACCATGGACAGGAGGTTGGTTTTAATGAGATGGGTGGATTTGGGGAGGGGGTTTTTGGTGCAGTTTGGAGGTGGCTGTTGTCTGGGGTGTGATTCCTCAATGCCTCCCATCAGAACGGATTAACCATGGTCAGGAGATTGGTTTTAATGAATGGATTTTGGTGCAGTTTGGAGGTGGCTGTTGTCTGGGGCGTGATTCCTCAATGCCTCCCATCAGGATGTGTTAACCATGGACAGGGAGTTGGTTTTGATGAGTGGATTTTGGTGCAGTTTGGAGGTGGCTGTTGTCTGGGGTGTGATTCCTGAGTGCTTCCCATCAGATGATGCTGGGAGAGGAGGGTCCTGCAGAGCTGCTGCTCCCTGGTGACAGCTTTGTGTGCCAGGGGGACAAGGAGCACGAGCCAGCCCTGGCCATACGCCCTGGGCAAACAGGGAAAGTCGACAGGGATAATCCAGGCTGTACTTCAGCACCAGAAACCTCTGTGTGAGGTGTGAGGGAGCAATGCCAGCTGCTCCTTCGTGCCCCCATCACACCCTGGGTGCTGCCAGGAGGGTTTTCCCAGCAGGGAATGTTTTCCCAGCGAAGCAATGAGGAACAGTGAAAATCCAAGTGAAAGTTATGTCACCAAGACTCTGATGTGCTGAGCAAGGTGATAAATGCTGAACACACGGAAACTGGGCGCAAAGTACCATCATGTTTGAATGTTTCCTCTGAGATTAGGGCTTGTTAATCTCGGGTTTGTGTAGGACACGCCTGGCGGGTTTGGCAGTCCCCCAAGGGGCAGAAAGGTCAGGTCCTGCCTGGTGTCTGCAGCCTGGTCCTGCAGCCTGGGGACCACCGAGCGTCAACACGGCCTGGAGGGGCTGGAGCTGACCAGGGAACCTCCAAGGGCTCAGTTTTGGCCCCCTGTGAGAGCAGCAACCCCAAAGCTATGGGGGGCTGGTGTTGTTAGGGCAGACATGACACGCAGAGTGACACAGTAAAATCTTTAGAAGGTTCTTTATTATGACCCCATGCTGTCTTTTATACAATTTTTACAAACCTCGTCCGCAACTTCTAATTGGTTAATAGCTTTCTTGGTAATTGTTCTATTGGTTAGTTAAAAATAGTTTACTTGTCTATCAAATCTATCCTTGGATTGTTCACATATTTTCTTTACTGATTCTCATCATTACAGGTGCACTTATTTTTCACCCTCAGAATAGATTGTTGTGTTAAAGGAACTTCTCATTTTCAAAACAGCTTCATATGGGAACTTAAAAATTACTTGTTAGCTGCACTTCGAAGAAATGACAGGCTGGATTTTTACCCTATTCCTACAGGCTGGAGATGTCTGAGTGCTGCAGGGAGGGGTGTCCTCCTTCCTGCCAGTGTCCCGGGGATGTTCCTGCTGTGCTGGCCAGGATGGGGGAGCCAATTAGCCCGAGAGAAATAAGGAGCAGCCCCACAGTGCTTGGAGCTGCCTGTGGCAAAGGGACGTGACAGCAGGAGGATGGCCCAGCCAGAGCCAACCGTGCCCCCACAGCATGAGCCAGCCTAGGAGGGAGGGAGGGGGGTTAACAGAGAATGAGGGAGGGGTGGGGGAGATGTACCCGGGGCCATGAGGGCCATGAGGGTGAGTGTCAGAGCACACCCTCACTGTCAGCCCCTCAGCCAGGCCAGTGCCCCAGGCAGGGACACTGCCAGTGACATGTCCCCATCTGTGAGTCACAGCAGGGACATTGCCTTGCACGGTTCTCTCTAAACCCTCTCACAACCAGTGAGATTCTTTTTTATTATTTACTTTTTCCCCCTTGATTTCCTCTCCTGTTGGCAGTGACCACAAGAGACAGACCCGAGGTTTTCCTGCCCTGTGAGTGGAGGCTGCCCACGGTGTTTTACAGCCCTGCACTCACCCAGGCCAGTTTTACAGCCCAGGATGCCCAGGCCAGGAGCTCAGCTTTGCCCTCACCACGTCTTCAGGGTGTTTTTCCACCCCTGTGCCCTTGGGACTTGGTCCCTCAGGAATTTCCTTGATGTGCCTCAGGATAAGAACCCTGGGAGAAGCCATCAGTGGGATCCTGCAGCCGCAGAGAAGGAAGGGCAGCAGCAGCAGCCACCCACACCCTCCTTTATTTGCTCGGGGGTTTTTGGTTGCCGGTGCTGAACTTGTCAACCCAGCCCGTAAAACCTGGCCCAGGGCTTTGTCACTCGAAGGTCTGTCCCTCGCTGGGCGCGTGCCTGGGTGTGGCGCTCGGGGACAGCATCCAGGGCGCCGGGGGCGTCGCCCAGGGAGCCCAGGGGGACCTGGGCCGAGGTCGCTGTCCCCGCTGTCCCCTCCCGCCTCCCGGGCTGGTGGGGCAGACACTCCCGGATGGAGATTTTTGGGGGCAAAGTCGCTGCCAGCACCTGGGACTGGATGGTCCTGTGCACTTCATCGGCACAACCCGGGGATGGTTTGGGGATGGTGAGGGGTGGAGGGTGATTCCCACACGGAAAACTGCTGTCAGCCCTGTGCCTGGACCTCCTGGCATGCTCAGGAGGCTGTGCCCAGTGCTGTGGAAGAGCAGAGGCTCCCAGAGCACCAGCACGCCCTGGGAAAGCTGACCCCGGCATCCTGCACCCCCCTGCTCCCCTCTCTGATCCACCCGTGCTCTGCGACAGTCACCCGCTCCCCTGGGCCACTCCCAGCAGGAGGAGTGTGGGCACAAATCAAACCCAAACACACAAATTCGTGTGCAAGGTGCCTTCAGCCTCCTCCCCCTCCTGCCGGCTGGCTCGGAGTGACACAGGGACAGGCAGGACGTGGTGGCTTCAGCGTCCCTCATGCACAGGCAGGAGCAACGGGCCAGGCCCAGAGGGAGGGAAAAGCTCCCAGCGGTGTGTGCTCAGGGCAGGGACCGTGAGATTTCTCCTGCCCCCATCCCACCCATGACCCTGCACACCCCAGCACCAGCTCTGGTGGTCTCCAGTGTCCTTTCCATGCCAGGCCCAGAGCTCCTTCCCTCTTCTGTTGTCCCCAGATCCCCCAGGCTGGGGCAGAGCCCACCCTGACAGCCCCAGTGGGTGAAACCCCTGTGGGTCCCCGTCCCTCGGTGCTGGGAGCACTGGGAGCACTGGCCCAGCCCCAGTGAGATATTGACTCAAGGGCTTATCTTTCCCTCTGGGTTCTTGTGGTTTTGTGCTTGGCCTGTTTGCTCCAGGGCTGGAGGCTGTTCCAGATCCCTGGGCTTGGCACAGAGCCCCCGCGGGCACCAGCAGCTCCCTCTGCTCCCTGACCAGTCTGTGCTCCCCCAGTCACTCCAGTGACACCAGTGGCCCAAAGTCCAGCAGCCTCCAGTGCTTCCTGCTCTGGTAACCCCAAAATGCTGTGGGGTGACTCCAGGAGTTCCCCCTTGTGACTTGGACCTGCTCTCAGCAGTCTGGGCTCCTTCCCACTCTTCCCCTGCCGTGGATCCCTCGCTGGCACTGGGACAGCCACCCGGGACAATATCAGCCCCAGCAGTGCCAGGGGTTTGCTCATGAGTCTGGATCTTCCAGGGAGGGAAAAGTCATCCTTTTGTGCCCAAATGTTACCAGCCTCACTCATATCTTGAGCTGGGCTGATCCTGAATATCCCTGGGCATCCCTTTTGCACCCAGGAGTCTGCTGGTGCTCCTGTCTGGGATCTGTCTGGTGGGAAATGGTCCCCTGAAGGTCCCAGTGTTTTGAATTCACGTGTCTTCATTGAAAAGAACTTCAATTTCTTCAATTTTTAGGGGGTTTTAAACCATTCACATTTCCTTTCACTGTCTGTTTATAGGGAATGAAGAAAGGACAGGAGTGGATGTCAGCAGTGAGCAGATGAAGAGGAGCAGCTCCACACCAGGACTCTGCTGTGCTGCCCTTGCACAAGCAGCACTGGGAGCACAGAAGGAGCTGTGTCACTCTGCCGTGCTGGGGACACTGGCACAGCCACTCAGGACACCCCCTGAGGGATGGACACCCCTTCTGCACCCTCTCCAATCCATTTGCACTCCCCCCCTGCCCACTGCTGGCTCAGAGGGCCCAGCAGGGGCAGCCTGGTGGCAGCAGAGCCTCCTCCCTCTGTCCTGACCAGGGGACACAGAGCCACAGGGAGCAGCTGGCAGCTCTGTCACCCTCCCTGCAGGGCGTGGTGGTCCAGCAGGGCTCACCCTGCACACACAGCCCCAGGTGCAGCTGAGTGCCCGGGCTGGGCCCTGCTCTGTCCCAGACATAAAATCTGACAGCACACAGGATTCCCTGAGCAAAATGCAGCTGCTGGAGGTCCCAGGTCTGCTCTACCCAAGGCCCCAGGCACTCTCTAAGCCATTTCAGGAAATGCTCAAAAGACCTCAGTGCAAGGAGCTATGGAGCTGAGCAGAGCTGCAAAGGCCAGGAGAGGATCCAGTGCTTCAGCTGCCAAACCAGGGGTGGTTCAGCATGGGAACAGAGCCCTGGCTCGCTCCGAATCCAGACCTCGGAGGACTGCAGAGGAGTGGAGGAGAGGAGGCCTCCTGGTCAACCACATCCCCATTCCCCTGTGCTTCTGAGGCAGAGTTCAGCTGACCATGAAGACACTCACGTAGGATGGAAGCATTCATAACACTATCAAATATATAACACATCAAATATATAACACATCAAATATATAACACATCAAATGTATAACACATCAAATACATAACACATCAAATGCATAACACATCAAATATATAACACATAAAATACATAACACATCAAATACATAACACCTCTCAAATATATAAACCTATCACATATATAACACCTATCAAATATATGCCATTTATCAAATATATAACACCTATCAAATATATAAGACCTATCACATATATAGCACCTTTCAAACATATAACACCTCTCAAATATGTAACAACCAAGAGGTTGTTCAGCACTGCACTTTACAGACACCTCTCTCAGCTCTTTCAAACTTCACCAGGATTTATTTCCTTGTGATTTCCTGTCCGGGAGGATCTGGCCCTGCGATGGAATTTGGTTCTCTGCAGCCCAGCTGGCAGAACAGTGCTGGCACTCAGGGGCTTGGACACTCACCTGACCACAGCCTGGGACAGGCAGGACTTTACAGGTGACATCAGGCCTTTGGTGTCCTCGCTGTCCCTGATTTTAGCACTTTACCCCACAGCAAGGGCAGTGGGGTTTGGGGAGTTGTTCGATGTGGGAAATGCTGTCTGGGGGGAACCAGCAGCTCTCCTCTGCCTCCAGTTCCTGGGGCATAGGCTGGTGTGGAGGATTCTGGAGTTCCCTGTAGGTCTCAAACCATTCTGTTTTCCAGCCAGGGGAGAAAAGTTCCCTGCTCACCTCCACAGCAGTGCTGGGCAGGACCCACAGCCTCAAAGCATTAAAATGACTTTGGTTTGAAATTGAGGTGCATTTGTGCCCCAATCCTGTCCTGGATAGGACAGAGACCTCACCCCAGTTCCCCAGAACATCCATCAGAGCTGTCACCTAAGGGATGTCCCCAAGCACCCTGAGCAGGTACAGGGCAGCAGAGCCTGTGCCAGGGGTTTGTTCTGTTCTGGGGACACCAGATTGGTGCCACTTCTCTGGGAGTGTTTCATTGAAGTTTCTGCCTTGCTCCCCAGATCTGTTTGTCCCCTGGCAGGGTGGTGAGGTGAGCAGGAATCTCTGGCTGCAGTAGCTCTGTGAAGGAGCAGCTCTTACACGTGGGTGGATGAGAGCTGGAAGCTGGGGCAGCACTTGTGGGATAAATCAGAGTCAGACCATCTGTGGAAAACACCAGCATCATTAACTCCTCCCTGGCAACACGGAGAGACCCCTCCAGTGCAAGAAAAAAATAGCCTTTTTTAAAAGTAATCTTTTAAAAATACAGACACTGTTGGTTCTGCTGCATTTGCAATCAACGAGGCAGTGGGACATGAATGGTTTTTTTCCCCCTGCAAATATAAAATCACGCCAAGAAGATCCCCGAGATTTTCACAGGTTCCTGAGGCTCTGGAGGTTGGTATCAGATCAGGAGCCTTATCACCGAGATAAGCAGTGTGTTATCTCTGCAGCAGTGCCCTCTGCCCGGACAGAGCCAGCCCTCCCCAGGGCAGCCTGTTCCCACGATCCACACACGGCTCGGGACACAGCCTGCAGCCAGGAACTTGAGCAAATAAAGTGTCTGAGCAAAGCCAGGGCCGCCCCTGCTGCCTCCAGGGCCGCCTTTGTCTCATCCCCGGGCACGGCCAGCCTTGCCCGGGGGGATTGGAGAGGGACATGGGGACCCCAAACTCCTGCCCCTGGAGCTGCCCAGCCCCTCCAGCCGGGTGCCGGGGTGGGGGGACGAGCAGGATTTGCACATCCTGGAGGAACTGGTTCTCCCAGGCTCCTGCAGCCATCCCCTCTGTCCCTGCACAGCCCGGAGCAGGGGATGCCCGGATCCCGCCGCAGCCCCGGTCCCAGCTGGTTCCAGCACAGCCGAGCCCAGGGATGGGCTCCGAACTGGGATTTAACCCTGCCCAGCCCTGGAGGCGCTCCCGAGGAATGCTTTGGGGTGGGATTCAGCAGGAGCAGCTCCTGCAGCAACTCACTGCCCTGTGGCCAGCGGGTGCCACCGCGGTTCAGCCGCTGTCACTCGGGGCAGCCCCAGCAGGGGATGGGAGGCTGGGCATTCCACAGGGAATGTAAACCTCGGCACCAAACCCTTCCCTCAGGCAGGGTCCTGGAGGCTGGAGGTGACATCTCACTCCAGCAGCCACAGCAGGGGATGGGAGGCTGAGCAGTGCACAGGGAATGAAAACCTTGGCACCAAACCCTTCCATCGGGCAGGGTGCAGGTCTGGCTGGAGGTGACATCAGCCACAGCCAACAGTTGTCCCCAGGGAGATGCTGCCACAAGGATCCCTCAAGATTCCAGTGACCAAAACAGTAACCCTGGGTTGTGCCAGGGGCTGCCAGCTCCAAGCCCTGAGCCATCCAAGGAGGGTTTCCTAGGAGCCTCCACACCTCATAGGTCAGTAAAGTGACCCCAGGCTTTCCTACCCCACAGGAATGTTTCTCAGCTTCTCTCTGAACCCTGAATCCCTCCCTCAGGCACCCCATGGGGGGTTCCAGAGCCTGCTTGGCTCCAGCCTGGCAGGAAGGACTGGGCAGGGCCCCTGTCCCAGGAGCTGGGCACACACATGGTGTTGGTGCCCTGCAGTGCTCCTGGTGGGGCACAGACCTGCCCCAGGGGAGATCTGCCATCAGCCAGCAGATAAATCACCCTGGAGACAAGGAAAATGCCTCTCCCAGCTCAATTTCCTGTTGCAAAATGGGACATCAGTTAAGGCAAAACCTGCTCAAAAGCAGCTCTTCCCAGAAAATGCATTTGCTGGTGTTTGCCAGCCATTACTGGAAGAAGAGTGAAGACGCCTCTGGTGATATTCCAGAGGTTTTTTTCATGGTAGATCACTGAGTTTTTTGACAAAAAGGATCTGTAAGGATGACACAGGGAAGAGTAAAGCCTACCCAGGCAGCTGAGCAGGATGAGTCCCAGGGTGCTGAAGTGACCCAGGGAATGCTGAAGTGACCCAGGGAATGCTGATGTGACCCAGGGAGTGCTGATGTGACCCAGGGAGTGCTGAGAAGGGCAGGGCTGGCCCCACCCTCCTCTGCACCTCATCTTTGTCCTCTGCACCTCAGCTTTGTCCCCTGCCAACAGCCCCAGGGACAGAAATCAGCCCCTCTCCAAGGGACAGCTCCAGCCCCACTCCTGTCCCCATGGTCCCTCATTTAGGGCTCATCCCGGTGAGCCAGCCCAGCTGTGGGCACTGATGTCACCGTGGGTACAGTGGCTGAGCCCCTCAGGCACTGCCAAACCTGCAGGGACAGGAGCCCCCCTGCCCTGCAATGCCCCAGGAGAAGAACCTGGCCAGGGCCATGGGGTGGAGAGTGGGAAAGGGTGGGAATGGAAAAGGGAGGACAGTTGAAAAGGGTGGGAATGGAAAAGGGGGGGCAGTGGGAAAGGGTGGTAGTGAAAAAGAGTGGGCAATAGGAAAACTGGACAGTGGAAAAGGGTGGGAATGGAGAGGGGTGGGAGTGGAGAAGGGTGGGAATGGAGAAGGGTGGGAATGGAGAAGGGTGGGCAACGGAAAAGGGGGGGACAATGGAAAAGAGTGGACAGTGAAAAAGGATGGACAGTAGAAAAGAGTGGGCAATGGCAAAGGAAATCTGAATCTCTGCTGGAGATGGAACCATGGGCTCTTGGCTGGGGAGCCCCAGGGGCAAGGACAGCCAGGTGAGTGTCACTGGGGTGAGGATAGCCAGGTCGGTGTCACCTCCCGTCCTGTCCCACACTGGCCCAGCCCCAGCCCAGCTGCCCGAGGCTGTGGGGGGCTGCAGGGCAGGGCAGGGCAGGCAGCCTGCAGGAGCCTCCTCCTCAATTATTCATGGCCAGCTCTGCCTGATGGAGCCGGGGCTCCCTGAGGCCGATCCCTAATGGAGCCTGCAGCCCTGCCTGCCCAGCGAGCACTCCTGGGCCGGCACAATTCCCACTCCTCCCATCCCCGGGCCATAAAAATGCCACCTCCTGCTGCTAATGATGCATTACACAGCCGTGCTGGGGCTCAGGGCCCGCTGCCATCCTGCCCCGAGCTGGGGCATGGGAGGGCATTGCCCTCTCCAGCCCGGGCAATGGCACATGCTGGGATCCGCCAGGATTCTGATGGAGCAGCCACGGCCCGGCTGAGGTCAGCCCAGGGAGGAGCAGGGGCGCTGTACAGATGGACAGGGCACTTGTTTTCTTCATGCAGAAAAGCTGAAGCTTTATGAAATATTAGATTAATCTTTATATACAATTTATTTAATATTTATATATGTATATATAAGAGTCTATATAATATATTATAATATTATACTATTGTAATTGTATATAATATATTATATATAAATAATATCTATTCTATATTCTACTTTCTGCATTCTACATTCTATATTCTGTATTCTATATGCTATATGCTATATGCTATATTATTTATTCTATATTCTATATTCTATACAATCTAGAATCAATATAATATAATATAATATAATA